>CM077080.1:29436687-29919082 GCA_039513925.1 Platanthera zijinensis | reverse complement strand
TACTATTTATTTTAGCACTTGATCTTTTGTGTAGAAGGACTGAATACGAACGTGTGACGTTTTTTTCGTCTAGGGTCCTCAACGAATTGAGGACCAATGTGCCACTTCAGATCTGATCTAAAAGCCTGAGTTTCACAAACTTGATGCGACTCCACCTAATAACTCAAATGATCGAGTAATAGTCCATGTTCACGAGCCAATAACTGAATATTCGAACTCGATGAGCCGTCAAAAGAAGAGGCAATAATACGAAACAGACTTTCGAGATCTCTCTCAAAGGACGATCCTCATAATAATCATCCTTAAGGTAGTCGAGTCGTGTCGAAGGATCAACACGATCCGCTCGCCTGCAAGGATATGAACGACAACAATCATCATACTGATCGTCACTAGCATAGTGGGTGTAGGTGAGTCAACACGATCTCTGAAAGTGTGGTGCTGCGATCGAGAAAAATTCCCTAGTAAAGTGAGAATCTCCCTGACGGGGCTCTATATATAGTGGGTGTAAGTGGACTCGACTCTCCAAATTGAGGAGAGGAATATCGGGAGATTCCTAGACATGAAAAAAAAACTATAAACTCTACAACTGAGTATCGAAAAGTGTGCGCAACCTCGCTCTGATACCAATTGACGCAGGATGAATCTATAGGCGCGGATTATCGAGACCTAACCATAATATACATGCAAATCTGACGGATAGATCACAATTAGATAATAAATAATAAAATCTCATGCAAATAATTAACAGTAAGGCAAAATAATTTATTAGGGCAAAACAAACTTAGGCTTTCCTCCGCGTGGAGGGTCAAAGCAAAAAACACGCGCGCGAATCGGTTTTTCCTGCAGTTAGAGATTTTTTCAATGAACAAATAACATAATACTATAAACTCTAGATCAAATGAAACATCCATCCTCCAGCATAATATCAAGCCATAAAATGTTTACAACCAAATACCAATACAAAACTAAGGGCTGCTGAAATAAAAAGCTCAAAATGTGGAGGGATCAAAGAGGGATTCTGGTGGTTGGTGGACCAGATCAGGTAAGAAGGCTGGTTGGGGATTAGAAGGGCTGGATAGGGGCGGGGGAGGGCTGGATCCGGGCTGAAATAACCAGATCTGGGCTGATTTGTTAAAGGACGACTGTTGGGAGGTGGATCCACGAGTTGGGGTTTTGGGGCAGCAAGTAGGGGGTGGGGAGGGGTTGGATCTGGGCTGGGTTTGCTCAGATCCGGCAAAATTCCAGCGGGGAGAGAGGTGGGGAGGTGGCTCCACGGGTGGGGACAGACAGCGGCCTGAGGGGAGGGTGTAGGAGGGAGATCTGAAGGTGGTTGGCTGCTAGTTTAGGGAAAAACTGGGCGGCGGGCTGATTAGGAAAGGTAGGCGAGGATGGCCGGCGGTCTGACAGTTGCTGGACAGCAGAGAGGAAGGGTTTTCTGAAGGGGCGACGGCTGGACAGCAAGAGGAGGGTTTTTTTTTTGAAGGGGGCGGCGTTAGACAGCAAGGAGGAGAGGGGTCAGGGCTGGAGAATCAAAAGGATGCAAAACATACCCAAGGAGTCGTCACTAAGAGACTCCATGGAGTCGGCACCGCGCGATGAGATCACCGAAATGAAGGAAGAAAGACTCTCCATCCATTCAGCAATGAAACGATGGCAACCCTAAACAACCTATTTATAATAAAAGAAAATTAGGCACCCAGAATCAACGGCTATGATTGGTCGTTGGCTTTGGGCCAAAACTATATGAAATCGTAACCGAAAAATACAAAGCAATATATGAAATTGATTCGCAACGCGAATCCGCACGCATTCGCGAAATCGGATCATCAATCTGGGGACACCATATATGGTAAGTCGCCACACCACATCAAATTGTATGCATTAATGCACCATTTTTTCACTTGGAAGGACAACATGAAGATTTTCTCATCAAGACATTAAGCAAAAAAATATTTACGACTATTATTAGCAAGTTTGGGTATGAAGAACATTACTGCACAACTTGAGAGAGAGTATTAGAATTAATTAATCACCTCTTAATTTTTAATATTTTGTTGCATTCTCTTGTAACACCCTCTACTATATATATATGACATTATTATTATTCGGCAAGTAAGATGAAATTTATGTTTTGACATCATATTTTTCCTTCTAGTTAGGACAATTTCTCAAACAATCCTTCACACTCTATATATAACAAATACAATTCAAAAGAAGGCTACAATGTGAGGGCTAGAAGACTCCAAAGGCTTGTCTTCAAACTTTGATGATGTTAAATGAGAAGAGTGTTGTCTTTATGTAGGACTAAAGATTCTTTTTCCTCAAAACTACAGAATGATCTAAACTTCTCCTGTTCTCCATGCATGCATGATCTATATTTTTCTACACCCATATTTAATCTATGTACAAGACTCTTTTGATCATTCACAATGACCTATATTATTCCACACATAACTCCAAAATCTTCTAAAAATATCTTAAGCAATCTAGAATACTCTAAGCTTACTTACACTTCAGGAACCAAAGACTTTCTAGAAGACCTTATATTTCTCTAGAAAGTTCTAGAGTTCTCAATCATATTCTTAGCTCTCCCACAACATTCTAGCTCTTCTAGAGTACTCTAGTACAAGTTTTAAATTTTCCAAACATTATGATGACCTTGAGCCAAAAGTACTGAACTTTTCATTTTTTTTTATCACAAAATAACATTACTAGCATGTTTCAATACCATTATCTAAAATTCTTTCCCATCATCTAAAACACAATTTAAAGCTTAACACAAAAAATGGGTGCTACCTTGTGACAAGTGATGGATTCTTAAGCAACCAAAGAAGACATTCGATCGCCATATACTGCCAGTCATCCGACGATCGAGCAATGTCGCACAACGCCTCCAAAACGCCGGGACAGCTCACGACGGACCCCTGGCCAATCTTATGATGGCAGATTGTTCTCAGCAAACCAATCCCCGCCGGCGAATTCTCGTTCACAAAGTCCACCCCACATCCATGGAAGCTTTCCCACGAGCTCGGGCTTGCATATGTCCACCAGAAACTCGGCTTAAACGCGTAGCAATTGATCAGTTGAAGCGACCAGCCACTGCTGGCTCGCCCATTCCTCCGCCTTCCTCTCGACTCCATCTCCGCTCCCCCATGCCGCGGGTCAGAAGTCGCAGTGATACCGCGGCCTCCTGTCCGCCGACTTGTAGAAATGGGAGTAGACAATCTCCAAAGAGCTCAGAGAGAGCTGTATGGCGAGCTCCAAAACTTCGTCGTGCCTCGCAACCGCCGGAAAAGTGCTGGCATAGGTAGCCAGATGGCCGAGAGCCCTGACGGCCACTCTCTGCTCCACCCACACGTCAGTCTTCCCCTCAGGAGTTCCACCAAGGAGGAATAACGGCGGCATTCACGGCAGCAATGGCGAACTCTTCCAAGTTCATAGTGTAAGATCCAATGATATAGCGGCATAGTAAGGTATGTATATGTTCTGGTCACGGGAAAGCCAGCGCCTGTTCTTCAAACCCTTCCATATTAAAGCAGCCATGCACTCAAACATTCCAGGTTAATGAACTCTGGATCGTTTGGTGCGCCATGGCGGTGTTCCAAAGCCCGCTGATTGGAAGAACTTGCCCGTCCTCCTCTTGCAATGGAAGATCTTTGAAGAATTTGATGATGTTGGATCTGCGCTTGCTTGGATTCTCTTCTTTCATAACGCAGAACAAACATCCTGGAAAGGGGCAGTCGGAAGGGATGATTTCCATGCCCGCGGGGATCAATTTCTCTCAATTTATTGATTCGGGGCCAGTAAAGTTGAAGCTTTTCTATCGATTTATAATGCTGAAGCAGCAAATTTACAGGAAAAATCCAAATCTTTCGAGTCGTTCGAACATTAAGATGAAAATCAACTCGATAAAGCCTGGAGAAAAATCCCAAATTTTTTAAAAACGACAAAGCGAGTGGACTCTCAGACTACCAAAATCTTCGGAAAGCTGTGAAAAAGATTTTTCAGAGAGATAATCCTGGAGAAGATTCAAAGGGAAGGGAAAGCGGATCCGCCGGAGTTATCCATCGGCGAGCGAGAAGAACTTTCTAGTGTGAGAGCGGAAAGAGGATGGTAAAAGAACAAAGCTTTGAGATGGGAAATTAACCGCGAGGAGGAAGAAGGGGAAAAGCATAATTGACCTAAGGGGCCAGTCAAGTTTCAAATGACCGCTTGGATTGGGATTCTGGAGGGGAAAAAGGCAACGTCTTTTTTCTTTTTCTTTTTATAGCTTTTTAAGCTCCGTTTGGCATGGTGGTAGTGGTCATGAAAGTGATAGTTATGAACCGTGGTAGTTATGAACCATAACTGTTGTTCGTGAATGTCCGACCTAGGATTTACAGTATGTAAAATATTCTTTAATAGTTCAGTTTACTTTTCATGTAATCAAGGGGTAAAATATTTTAGCTGTATGAAAAAAAAGACATGCTTACTTAACCCAACGAATGAGGTAAGAAGAAATTTGCACTGCAAAATGAATACTATCTATTTGACTTCAAATAGAAAGGATTCAAATTTACATAATCTTAGGGATTGTGTAGAATATTCTAGGATGATTGATGAGAATTATTGGGGCATTCTAGGCTTTGAATGAGAAGTAATTTTGAGTATAAAAAGGTCAAAATCCCTTTCTCATCTTTGTAACAATCAAGACTTGGAATTCAAGGGTGGAAAAGCACTCGGAGTTTACTTCTCTTCTTGAGTGGTATGTGGTGCGTGAATGAGAAGACTGACTTAGACGTAAACGTGTAAAGCATCACGAGACAACACAAGCATGAGTGTCGAAGATCCCTAATCCCTTGGCAATTTGAATCAAAGGCGGGTTGTTGAGAATGGAATGAGTATTGACATGACTACTTAGAATGAGATGTGTTCAAGATAACCACCACTATGTAGATACGGTGTGATTACTAAAGCAAGTCCTTCGTCAAAACATGCAAGCAGCGACACTAAGAGACATGAAAAAAAATTTACATGGACCATGCAGAAAATGAAGCCCGAGCAGAGCAAAACTAAGCTAATTGAGTCATAATAGGAACCTAAATGAACAATTGAAGTTATGTTTAGAGTTATTTATTCACATTCTTTCAATGAGTGAGAAGGAAGTATGTTCCCAACGCATACAACACTCTTAACTCAGTCTTATGTTAAACTCACTGTCTAAAGATGCAATTACATTCAGCTAAACTATGTGCCTCGGGACTTGACAAAATTCAGTTTGGCTTCACCAACACAAAATTTGATTGGGACTTGGTCAATTCTATTCAACTCAACTCCCCGCTAAGAACTTACCCAAATTTAACACAACTTTTCAAATGTAGCACTACTCAATTAAGACTTAGGCTCCGTTTGGGAAGACTTATTTTCATCAGTCAAGCGGTTAATTAAGGTCCGGTTCATGCGGTCATAACCGCTTGACCGGTGGAAATAAGTCTTCCCAAACGAAGCCTTAACCAATTATCCTCGACTTAACTCCCACTTGGGGACAAAGGCAAATTCAACACGACCAAAATCAACTCAAGCTCCCCATCGAGAAGTGAAGAAATTAGCTAACCTCAACACTCGCAATAAACTTTAGAATCTTTTGCTTAATGCTACGCTTGGCATGTTGTTTTTGCCCAAGTGAGTTTGGACAAAAACTCAACCATCATAAAATATTTGTTTGACATGACAACTACTATGACCGCCACCAAAAAAAAGAAAATTAATTTTGAGCAAAAAAGCGGGCTAATTTCCTTTGGTGAGGTAAGACATTCACAAAGTACTGTTCATTACCAATTAACCCCCATGTTCATGACCACCGTTGTCATGCCAAACAGAGCCTAAATTTTCATTTGTAACCGGGATGCGGCCTACCTCCAGCCACCTCCAACGAACTTGGAATGATGAAAAGAAGAGTCCATGATATTTTTCAAGCTGATCCAACAACTTTTATATTTTTGATGACAAACTATTTGGTAGCAATTTTTTTCAAAGATCAGATTGACGAACCGTCACCAAAACAATCAACTAACCATGAGAAGAAACTTAATATAGAATTTTTTGGGCAATCTTAAGACTTGCATTTTTTCAAAGAGGCAGCCACCATCATCGACTGCCTCTAGCTGACATTATCAGCAAACTGCGTTGAACACAACAAATCGCAAAAATGTTAATAGGCAGCAGGAAACATATCTAAGGTTTAAACTGAAAAAATCACGACATTCATCAATGCGAAAAACATCGTGAACCATAAACGTAATTGTCGAATTCATATATAGACCGGAAAGAATTGGTTTTATCCAATTCCACTCTTAATGCGCACAACCAAAAAAACATTGAGCTTGCGCCTCTAATTCTAATTCCAAGATCCAAATTCCATCCAAATGAATGCCCGACCAGAGAAAATATTCAATCAATGGACACTCCTTGCATCTAAATTTTTAAAAATTATAAGTGAGCATACTAATCATCAAAGAGAATTTCTAATGATTAAAACAAATCCACAAAAATGACCGCGTAGGTGCCCCCATCACAGACGTCCGAGCCTTTACCGGATAATGACAAGGAGCTACTCACAAATGAACACAATATCACCTCGAAAGTGTGCATTTCGCAATGGACGAACCCCTATCAATTCTTTAGATAGAGATGAAACTATGAGAAGTGAAAGTGAGTCAGAGAGTAGGGTATAAGTCAACAAGACTCTTTTAATCCAAACCATGAGAGTTTTGGAATTGGTGGAGCAGAAGAGAGATGTTCCTTTTCTTCTTCTTGATAAATAAAAAATCAAAAAGAGCGAGCCTCTTAAGAGAGAGCGAAAACACAAATGGCAACCCTCAGAAAAAGATTTACCATATAACACGGCGCATTCACAGTGCGCTAGTTGGGCTCAAACCTTGATCAATTCTTCATCGAAAAGACGCACGAGGCAGCGGTGGATCATGTTTTGCTGATTCTAATGACATCTAAGATGAGATAGATGGCATCAGAGCACATTTAGTTTAATGTAAACCGTAGTTCAAAACACACAACATGGGCCTGCAGCATGACTAGAAGAACAAACAAGTCACATTAAACCTTTATTCTACCATAATATCTTGCCCAAAACTCTCACTCAGCTTCCAAATGGAGATAGCACAACAGAATAATACCTTAGGGAAGCTCAGGCACTCTCCTCGCCAATGAGAGCGACGAGGAAGTCTTCGTAGTCTCCGGTTGTATCCTTCTTTATGGCATGGACCAGCAGCACGCTGTTCCTCTTGTGGTACAGCTCCTTGATTTGCTTCAGATCAACCTCCGCACGGGTGGCGATGATGCGCGTGACGGCACCCTCGTCGGTTCCGACCTTGTTGATGGCCAGCCGAATTGCCTTCTCGAAATATTTCTCTGGGCTGGTGATGCATTTCGTGATGGCCCTTAATGCCGAGAGAAAATGATCCTTCGGATCCGACTTCAGGTCCTATAAAAAAAAGGTAGTTGGGCATTTAAAGAAAAACAAGTACATGTATCTGCTTAATTTGATGCTAAAAGGGTAAATGCCAAAGATTGATAACATAAAAAACAGAAACACTGAAAAGAACGCATGAACGGAACTCATCACAGGGGTTTGCAGGGGTTTAACAGGAACCCATGGCAGGGGCTCACAATAACTCATTGTAAGAACCTTTTGCCTCACATGAATTTTTTTGGTCCGGTCCCAGGACGATCATCGTCCGTAAAATATGTATGCATATATATTGCACATGTAAACAGCTATTAAAATAAATAAAATTAGGACAATATTTCAAATATATATATATATATATCTTAGATCAATGTGATGTCTGAGAGAAAATTCTAATATCGCACTTATTTTCCGTATTGTCTGGGTTAAAAATAAATTATCTCAGATATTTTCTGTAATATCTGAGATAACAATATAATTTTCTCAGCTATTTTCAGTAATATCTGAGATAAACATAAAATATTTGAGACAAAAATGTAATCTTTCCGCTATTTTTTGTAATATTTGTGATAAAAATGTAATTTCTCAGGCATTTCCTGTAATACTGAGATAAATTTTTTATTAAGGAAATGAGTATTTTTTGAGTTAATACATATAATTTAAATAAAACTTATAATTTAAGTAAAACTTATAATAACATTTATTTATTTATTTTAACCACAGACATAAATTATTTTATGTAATATCTAAGATTTATTTATTTATATAACATAGATTTATTTATTTCTCATATTATTTGAGTTAAAAATAGATTATCTCAATGTTTATGTAATATCTGAAATAAAAATGTAATCTCTGAGCGATTTTTTGTAATATATGAGATAAAATGTAATCTCTCAGCAATTTTTTGTAATATTTGAGATACAAATATAATTCATCAGCTATTTATGTGTAATATGTATGCATACATATTTTAATAGGTGGCATGGAGAGATTTCCCAAGAAAAAAATCAAAGCAAAGAAAATAAATTGCCACGTATCAAAATCAAGGCAAGGATAATAAAAATGCATACATATTTAAATAGTTGGCATGGAGAGATATCCCAAGAAAAAAATCAAAGCAAGGCCACACATCATAATCATGAAGGCCCCGGACGAAGATCTCGTCCGGGGCCTTGACCAAAATTTTTTGCCTTGCTCGCAGAGTCGCAGGGGCCCGCTCACTGCTACCAAAACTTGTTTGATGCTCGCCAACTGGAAGACAACTACTCTACCGGAAATTGACGGAACTCGCCGAGTGAAACTCGTTGTCATTAAAATCTTCTATACTAGCCGGCACCTGCTAGGAGCTCACATTTTCTTGCCAAGAACTCGTCGGCACCTACTAGTGAGCTCGTTGATACTCTTGCTTGAGCTCGCCAAGACTTGCAGAATAGTGGACGAGGCTTCTTGCGTTAGTCTCATGATTGAGTTGAGTCTCTTGTATTTATAAGGTAGACTGTTAAGAGCTTGCCAATATTGCTGCCTAAGCTCACCAAGGCTCACAGAACCTTGCTAGCAGTTCTTGTGTGCATCTTATAGCTTAGGCATTGTTTGGCGCGACTTACTTGCTCCGGTGAGTTTGATCAAAAATGTCGTTATCATAGAATGTACGTTTGAGCATAAAATGCATGAATTTTTTTAGGTGAGGTTGGGCGTTCACGAACTACTGTTCATGACCACCGCGTTCACAACCACCACCACCGCGCCAAACGAAGCCTCAGTCAAGTCTCGTTGAATTTATAAGATGGGAACAAATGTTGTATCGCCCCCTCCACCATTCCGGTAACCCATACTCCTGATCCCGTTTATGAAGTTCGAGACAAGCTGAAGATCACTATTTCTCTTGTTGGGAAAAACTTTGTTGAGTGAGTCCACTCGGTGCATTGAGCACTCCAAACTAAGAGTTTCCTTCAACACTTGACTTGAGACCCCCGACTGAGCCTACTGAGCAATGTCTTTTGGGATGATGATCGAGTTCAGTCCTGGATATTGAACTCTATAGAAAGTAAGCCACATCGAATGACTATGCATCATGAAACTGCGAAGGTTACATGGGATGAACTAAAAACTTTTTACTCTGGAAAAGATAGTCTCCAACATTTACTTGATATATCCCGGGACCTCCGAACTGTTGAACCTGTTCCGAATGTGAACTGACGTCATTTGTTGGCAATATAAGACTTTCATCGAGCCATGGATTGAACACTAACCTCATACTCTTGATTTAGAAACCCAGAGGGCACAGAAAGAAGCAGTGGGTATAGCTATGTTGATAGATAGAATGCCACCAATTACTGTGCCTGTGCCAATGTTCTATCATCTCTAACTATCATATCTTTGTTGGATGTCTGCTCAATGGTTTTGAAAGTCACTCTGCCCATCGATGTTTTCATGGCTACATCTCTCATGCTTCTCCAACATTATATTTAATCCCCTCCTACCCCCTACGCTACTGGACATCAGGGAGGTCGCATGGACTTCCGAGGCAATGTTGGGTGAGATGGCCAAAATCTTCCTAATGGACAGTCCTCGCATGTGTACCTACTCTGATTGGACCATTCACACTAAGAGAATTTGTTGTAGAAAACATGGAATCCCACAACAACAACAAAACCCTCCTCACCAAGCTTCCTCTGTGACCAACACTGCTGACACATTCTGATATGAAATTGACACCTTGCAGTTGCAGGCGGAACACCAGGGTCTTCAGGAGTTGGTTACTTGAACGTTCGGATTCATTGGATTCATTGCCTCTGCACCAAATGAAGGAAACATGTAATACCTTAGGTATTATTCATCAAATATTATGCACCCATACACCACAACAAAATAGTGTGGGGGAGCGGAAAAACCGACATCTGTTTGAGGCACCCGAATCTCTCATGTTTCATGTGCGGGTTCCAAAGAGCTATTGAAACTTTGCGATAACTACTGCACATTATCTAATTAATCGCAATTCATCGACTATCCTAAACTTTGAGTCCTCTTTCTCCACCCTATTTTTGTCCATACCTCTCTCCCTTCTCCATAACCCCTCGAATTTTCAAGTGTATGTTTTGTTCACCATCTTGGTCCTTTAGATAAGCTAGCATCACAAGCCACCAAATATATTTTGTTTGGTACGCTCAAACCTAGAAAGGATACATGTGTTATTCTCTCATAGATCGAAGAATTGTGGCATCCAATAAGTTACATTCCTTAAGAGTCAACCCTTCTATTCTTCTCCTCCCGACAAAACACCACCCGCACCCCTTCGTCCCAACGTACCTAACGACTGCCCACCGACCATTGTAATATCGACACCCCTCCTCTACTAAACGTATATATTCATCGTTGTTCTCTCCAATCTGTCTCAAACGAGTCACCCCCTAATGATGACACCCCTGGTCCAATTGATTTGCCCGCAACAACCTAGATGATACACTCATATATTGCTCACTCGTTGTCTCAATGTGTTTCCTTTCACCGATTATCTTAGAACTTTGCACGTTTGCATGTTATTTGTCTTCTATCGGTGACGACCCAAATTTCAACATGAATTAAAATAAAATTAATACAATTCGAAGAAATTTTAGCGTCCATTTTACGCAATCATGTCGATGTGACAAATATTGTTTTTGAAAATCGATTGAATGAGATGAAAATATAACATACAATTGTTCACGAACATTTTTGTGTGCACCAAGAGGCAAAAATAAATTTATGAAATTGGGTTGCTAACAGAAAATATTGGTGTGACAACGGTAAATATGAGATATTAAGAGAAATTTGAAGTAATTGAACCAACTAACACCTGGATTGATAACATTGGTGCTCTATATGCGCAGTCATGAGCCGGTTTGACCTCTTTGTTGGTCGAACCAACCACGTCGTTGATCACTTGCGATAAAAAGCTCGCTTGCTCATCCTATCCCCCTCATTCTCCCATTTCGACATTTTTCTTGACGCTAGGGCTCGACGGAAGCAACAAATCTACTTCTTCCCCTTTTCTCCTTCCTGACATCTCTCCCCCTTACTAAACTGTCGTTGTTGTTGGCTTGCCTCTGTCGCTGGATTGTTGAGTGCTCCCCACGTTTCCAATTGACGATAGCAGCGATTCCTCTTCTTGTTCTTCTTTGACCGCAACCTAGAAGACCTGTCGATGCCTTCTTGCATCACTGCTGCCTTTTCTTGCAATTTTGTTGTTCTTGACCGGCGGTTTTGCACTTTGGCCGACAACTTTGGACTGAAATTCCTCCATTGTGAGTGTCTATTCCCTCATTGCTTCCTAATTTGGAAAATTTTCTTATTTGGAGATTGCTTGATGGTGGCCGATTATTTTTATAGTTGATTTGGAATTGGCAATGACTTAAAAGAATGATTACTTTAATGACAATAATGAAATTTAATTGTTGTTGGTTGGCTGTTTGGACTGGGGAGAATTTAATTAGAAGTACTGTTACGAATCCGCCATAAGTTATTTATTATTGTTTAATTATATGTTGAGTCGTGTTTATCGAGTAGTGTTGTACCAAGTCGTGTCGTAGCGTTTAAGTGTTTTAATATTTGGTTGTATGTTGGTGTTATTTACGATTATGTCATTGGCGCCTATATATAGGGCCCTTGGGGTCATGTAACAACATGGAAGAATTAATCTAACGTTTCTGTTATCTTTCTAACTTCCCCTCTCTCTCTAGTCTTCCCTCCTCCCTTCTAGGGTTTCGTCTCTCCCTCACCTCCGCCGGCCCTTCCCCTAGTCGGATTCCTCCTGGAATTTATCTGCGATCTTCTTCTCCTCTAGCCGCAACTTGCTCTTGTTGCAGGCACTGTTTTAAATGTTGGCCGACATATCCGACATGTCCTATTTGGAGACAAAACAACTTGCATAATGAAAATAAATAGATTTTCTCGTTTTTAAAAATGTCGGCCGTTATAACGGATTAAATCTGTTATAACGGCTGACAACTTTATGATAAAAAGTCGCGATTTTTTTTATGTTTGTCGTATCATAAAACAAGCAACCACGGTGACCTAATTTCCTACTCGTCTATTCGAGATCGAAATCCAGCTGCGCGACAGAAGAACCTCTCCTCTCCAGTTCCTCCAACGACTCGCTCTCCTCTCCAGCGGTTCTCCTCTCCTCTCAAGCGGTGCGGCTCTCCTCTCCAGCTCCTCCAGCGACTCGCTCTCTTCTCCAGCGGCGCGACAGAAGTTCTCCTCTCTAGTGACTCGCGTTCTTCGATCTCAGTCGTGTAAGATCCTGTTACTGGCATCTCCAGTTCCTCTCCTCTCACCTCTATCCTCTCTTCTGAGCTCTCTTTGCCTTCCGCATGTTTCCATTTCTTCAATCTCTTTCACGTTTTCAGTTTTCCTCATAGTAACTCTTCTCGGATTTTGTTTTTGTTTCAACATAAGCTCACATTGCTTGATTTCGTTTCGGAATTTTTATTGAGCTTGTGATGATTCAGGTGTATATGATATGATTTGTCTCAAAACATGGTATATAGTATAATAGTACAAGGATTTTATCTCAAATGTGTCATACTTGACCGTTTTTGTAATTTATTTTAGAAGTTCATATGCCTGATTATTAACCCTTGTTCTCAGAAAACCCTAATGCTTTAACCAATTTTTAGTGGTAAGGTGGGAAATAGGTTTTCTTTGGCAACAATCTTCAATTTATACATTAAACTCTTTAAAGATACATTTTTTAGTGGTATGCTTAGAAATATGTTCTTTGGGATGAGTTCTTAATTTACTATGCTGATAGAGTTAAGATTATATGTTATAACTTATAAATTATAATATAGGTAGGAATCCGACATTTTAAAATGTCCCCGACATGTCTCCGGCATCCGACATCTAAAAACCCAATCCGACATGTCCCCGACATCCGACATGTCCCCGACATCCGACATTTAAAACCTTGGTTGCAGGCCTCTTCTCTAGTCCGCAACTTGCTCTTGTTGTTGTCGGCCTCTGCCCTTACCGTGCAGTCTCAACTCTGTGTTCGCCTATAGTCTCCCGCTTGCTCTCTTGCCGGCTTCTTCTCCTGCTGTGCGGACTGCCTCTCTCCTTAACCACTGCTCTCTGTCCACAGTCTTCTTGTCATGTCCTCCTACCCACCTTGGCAGGGATTCTTCTACTAACTCCTCTTCCAACTGGGGTCGTTGTCCCTATTCCTGAACTCCGTGACGAATTGAGAATCACCACCATTTCTCTTACCGGGAAGAACTTTGTTGAGTGGGTCCATTCCGTTCGCCGTGTTCTTCAGTCAAGGGGGCTTCTGCATCATTTAACTCAGGGGGTTCTTTTTGCACCCACTGATGACTGGCTTCACAACGATGGTCGTGTTCAGACGTGGCTCTTCAACTCACTTGATGGCGAACCTTACCACACGGCCATGTATCACGAGACAGCCAAGGCGATGTGGGATGAGCTACATTCTCTTTACTCCGACAAGGACAGTCTCCAGAACCTGTACGACATAATCACAGATCTACAATCCCTTGACTCCGGCAGTGCTGCTGACTTAACCTCATTTGTTGTTCGATCCAAGACACTGGTAGAAGCCTGTGTTCAGCATCAGCCAACGACTACGGATCTCGTTGCCCAATGTGCTCAAAAGGAAGCAGTTGGTATTACCATGATGATGGTTTGTGTTCAACCTCACCTTCACAGTATTCGGGCTCAGATCCTCTCATCTGCTACTATTCCCCCCTTATCTGATGTGTGCTCCATGATTTTAAAGGTTTCACCGCCTTCGAATACTATCGGCCCTCCATCACAAGCCCTTCTTCAGCAATCTCATGCACCATTACTACCTCTCCCTACCCCTACCCGTAGAGAACATACAGGCTCCAGGGGGAGGGGTCACGGTGGTCGTCCCCAGCCTAAGTGTTCCTTCTGTGGTAAGGATGTCCACCTTGAGGCAACATGTTATCGTAAACATGGTCTTCCTCCTCGTCCAACTGCTGCTGCTGCTACCCATAGCCCTTCTGCTACTCGTGCTGATCTTGATGAAATCCGGCTCCAGCTCAAACAACTTCAAGGGTTGCTCCACAACTCGCCTGCCTCTGTTGCCTCCGTCTCTCATGAAGGTATCGCTTGTCTATCCACTAGTCCGCGCTGGATAGTGGATTCAGGTGCTACTCACCATATCACCTCCCCGAAGCCACCTCGATACTTGGATTCTCCGCATCTAAAGTTTATCACTGTAGCCAATGACAACACCGCTCCTATCTCCGGCTCTGTTGATATTCCCCTCAATTCCTCTATTTGTCTTCGCTCGACTCTCCATGTCTCGGGCTCTCCCTTTAATTTACTTTTTGTTAGTCGCCTCATTGCTGATTTGGATTGTTCTATCACATTCACCTCTTCTTATTTTTTGATGCAGGATCGCAGGACGCAGAGTATCATTGGTAAAGGACGACTGCAAAACGGGCTCTACCTTCTTGATGCTTCTCCTACCATTCACCTCTCCTTCTCTGTTGACTGGCATTAGTCTTGGGCATGCTCCTCTTCCAGTTCTCCAGAAGTCTCTTTATGATGTTCCGCTTCAGGCTTTTACATGTGATTCTTGTATTTTGGGGAAACAACATCATTCCTCTTGTCCTCCTCATTGTACCTGGAGCTCTTCTCCTTTTATGTTAGTTCATTCTGATGTTTGGGGCTTGTATAAAATAGCAAGTGTGTCTGGTTATCGTTATTTTATCACTTTTTTTTATGATTATTCTCAAATGACCTGGTTATACTTCATGATCGCTCTGAGCTTCCTCGTGTGTTTCGTGCTTGAAACCCGCACACAGTTTGCAGATAAATTCAAAACACTCCTAACGGATAATGCTCGCAAATACACTAGTCATGATTAAGATAATCTCTGCTCTGAATTTGGGATTATTCATCAAGCTTCGTGTGCTTATACTCATCAACAAAACGGTGTGGCTGAGCGCAAAAATAGACATCTCCATGATGTTGCTCGCAGCCTCATGATTCAAATGCATGTTTCCAAGGTGTATTGGTATTTTGCGGTTTCGATGGCATGCTATCTCATTAACCGTCTCCCCTCCTTCATCCTCAATAACATCACTCCATTCAGTCTCCTCTTTCCTTCCACACCACCATTCCATCTCACCCCATGCATATTTGGTTGTACTTGTTACGTTCATCATCTTAGTCCCTCTACTGACAAGCTCAATCCTCGGACAGCCAAACATATGTTCGTTGGTTATTCTCGTACTCAAAAAAGGTATGTTTGTTACTCTCCCACTACCCGTAAGGTAACTGTTTCGGCAGATGTTACCTTTCAGGAAGATCAACCGTTTTTCTCACCACACCTCTTCCACCACCATCATTACCACGGCCTGTCATCCCAGTTACGTCCCCTCCACCACCACCACTTCCCACCAACGCCCATGTTCTCCACAAACCTCCTCTTCTTCGTGTCTACACTCGTCGACCTCATCGTTCCGCCGCACTCTGAGACCTGATGATCCAACCCCTGCTTCCACAGCCCAACCCATGGTGAATTACGTATCCTTACATCGCCTGTCCCCGATGCTTCAGAACTTTGCCACTATATTATCCTTTATTTTTGTACCTAACTCTGTGCAAGAGGCTCTCCAACATCCAGGCTGTCGGACGGTCATGGACGAAGAAATGACAGCCCTTTGGGCTAATCACACGTGGGATCTGGTCTCTCTTCCTCCAGGACAGACTCTTGTTGGCTGTAAATGAGTCTTTGTCATCAAGCATGCTCCTGATGGGACAATTGACCGTCTTAAAGCCCGCCTGATAGCTCGCGGCTTTACTCAACAACAGGGCATTGATTATGAAGAAACGTACTCTCCCGTGGCCAAGCTCAATACGATTCGTGTCCTTCTCATCGTGGTTGTGCATCACCAGTGGCCCTTACATCAACTGGATATCAAAAATGCTTTTTAAAATGACAATTTTCAAGAGATTGTGATGCAGGACAGGCATCAGCACAAATGCCACAACGTAGAGGGATGAACCGAGACACTGAAGATTTGGAGGGCCGGATGTGTAGATTGGCGATCGGGGGTGGAACCGGTGGCGAGACGACGGTGACGGTGACTTCCCTCGGCGGAAAATGGTGATAACGGATGGTAAAACGGCGAATCCGGGCAGGTGTCATGCTCCACTCAAGGTCCCTTCTCTGGGGCAAGGCCAGAGATGATAATGAAAGAGGCGTCATACCTGAGTGGCTTACCCGAGTCTCAACCTCACCAAGATGTGGCGGATCATCAGGAGGCTCAACAGGGGGCTCGTCATAGGGCTCGTCACTAAGGTCAAGGTCCTCCCGATGAGTACCATCGAAAGGGGTAGTGTCCCCGTGCATGGGTGGCATAGCCACTACGAGATCAACACTATACTCTCGACTCTCAGTAGTGAAGTGACCTGAGACAGTACTAAAGGAAGAGTAGGGGTGTAACACCCCAAAAAGACCCAAAAGACTCAACTTGAAGTTTGAGTAGCAGGTCAGGTTACACGGCCTGGGACACGGGCGTGTCCCAGGGCGTGTCGGGTGTACACGGCCTGGGACACGGGCGTGTCCCAGGGCGTGTTCAGGCTAGTCGACGTTTGAGAGTCGACGAGCGTCGAGCCTGGGACACGGCCTTCGACACGGGCGTGTCCCAGGGCGTGTTCGAATTATTTTTCGAAGTTGGCATATTCGAGCCCGAGCCGAACACGGCCTTGAACACGGCCTCGAACACGGGCGTGTCAGGCTGGACACGGGCGTGTCAGCTGCCGTGTTCCGACCCGTGTACTGGTTGCAGCTCGATGGAGCAGGAGACACGGGCGTGTCTCAGGTTTGACACGGGCGTGTCAGGTCCGACACGGGCGTGTCGATGACCCGTGTTGTTCAGTCGGTTCAAGCTGTGTGTACCGCTTAAGGGGTACACGGCCTGTGACACGGGCGTGTCACAGGCCGTGTCGGCCAAAAAGTGAAATTCTGGGGAAATCTTGGCCGTTCAGTTTCCTCTCTTTTGATCCAAAGGCTCAGGTGGTTTCTTGGGCTGGATAAGTCGTGAAAGGGGATTGAAGAAGCCATTCTTCTTTATCCTTAAGGAAGAGAGAAAGAGAGAAGAAGAAGGAGGAGGAGAGCAAGCCACCGGCGGAGCTCCCGTGGTTCGATTCGCGATCCGAAGCCGGCGTTGTGACGGCAAGGCTGCTGCGGTTCTTTCTCACCGGCTAGTTTTCGATGGCACCGAAGAGATCGACAAGGGTAACGATCTCCCTCCTTGGACATGTGAAGTCCTTCTTTTCTGCATTGCATAGGGAAAGCCCTTCCCCGCGAGTGTGCGGTGGGTTGTGGTGTCCCTTGGGGTAGATATGTGAAGTCCCCCTTGTTAGAGGCCGGAATTGGAGTACGGCTCTAGGCATGCTGTGTGAAGCCCATCTGGATGGAATCTGGATTGGTGATGCTTGTTTGCATATCGGAGAAGGCTCCGTGATAATGGCTTGTGATGCCTATGGCTTGTGATGCCTTGTTCCTACCTGTTGCTTGGTGCGGCAGGAAGTACTGGACGATGTCCAGGAAATGAAGAGGGTTGGCGGCAACTCTTGTGGCCGTGCGTTGCCACTTTGTGAGTAGTTGAGCCGTTGGGCTGCAACTCGATGAAAAGGCTACTGACGAGAGCCAGAACTCACACTTTGAGAACTTGGCAAAAAGCTTATTCCTCCGCAGGGTATGCAAGACCAACCGCAAATGGTTTGCGTGATCCTCTTCCGACTGAGAGTATACTAAGATGTCATCGATAAACACAATAACAAACAAATCCAAGTACTCTCGGAACGTTCGATGCATTAGGTCCATAAATACCGAAGGCGCATTACATAGGCCAAACGGCATTACCGTGAACTCATAATGCCCGTAGCGTGTTCCAAACGCTGTCTTGGGAATGTCACCTTCCCGAATCCTTAGCTGATAATATCCCGATTTCAGATCCAACTTGGAATAGACCGTTGATCCCGCCAGCTGATCAAAAAGGTCATCAATCCGTGGGATCGGATACTTGTTTTTCTCCGTCAGCTTATTCAACTCGCGGTAGTCAATACACAACCGTAAGCTACCGTCTTTCTTTTTCACAAAGAGAACAGGTGCGCTCCAAGGTGACATACTTGGGCGTATATATCCCTGCTCCAACAACTCTTGCAGTTGGACTTTCAACTCAGCCATCTCTTTTGGCGCGACGCGATATGGAGAGCGGGCCACAGGTTTCGCACCTGGCACCAACTCAATAGAGAAGTCAATCTCCCGCTGGGGTGGTAACCCAGGAAGATCTTTAGGAAACACGTCGGCAAACTCTGACACAACTGGCACCTCCCCGACACTGGCCTTAGGCTCAACAGCCTGAATTAGCGTGAAGAATAACTCCGCGCCCTTCCGCACAGCATTGACGACTTGGAGTGCAGACAACAACGTTCCGCCAACTCCTCGCATACCAGCGAACTTCGTCACAAGCCCGGTATTCTGGCCCAGTGTAATCTCTTTGGAGTTGCAATCAATAAAGGCACGCTGCTCCGAGAGCCAGTCCATACCAAAGATCACATCAAACTCCGATAACGGTAGCACAGCTGCACGCAAGCCGAAATCCCGACTTCCTATTTGCACATCCACATCGCAAGCCCTATCCGCAAGCATCACACAGCCATTCGGCAATAGCACCCTTGTACTATCCACCGTCACATGACTCGGTACCCCAATGCGAGATACAAAATCCTCAGACAGAAAAGAATGCGAAGCACCCGTATCAAACAGGGCTCTCGCTAAAGTATTCCGAATCAGGACAAAGCCTGCAGCACACACACATGCTCAAGCTAAACAAAACCAAAACCAAAAGCACAGCAAGTAAACTAAATCAACTCGTACCTGTGACGACGTCACTTTGCTTAATCGCTTCCTGTTGGCCAAGTTGATAGATTCGGGGCTGCGCCTGGGAAGCAGAGGAATCCACCACCGCTTTGCCCTTCTCAGCATACGACGCACCCGTCTTCTTTTCCCCTTTGGGCTGCACAACTCGACAGTCACGAGCAATATGCCCCACCCGGCCACAGTTATAGCACGTACGAGCATCCGGCCTTGATGTCGCTCCCGACACCACAGTCGTAGTCACTTGCCCAGATGGCTTGGACCTCTTGCCCCCTTTCTTCTGGTAAAACGACTTGCCTGGGCGAGGTGCTTGAAACTCTGGCTTAGACACCACCAAGCCCTTATTCCCTTGCACTCGCCTCATGTCCTTTTCCAACGCGCACGCAGTATCAACCAACGCCTGAAACCCTTGGCTCACAGAACTCGAAAGCAGGAATCGTAACTCATCCCGCAATCCTTCATAGAACCGATTCGTTTTCCTTTGGTCATCCGCGAAGATTGTTCCCGCATATCGTCCCAACCTGGTAAACTCGTGCAAGTAGACATCCACACTATCTTCCCCTTGCTTTAACCGTTGGAACTCATTTTCCATAGCAATACGTTGCGCCGCTGGGACATGTTTCGCCAGAAATAATCGAGAGAACTCCTCAATCGACACTTGTGTTAGCTGCCTGCCCGCCAAATGGTGTAACTCAACCTCGTCCCACCACAACCGCGCCTCCCCTTCAAGCATGAAGGTGGCTAAGGTGACCTTGAGAGTTTCCTCCGCCCTGATCGCTGTCATTATCCTCTTGACACGCGATAACCAATCTTCCGCCTGCGTTGGGGATCCCATTCCCGCAAACGTAGGAGGACTGAAGCTCATAAATTGCTTCAACTGTCGGTCAGCTGCTCGTGGATCTACAGCCTCAACCGGCTCGGGTCTTACATCAACACGAACTGGCACTACCGCCGGCTGCGCTTGCCCGGTCGGCTGAATCATGGCAAATAGCGCCTCAGCCACTAAGCGAACAGTTTCCGCAGATGGAGGAGGTGTTGGCACCTCAGCTGGTGCCGCACTCTCATCAGAACGCTGGGGCTCAGACTGCCCAGCACCACTACGTGTCACCTATAGGTGGACAAGACACACATTAGCGAACGTATGCAAGCAAAACAACACAAAAAGGAACGCGCAGATTCCTCAAACAAGATTTTGTACATTCCTTAATGGACATTCCAGAGTTCATTAGCGTTACAGCAGGTCGCACAAACACGTGCTCGCCACCCCACAAAAGAATTCGACCACGAATTCGAAAGAGGAAGACCGACGAAAAGCTGATACCAAAATGTAACGACCCCATCCGTTAGATGACGTATAGTAGAAGGTCCGGCCGGGGCCCCACACTATATGCCACAAACAGACGGTGAGGTCACAGGATAATACCAAACCATTTGCGGTTGGTCTTGCATACCCTGCGGAGGAATAAGCTTTTTGCCAAGTTCTCAAAGTGTGAGTTCTGGCCATGTGGTAAGCGGAGAGGGTATCGCGGTGGATCCGTTGAAGATAAGTGCCATCCGAGATTGGCCAGTGATGTCTTCAGTGGCCGAGGTCAGGAGCTTCCTTGGACTTGCGGGCTACTATAGACGGTTTGTGGAAAATTTCTCACGGATTGCTTTACCTCTCACCACGCTGACAAGAAAAGATCAAAAGTTCATATGGACGCCAGAGTGCGCGCGAGCTTTTGAAGACTTGAAGAGTCGTTTGACCACGGCGCCTGTGTTGACATCGCCATGTGGTACCGATGGGTATGAGATCTATAGTGATGCATCTGGGAGCGGCTTAGGCTGCGTTCTTCTGCAGTTTGGGAAAGTGATTGCTTATGGCTCGCGTCAGTTGAAAGTGCATGAGCGGAATTACCCCGTCCACGATTTGGAGTTGGCGGCGGTAATCTTTGCGCTCAAGTTGTGGCGACACTATCTATATGGCGTGAAAGTGGACATCTATACAGATCATAAGAGCCTAAAGTATTTGTTGGATCAGAAGGATCTGAATATGCGACAACGAAGATGGATGGAGTTCCTCGGGGACTACACCTTCGAGATTCACTATACCCCCGGGAAGGGAAATGTGGTCGCTGATGCTTTGAGTCGACAGACTCCGGTACGGGCAAGCTGGTTGCAGAGGCATGATCAGCGTTTGATCCAAGAATTGGAAGCATTGGAGATATCATGTGTTGACAAGGGTGCGTCAACCGATGCGTGCTTGAACTGGACGGAGGTGCAGTATGACCTTACGGACAGAATTCGGCGAGCAACGGAGCTTGATGAAAGTCTCCAGCGCTATGCTAAAGATGGGCCGGATGATCAATTCTCTTGGGATAACGGGTTGTTACGGAGAAATGGTCGAGTGTGCGTCCCAAGTGTGGGTAAACTGAGGGAAGAGTTGATGTACGAAGCTCACTTTGCAAAGTACTCAGTTCACCCAGGGAGCACAAAGATGTACAGGGGCATGAAAAAGCTGTTCTGGTGGCCCGGACTCAAGAAAGATGTGGCTTGTTATGTGGCTAAATGCAACACCTGTGCGTTGGTGAAAGCAGAATGCCAGAAGCCTGGCGGTTTTCTGAAGTCGTTACCTATTCCGGAGTGGAAGTTCGATGATATTTCGATGGATTTCGTGCATGGATTGCCGAGATCTCAACGCGGTCATGATTCGATCTGGGTGATTGTGGACCGGTTGACGAAAGTGGCGCACTTCCTTCCAAACAGAAGAGACGATTCAGTGGAAACCTTGGCCAAGCTGTATGTGGAGCAGGTTGTTCGACTGCACGGTGTTCCCCGGAGCATCGTTAGTGACCGTGATGGGCGGTTCACGTCGAATGACTGGCGGCTCGTTCATCAAATGTTGGGTACAAAATTAGCGTTTAGTACGGCCTTTCATCCCCAAACGGATGGCCAGACTGAACGAACCAACAGGACAATGGAGGACATGCTCCGCATGTGCGCCCTAGACTTTGGTAAGAGATGGGAAGAGTATATATTTCTCGTCGAATTTGCCTATAATAATAGCTACCAAGCGAGTATTGGTATGGCACCATTCGAGGCGTTGTATGGTCGGAAATGCCGTACACCCTTAGCTTGGGCAGAAGCAGGCGAATCGAAGCTGAGTGGGAAAAAGGAAGTCGAAGAAGCTACTTCGCTCATACGCTCTATTCGGGAGAGGCTATTGATAGCCCAAGATCGTCAAGCAAAGTACTACAATGCCAAGCACCGGAACGTGGAGTTCGCGGTGGGTGATTGGGTATATTTGAAGATCAAACCCTTCAAAGGTGTGTCCAGGATTCGGCGTTTGAAAAAGCTCAGTCCGAGGTATCTTGGTCCGTTTGAGGTGGTGGAGCGAGTTGGGGAAGCTGCTTATCGACTAGCACTTTCAGCGGACTTGGGTGGATTACATGATGTGTTTCACATCTCAGTCCTTCGTAAGGCGGTAAAGGATCCAGCTCAAGTCGTGGAGGCTGATCGGGTACCGGTCGAGTATGGGCTAACGACGAGGGTTAGACCCATTCGGATCGAGGATCGAGCCGAGAAACAGTTGCGGAACAAAGTAATCGGGATGGTCAAGGTCCGTTGGAACAATTGTGGCCGTGAAGAGCTAACATGGGAGCGAGAGCAGACCATGCGAGCTGAGTTTCCCGAGTTATTTGTATGAACTGTAGACCGTGTACTTTTTGTTATAACAGTATTATAGCATTGCTGGTTTTGTTTCCTTACCGTGCAAATTTCGGGACGAAATTTTGTTAAGGGGGAGAGGGTTGTAACACCCCAAAAAGACCCAAAAGACTCAACTTGAAGTTTGAGTAGCAGGTCAGGTTACACGGCCTGGGACACGGGCGTGTCCCAGGGCGTGTCGGGTGTACACGGCCTGGGACACGGGCGTGTCCCAGGGCGTGTTCAGGCTAGTCGACGTTTGAGAGTCGACGAGCGTCGAGCCTGGGACACGGCCTTCGACACGGGCGTGTCCCAGGGCGTGTTCGAATTATTTTTCGAAGTTGGCCTATTCGAGCCCGAGCCGAACACGGCCTTGAACACGGCCTCGAACACGGGCGTGTCAGGCTGGACACGGGCGTGTCAGCTGCCGTGTTCCGACCCGTGTACTGGTTGCAGCTCGATGGAGCAGGAGACACGGGCGTGTCTCAGGTTTGACACGGGCGTGTCAGGTCCGACACGGGCGTGTCGATGACCCGTGTTGTTCAGTCGGTTCAAGCTGTGTGTACCGCTTAAGGGGTACACGGCCTGTGACACGGGCGTGTCACAGGCCGTGTCGGCCAAAAAGTGAAATTCTGGGGAAATCTTGGCCGTTCAGTTTCCTCTCTTTTGATCCAAAGGCTCAGGTGGTTTCTTGGGCTGGATAAGTCGTGAAAGGGGATTGAAGAAGCCATTCTTCTTTATCCTTAAGGAAGAGAGAAAGAGAGAAGAAGAAGGAGGAGGAGAGCAAGCCACCGGCGGAGCTCCCGTGGTTCGATTCGCGATCCGAAGCCGGCGTTGTGACGGCAAGGCTGCTGCGGTTCTTTCTCACCGGCTAGTTTTCGATGGCACCGAAGAGATCGACAAGGGTAACGATCTCCCTCCTTGGACATGTGAAGTCCTTCTTTTCTGCATTGCATAGGGAAAGCCCTTCCCCGCGAGTGTGCGGTGGGTTGTGGTGTCCCTTGGGGTAGATATGTGAAGTCCCCCTTGTTAGAGGCCGGAATTGGAGTACGGCTCTAGGCATGCTGACCGTTGCATTGTTTGCCACCGGTTGGGTGGATTGTTCCCGTGCAGGTGCTGGAGAGCCAAGTGGTAAGTGATGGGCGGAAGAGCCCTACTGCTGTTGCTGCTGCTGCTGCGGCTAGCCTGGAAGGCTAAGCCGTTGTTGTGTTTTCTCTTTTTACTCATGTATGGCCGGCCTGCGCGCCGAGGTTTGTAAAACATGATGTATGTTCAGAGGAACTGTAAGGCCTTAAGGCCAAACTCTTGTGGTGGTGTACATTCCGTGGTATTTATATATAAAGGTGGTTTTATATATATTGGACATTCCGGTTAAGAGTTCAAAGTTGTAACTTAAAGCTTCCGCTAGAATGCTCTGAGTTAGGATTCGTAATTGGTTTGGTATTATCCTGTGACCTCACCGTCTGTTTGTGGCATATAGTGTGGGGCCCCGGCCGGACCTTCTACTATACGTCATCTAACGGATGGGGTCGTTACAAGGGGTGCCCAGACTCAAGTGTGGGTCAATCGTTATAGTGTCGAGAACCATATCTCTGTTCAAAGGGGGGCACTAGGTCTAGGTGTAGGTCTAAGTGATGTGAAAAGGATGGGTATACCATCACAGTGTCACTAGGTCGCTCGTCCTCACCCACGTGACCATGCTCACTAGTCATGCCAGTATCACTCTCCACCTGTATCATAAGGTCATGATCAGGTTCAACCTCAAGATCACATGAGCACTGAATCTCATCAAACTGAGAAGGATCAGAACCAAGTGTCGGGTCTCTTATCTCGGTGGGAGCACTACTCGCCACATCGGTGGCTTGCCCTAAATCCCTAGGCTTTCTTCGTAATGTAGATCTTAGGTGATCAAATTGAGCTTCTAAGAGATCAAAGTGAAGGAAGTGGTGTTTTGAAAGTTATCTTTTTACTTATGTTCATGTTTTAGAATGTTGTAACATTTTGTTCCTTGATTATATGACTTGTATCATGTAAGGTTTGAGAAGATGCGTTTGGTCTTGAACCATAGAACCATGGTTTTTATTGAGTCATGCAATCTTAAGTTATCCTCACAATCGTGGTAATCAAAGGGGAACGTTGATTACCGAGTTAAGATTGTCATATCGATTAAAGTACATTTGAGTTCTATAAATGTTGATAAATGATTATCGTTTAATCATATGAGTGTGTATGCGTGTGATTTCATACACATTGAGAGTGACCTATTTTATGTTGTAGCATTATGTGGAATGTGTTCAGTGTCAATAATGTTTCAGCGTGTCTATTTAGTTGGAGATACAAGATGTGTAGATTTAGCGTGTAAGTGTGGGCAATGTGATTATAGTTGAAAACTATCCTCTGATATTGATATATACTATGATTCGTTGTTCATACTTACGCGTAGGAAATGTACACATCAAAATATCATTTTGTCCCCAAATTATTTTGGTAATGATATAGTCGGGCCCCTTGGCAGAGCGAGGTTGTATAGCATGCATTATAACTAACGTAGTTATAAATACAACTCACTTGTGAGATCAAGAAAGACAAATATAGTGCGAAATGACACAGTCCCAGTTTGCACAATATTTATGATATCATGTGACAAAGAGATAGATGCAGGTCGTTCATTGCGTTACCTAGTTACCATGTTGTTGGGGCGACTATTATGCAGTGACAAAGCCTCTTATAGTCAATAATATAGGATGTTATATTATAGCCTTGACGACATGGTTCCTCTTTAAGGTCGCACCAAATGAACGGGAACAGCATCCGTTCGGCTTATTTGGAGTATTTGATTTTATGGAACATTTAATCTAAGTACTATAGTAAGTGCGAACGCCTAATGTCGTGACTCGACATGCTTAGATATTTTTCCTGTGCGACTATCAAAGAGAAATAATTATGACGGAGCGAGTCGTCGTATTCATTTTGGTAGGAGTGCACAGTAATTGGTATTATGGGATTATATATATATGTAAGTATTTATATATATATAAGTATATATGTATGTGTTATATATATATATATATATGTAAATATATATAAATATATGTATATAATATATATAGTTATATATATATAAGTTTATATTTATATATATATTAGATTAAAACCAAGGGGAGTAAGTAGCAAAAAGAAGTTCACGGGTTTTTCATTTTGTCTAACCCTAGCCGCAAGAAACGAAGGGTAAGGGGATTTTGCAATCTCCTGCTTCTGGCCGCCATTGACGTGCAGCCCCTGCTCCGCCGCCGGGCTAGCTTGACGCCGGCATCGCCGCCCGCTGCTCCGTCGCCGGGCAAGCTTGCCGCCGCCAAAGCCTTGGCGTCCGCTGCTCCTTCTCCGGGCAAGCTTGCCGCCGCCATCTCCCTGCAGCTCGCTGACTTTAGGTGGTTCTTCCCGATCGGCCACCGCTTGAGTGATGGCTTGAGTTTGCTCCTTCTCCACAACGGTTTTTTAGATCCCTCTCCGCCTTCCTCTTCCCCACCCGGCGACTAGTGTGGTTCGGCCACTTGGAGTCATCGGTGCAAGAGGAGAGAAGATCTGAGTTAGTGTCTCTATTCCTCGTCAACGGAATAGAGCTTTGACGCTGTTCGGGTTCAAGGTGAACCAAGAGGCGAGGCGATCGGCCTCGTTGTTGCGGTGAGATCGCTTTCATTTTCTCAGGCGCGCCTTCCTCTTTCGCCTAGAGATTGTTCTCTAGAGGTATAACTCCTAACGCCTGTGATGGATTAGATGTGATGAGTTATGGTTTATTTTTGTTAAGCCTGTTTTGCATTGTTTTGAAAGATATCCGATCCTTATGTGTTGTTTGGTGTTTGGTTTTTTTTTTTTTAATTTCGCCCCACCAACGCACGTGAAATCCTACAGTGGTATCAGAGCCAGGTTGGATATCTCATTTCAATGTAACTCCTTAGTTGCTAGTTTTGGTGCCTAATGGTTTGGATTTGTTATGTCCTACCCATTTTGATTCATATTGAATAATCCACCGTAGTATGGATTATGAGGAGATTATTTTTTTTTGGATTTAAAATGATCTGGATGAATCATGAAGGGTAGTGTACATGAGCTTATCCAATGTTAGGATTCCGACTAGCGGGTTTTATTCTATCTTTGGCATTCTTTTATTTTTGCAAACTCTGGAATGTAATTGTTTGTGATGGATGTATTCTAGAATGCCATGAGTTAGCTTTTTTTGAAATTCTTCCATTCTCTGTTGGAATGCGAAGTGAAAAATTTAAGATGCTTTCCTCCTCATTTTATCCACCTAAGCTAGTGATCCTGGAAGAACATGAGTGTGATTCTAATCACTAGATATGGTGGAACATGTGTGAGTCTGGTATTAGGCCACAGGAGATTAAATCTGTGTGAGGCACAATTTACTCTTCTTGTGGGAATACTGCGTCCACACTAATTGCCCAATAAAATGAGTTTTCTTAAACAAGGTTTTCGAGATCTAGGCTTGAATATCTTGGGAAAAGGTTTTCATATTATTGTGTTTTATTATTCAGAACATGAAATAGTATGTTGTTCAAGAGTCATAAGGGTTAAGCTTTGCTTAAAGGTTATGATTGGTGCTTGTACCTACCTAATCAAACGAATGGATGAGTCCACTTGTTCGGAAAGGATCTTGTGCGATGCTATGTTTATTTCTCCTGACATAGCAATAACAGTTTTTTTTATTTATATGAACTTCAAGTAAAATTTTGTTTTCTCTTTTCTTTAGAATCATGTCAACCCTTCCAAATTTTTTGCGTTCCATGATTGATAAGAGTCCTCTTGTAAACGATGGTTCAAACTATTCTGATTGGATCCTCAAGTTGAACATCGTGTTGCGTTTGGAAAATCTCCAACAAATTCTGGATGACAAATGCCCAGAAGTGAAGGAGAAAGACAAACCAACCGATGTTGAAAAGGAGGAACAAAAGAAGTGGAATGAACAACAGCGTGTTGTGCAAACTTTGATCTTGGCCAGCATTGGCGATCAGATGCAAAGGAAATTTCTCGATACTCCCGCAAAGGAAATCATAGCGTGATTAGAGAAGATGTTCACCGATAGTGCTCGGAAAGAGCGCTACAAGACCACCATAGCACTCACAAGGTGCAAGATGATGGAGGGTGAATTTGTCTCAGTGCACTTCCTAAAGGTGCAGGGCTATCTAGAGAAATTAGAGAAACTGAATTCTCAACTCCCCGATGACATAGCTGAGGATATCATACTGGGGTCGCTTCCTTATTCCTATAAGGATTTCATTATGCACTACCATATGCGTGAAAGGAAAATGACCATGAATGAACTCCACAATGCCCTCAAAACTGCTGAGGTGGACATGGGCAAGACAAAGGCTAATTCTGTCTTGGCCGTTGCGTCGAGTAGCAAGAAGCCCTTTAAGAATAAGGCAAAGGTGCAATCAAAAATTCAAGTAGAGGTTTCTCTTCGAAAGGCAATAAGGGAGGAGCTCATGTGAGCAACTCCAAGGGAAGCAAGGTGAAGAACTCTCCTACAGATCTCACCGAGTGTTTCCATTGTCATGAAAAGGGACACTACAAGATGAACTGCCCCAAGTACAAACGGGACTTGGATGAAGGCAAGATTGAACGCAAGCGCCCTAAAGGTATATATGTTATTGAACTGAATTTAAACTTAACCACAACTATCCTTGATTGGGTAATTGATACCGGATCATGTGCTCACTTAGTTTCTAATGTGCAGTCACTAAGGGATAGAAGAACGCTCTCGAAAGGAGAGGTTGTGCTGAAGGTCGGGAATGGTGCAAGAATCTCCGCGGTTACAGTTGGCACCCTAGACCTTCGTTTATCTAGTGGTTTAGTTTTAATTTTGAAAAACGTTTATCATGTCCCTTCTATTTTGAGAAACATTATTTCTGTATCATGTTTAGATGCAGAAGGTTTTCGTTTTGTGATTGTTAATTCGCAAATGACAATTGAGAAGGATGGTTTATTTTATGCAAATGCTATTGTTTCCAATGGTTTGTATTTGCTTAATATAGTTGAGGATAAACATGTAATGAATATTAATAACAAAAGACTCAAGATATCTCATATGAATGAGACACTCTTATGGCACAATCGTCTTGGTCACATAAATGAGAAACGCATAAGGAAATTGCATCAAACAAATCTTTTAAACTCATTTGATTTGGATGCAATTGGGACATGCGAATCATGTTTAGCTGGAAAAATGACCAAGACACCTTTCAGCAAGAAAGGTGCAAGAGCGAATAACTTGTTGGAATTGATACATTCAGATGTATGCGGTCCAATGAGTACGAGTGCAAGAGAAGGTTATAGGTACTTCATTACCTTCACGGATGATCATAGCCGATATGGCTATGTTTATCTCATGAGGCATAAAAGTGAATCCCTTGAAAAATTCAAGGAGTACAAAAATGAAGTAGAGAACCAACTTGACAAGAGAATTAAGATCTTGAGAACCGATCGCGGAGGTGAGTACATGAGCAACATGTTCACTGTTTACCTGAAGGAGTGTGGTATTGTACCACAACTTACTTCACCTGGCACCCCGCAGTGGAATGGTGTCTCCGAAAGGAGAAATCGAACCCTGCTTGACATGGTCCGTTCCATGATATGCCAGACCGATCTACCTTTATATTTTTGGGGCCACGCACTTCTTTCTGCAACTCTCACTTTAAATATTGTTCCAACAAAATCTGTTGATAAAACTCCATATGATGCATGGTTTGGAAAACCGCCTAGTTTATCGTTCCTTAAGATTTGGGGTTGCGAGGCATATGTAAAACGTATGCAATCGACAAAGTTAGAACCCAAAGCGGACAAGTGTTTTTTCATAGGATACCCTAGGGAAACTAAAGGGTATAGTTTTTGGCACAAGTCGACAAATATTATATTTGTAAAGAAAGGTGCTACATTCTTGGAGAAAGAGTTTCTCGAAAGAATGAAGGGATGTGATCGTAGGATAATACTTGAGGAAACTCAAGAGGACCTACAAGGATGTGATCATGATATGAATTTTGATATTCAAGATGACCACGAGCTATCACATATAGTTCCTTTGCTCAGTGGGAGTGTGGTCAATCCACCTCCACAAATTCATGTTGAGGAGCTTCGCAATGCGCCACAAGGCAATTGTTTGGCTCGTATTGAACATGAATTAATTCCACATGAGGTTGTAGAAGAAATTCGAGAGCCTCAAGGTGAACGGGATGAGCAAAGAGAACTCAGAAGGTCTACCAGGGTAAAAAGGAAACCCGACCTTTACATGGGTTTTCATGATGTATTGGTAATAGACACTGAAGATCCCCTGACCTATGAAGAAGCATTGGGAAGGAAAGATTCAGAGGCCTGGATAGAGGCCATGAGATCCGAAATGCAATCCATGTATGACAATCAAGTATGGGACTTGGTTGACCTTCCTGATGGAAAGAAAGTCATTCCAAACAAATGGATTTTCAAGAGGAAGATGGACATGAATGGGAACTTGACAACCTACAAAGCAAGGCTTGTAGCAAAAGGTTTTAGCCAAGTCCAAGGGATTGACTACGATGAAACCTTTTCGCCGGTTGTAATGTTCAAAACAATTCGGATCATGTTGGCTATCGCCGCCTTCCATGATTATGAAATATGGCAGTTGGACATCAAAACAGCTTTCCTAAATGGAAAACTAGTTGAGGAGGTATACATGTTACAACCTCAAGGTTTTGAAAATCCGAAAAATATCAAGAAAGTATGTAGACTTCAAAGAGCCATTTATGGTTTGAAGCAAGCATCAAGGAGTTGGAACAAACGCTTTGACGATGAGGTTAAAACTCTCGGTTTCATTCAAAGCAAGGAAGAACCTTGTGTATACAAGAAGGTTAGTGGGAGTCACGTCATATTTTTGATTTTGTGCGTAGATGATATATTATTAATGGGCAATCATATACTTATAATGGAACAAACAAGAGACTCATTGAAAACCATCTTTTCAATGAAGGACATGGGACAAGCTCAATATATCTTGGGGATCAAGATATATAGGGATAGTTCTCGAAGACTCATTGGCCTGAGTCAAAGTATTTATATTGACAAAGTCTTAGAAAGATTTCATATGGAAAACTCTAAGAAGGGAAATGTGCCAATGAAGACATCTTTACAGTTGGGCAAGTCTCATTGTGCCTCATCGCACACGGACATTGAATACATGAAGAATGTACCCTATGCTTCAGCCATAGGCTCCATCATGTATGCCATGACTTGTACAAGACCGGATGTTGCATATGCCCTGAGCATAACGAGCCGACATCAAGCTTCACCCGGTCCTAATCATTGGACCGCTGTCAAAAATATTCTTAGGTACACGGATAAGTTTCTTGTTTTTGGTGGGGATAAGGAACTAGTTGTAGAAGGCTACACGGATGCTAGTTTCATGACAGATCCGGATGACAGGAAATCTCAATCTGGGTTCGTTTTCCTTCTGAATGGTGGAGCCGTGAGTTGGCGTAGTTGGAAACAATCAACTACCGCTGACTCGACCACCGCAGCAGAAGTCATGGCAGCTTCGGAAGCAAGCAAAGAGGGAGTATGGATAAAGAAATTCCTCGAAGAACTTGGAATTGTTCCATCAAGTGAAGCCCCCTTGAAATTGTTTTGTGACAATAGTGCCTCCATTTCTCAAATTAAGGAGCCAAGGTCGCATCACAAGACAAAATACATGAATAGAAAGTATTTTGTAACGCGGGACTTCATCGAGGAAGGGAAGATTGCACTTTTATGGATAGACACTAACAACAACACAGCTGATCCTTTCACCAAACCTTTATCTCAAGCTAAGGGCGAAATTCATTTCGAATCCATGGGGTTACATGACCATGGAGAGTGGCTTGATAGGTGATTTTAAGGTTGCTCCTTTCTTTTGTAGTTTCTATAATTTAAGAAACTTTGAAAACAAGTGGGAGACTGAAGGAAGTGGTGTTTTGAAAGTTATCTTTTACTTATGTTCATGTTTTAGAATGTTGTAACATTTTGTTCGTTGATTATATGACTTGTATCATGTAAGGTTTGAGAAGATGCGCTTGGTCTTGAACCATAAAACCATGGTTTTTATTGAGTCATGCAATCTTAAGTTATCCTCACAATCGTGGTAATCAAAGGGGAACGTTGATTACCGAGTTAAGATTGTCATATCGATTAAAGTACATTTGAGTTCTATAAATGTTGATAAATGATTATCGTTTAATCATATGAGTGTGTATGCGTGTGATTTCATACACATTGAGAGTGACCTATTTTATGTTGTAGCATTATGTGGAATGTGTTCAGTGTCAATAATATTTCAGCGTGTCTATTTAGTTGGAGATACAAGATGTGTAGATTTAGCATGTAAGTGTGGGCAATGTGATTATAGTTGAAAACTATCCTCTGATATTGATATATACTATGATTCGTTGTTCATACTTACGCGTAGGAAATGTGCACATCGAAATATCATTTTGTCCCCAAATTATTTTGGTAATGATATAGTCGGGCCCCTTGGCAGAGCGAGGTTGTATAACATGCATTATAACTAACGTAGTTATAAATACAACTCACTTGTGAGACCAAGAAAAACAAATATAGTGCGAAATGACACAGTCCCAGTTTGCACAATATTTATGATATCATGTGACAAAGAGATAGACGCAGGTCGTTCATTGCGTTACCTAGTTACCATGTTGTTGGGACGACTATTATGCAGTGACAAAGCCTCTTATAGTCCATAATATAGGATGTTATATTATAGCCTTGACGACATGGTTCCTCTTTAAGGTCGCACCAAATGAACGGGAACAGCATCCGTTCGGCTTATTTGGAGTATTTGATTTTATGGAACATTTAATCTAAGTACTATAGTAAGTGCGAACGCCTAATGTCGTGACTCGACATGCTTAGATATTTTTCCTGTGCGACTATCAAAGAGAAATAATTATGACGGAGCGAGTCGTCGTATTCATTTTGGTAGGAGTGCACAGTAATTGGTATTATGGGATTATATATATATGTAAGTATTTATATATATATAAGTATATATGTATGTGTTATATATATAAATATATGTATATAATATATATAGTTTTATATATATAAGTTTATATTTATATATATATTAGATTAAAACCAAGGGGAGTAAGTAGCAAAAAGAAGTTCACGGGTTTTTCATTTTGTCTAACCCTAGCCGCAAGAAACGAAGGGTAAGGGGATTTTGCAATCTCCTGCTTCCGGCCGCCATTGACGTGCAGCCCCTGCTCCGCCGCCGGGCTAGCTTGACGCCGGCATCGCCGCCCGCTGCTCCGTCGCCGGGCAAGCTTGCCGCCGCCAAAGCCTTGGCGTCCGCTGCTCCTTCTCCGGGCAAGCTTGCCGCCGCCATCTCCCTGCAGCTCGCCGACTTTAGGTGGTTCTTCCCGGTCGGCCACCGCTTGAGTGATGGCTTGAGTTTGCTCCTCCACAACGGTTTTTTAGATCCCTCTCCACCTTCCTCTTCCCCACCCGGCGACTAGTGTGGTTCGGCCACTTGGAGTCATCGGTGCAAGAGGAGAGAAGATCTGAGTTAGTGTCTCTATTCCTCGTCAACGGAATAGAGCTTTGACGTTGTTCGGGTTCAAGGTGAACCAAGAGGCGAGGCGATCGGCCTCGTTGTTGCGGTGGGATCGCTTTCATTTTCTCCGGCGCGCCTTCCTCTTCCGCCTAGAGATTGTTCTCTAGAGGTATAACTCCTAACGCCTGTGATGGATTAGATGTGATGAGTTATGGTTTATTTTTGTTAAGCCTGTTTTGCATTGTTTTGAAAGATATCCGATCCTTATGTGTTGTTTGGTGTTTGGTTTTTTTTTTTAAATTTCGCCCCACCAACGCACGTGAAATCCTACACAAAGCTTGTGGGTGTGTATGGGCCCTGTGAACGTGTAGTGGAGGTCGCTCATATCCAAACCCAGGTTCCTCTCCTAGGGGAGATGTGTAGCGGCGATGAACTGAACGATATTCAATTCTATCATCGTGAAATCGCGGAGAGGTGTAATGATGAAGACGTGAGGACCTCTCGTCGTGATGATCGCCTCTAGCATGATGGAATTGTGTCGAGGGGTCGACACGATCTCTAGGAATGGTGTGCGGGGAACGATGATAATCATAATGATAACATGAAGATCTCTCTAGAGGGGCTCTATGAGGTCGGGTATAGGTAGACTCAGGATACTCAGATGGAGGAGACGAACGACGGCGATAACTAGACATAAATGAACCCAATGATTATTTAAAACCTACCACTACGAAGCATGCAAATGGCCTAACCTTGCCCTCTGATACCAAAATGATGTAGGGTAGGCTAGTGGTGCTCGGATACAACGACTCTAAGTGCTGGTGCAGGGGTGACACACTAATGCAACTCTAGATGCAATGCAACCGTCGGTCGACGACGATAATTAAAATAAGCAATGAGATAATTAACACCGCGCAGATAATTAAAAGGAGACAAACAATTAATTTTAGCAATTAAGCAACGGCTTCCTCCGCTCGGAGGGCCAAAGCAAGCGTGCGGCAAATAACTCCTCCTGTAATTATTAGTATAATAAAACCAATTTCCACGCAACAATAATCTCAGCACAGTACAATAAAACACCAAAGTGGAAAATGTCAAATCACAGAATACAATACCACAAATGCTCACAACGTAGAGGGATGAACCGAGACACTAAAGATTTGGAGGGTCGGATGTGTAGATCGGCGATCGGGGGTGGAACCGGTGGCGAGACGACGGTGACGGTGGCTGCCCTCGGAGGAAAATGGTGATAACGGATGGTAAAACGGCGGATCCAGCCACGAATGAGTAGATCCGGGCCGGGGATGGGTAGATCCGCTATTTAGGAGAGGATTCGGGCAAAAATGGAAGGTTTGTGCGGTGGAAATAACGGATCGGGTGGCTAGAATCCTAGATCTGGACTGATCTAGAATTTTAGGGTTGTTAGGATGGTGGATCTACGGAGGGGAGTTGGCGGATTAGGGAGGAGGGGAAGGTGGAGGCAGGCGTGAACAGTGTTTCGGGTGAACATGGTTTCGGGTGAACAGTGTTCTGTCGTGAACAGTGCGCGTGAACAGTCCCCGTAAACAGTACTCAGAATTTTTGGATAGCCGTAAGGGTGGGGATTTGGGGGTTGTAGGGGTTGTGGATGAGGGTTTTGGAGGAAGAAGAAGAAGGCTATGGACGGGTAGTACCTTGGGGGGAAGTTTGAGCGTCTATGAGTCGTCACCTAGGGTTCCACGACGTCGGCGCCGGGGAGGGATCGCTGGAATCCGTGAATGCTTCTTCTCCAAATCCAACAATGACTCATTTCAGCCCTCATAACTCCTATTTATAAGAAAAGACAAGCTAGGGTTTCCCCATCAACGGCTATGATTGGCCGGTGGGTTCACCCTTAAAATACATCAAAAATAAACTGAAAAAAATAAAGTAATATAGTATTTTGACTCGCGGCGACGCTCCGGACGCAATCGTGGAGCCCGATCGTCGATCCGGGCGCGTCATATATGGAAAGTTGTCAAATCAGCCCCGAACAGGCCCAAAGCGCGTCGTCGTCTCTGTTCCGCATCAGATTATCTACAAGCAACAACCTCCCGGGTTTGAGACCATGGGGGGGGTCCCGAGTTTGTCACCTCAAGAAGTCGATCTATGATCTCAAACAATCTCCTCGGGCATGGTTCGATAAGTTCAGTAAGGTTGTTCGAGAAGTTGGATTTACTCAGAATTCAACAGATTTTTCTCTGTTCACTCGACATAAGACAACGAGAACGGTTCTCCTTATTGTATATGTTGATGACATCCTAATCACAGGAGATAATGCAAAGGGAATACAAGCAGTCAAACAACACCTTAGTTGTGTTTCAAACAAAAGATCTAGGGAACCTTTGATACTTCATTGGCTTTGATATCGCAAGACGTCCTGATGGCCTTGTCATATCCCAACGGAAGTAATGTCTTGACCTTCTTCAGGATGTTGGCTACTCTGGATGCAAGCCGGTCAATACTCCTATGAAAGTCAATCACAAGCATTGCGCACATGCCTCTGACGAAGATCTTCTCCTTTCAAATCCAGAATACTATCGACGTCTGGTTGGAAAACTGATTTATCTAACAGTCACAAGACCAGACATATCATTTGTTATTGGGGTTATCAGCCAGTTTATGCATTCTCCTCGGATGTCTCATCTACAAGCTATCGAATGAATTATGAGATATCTAAAAAAAGCCCCTGGTCAAGAGCTGGTATACAAAACTTCTTCCTCTTCTAATCCTACATTAGTTGCATATTCAGATGTTGATTATGCTGGTTCCCTGGATGATCGACACTCCACCAGTGGATTCTATACATATTTTGGAGGTCATCTTGTTACCTGGCGCAGTAACAAGCAGTCTGTGGTTGCTCGATCATCGACCGAAGCTGAGTATCGTTCGATGACATCTGTTGTATCTGAGCTCACAAGGCTTGAGGGTCTTCTACGAGATATGGGAGTAAAACTTTCCACGTCAACTACCTTACTTTGTGATAGTCAAGCAGTTATACACATAGCTAAGAATCCTGTCTTCCATGAAAGGACCAAACACATTGAAGTTGACTGTCACTTCATGCGGGAAAAGGTTCAAATGAAGAAGCTGTAGTTGAAACATGTTTCAGCTACTAATCAAGTTGCTGATATTTTCACTAAGGCACTACCGAGTACTCTATTTTATTAGTTCTTGTCCAAGCTGGGTGCCTACGACTTGTACGCTCCAGCTTGCAGGGGGGTGCTAGAAAAGATAACGTAAAAGCTCATTTAGTGGCACATTATAGGCCTTCTTCCTCTTTATGTAATTGTCTCATATCTTGAAAAAAGGATTACTCGCTTTTTTCTTTCCATATATATGTATTCATACTTGTAATTATGCATTGAAGAATTATATACAAGGTTTCAGCATTCTTCTACAGTAACAATTGGTCTGACCAGCGCAAGAACCCAGCGCCGACCGATTCCGCTCCGCAACAACCCAGCGCCGACCGATTCTGCAAAGAAAAGATGCCCGCACCGTTTTGTTCCAAATCCGCACCACAAGCCCAATCCACCTCGTTTCCGCCTAGCAACGCCCACAACGCGTTTTGTTTCCATGCCCGATCCCACGCCTGGGTCAGCGTCGGCCCCCATCCGCCAGTTCCAGCACCAGATTTTCCCCGATTCGCTCACGTCGAACCTGTTTTAATGCAGGAAGGCCGCCCACCACCAGCCTCTGTCGGATCCACACCAGATCCCCTCCTTTCGGCCGCCGACTACGCCGATTTCGAATTGAACTGCTGTCGCTAAAGCCCGTGTCTGCCGATTCACTGAAGGCCCACGGCCGTCAGTACCGACTTCCCGATTTCAACCAGATTCGTCGCTTCCGCGCAGGTCCCATCACTACTGCATGGGTTTCGCTTATTTTCGCCGACTGGAACCCAGCCTGCCAGGCTGTCGCTCCCAGCGAGCTCCTCCGCGCACCAATCCACATCTCCGTGCAGGGCTCCCATCTTCCGCCGACTCCGCACAGCTTTCCCCCGTTCTGCCAACCAACCACCGCCTACCTACCGTGTCGTCGTCGACATCATCTATGGCCTACATCCATATCCCCAAGGACGCCGCCCAACCAGCCGCTCCCGGGGCATTGTTCGTGTCGTCGTCGGACCTTATCCCTCTGCGGGATTTTTCTGCCCTCACTGCAAAAATCCTGGCCACATGCGCCTCTCTCCAAGCCAAGGTCGATCGTCTCCTCGCTCTCGACGGACGGGCCTTCGCAACCTCCCTCGAGGCTCCCTTCCCTAGGTCGCCTCCACCTTGGCTGCCTCCTGCATCATGCGAGAGTTATCCTATCATGCCCCCCCCCAACATTCCTCTACGATACCAGCCTGCCCCTCCTCCCCGCAGTCGATCCTCTCATCGAAAGCGCACCGGCAGCTAATGTACCACCTCTCTCCACGGTGGTCGTTCCTCCACCACTTCCGCCACCTCTCCGGTTACCCACTCCGCCGCCTCCGACCATCTCACCGCCTCCTCTCCCGACTCTTGCTTCGTCGGCCCCTGTCTTGCCGCTTCCACAGGCCGTATCGCCGCCTCTTCTGCTGCTTTGTGCTCCGCTAACCTCGGCGGACCCACTCCTGCGGTCGACCGTCACGTCTCCGACATCCTTGGGGCAGCTGCTCACCACCGCTCCACCGATCTTGCGGAAGCCATTACTTTTGTCGCTCGTCTTTCTAATGGCGCCACCGCTACTCGCCATCACCGTCGTCGCTACTGCGTGCTACCAGGCCCTGTTCTGGCGGGAGGTCAAGGTACCAAATGATCCGGCCACCCGTATGGTACACGAGCTTGAGGGTAGGCTCGTTTTGAATGACGGATGAAGTGTTACGGATCCGTCGTCAGTTATTATTATTTGTTTAATTATATGTTGAGTCGCGTTTATCGAGTCGTGTTGTACCAAGTCGTGTCGTAGTGTTTAAGTGTTTTAATATTTGGTTGTATGTTGATGTTATTTACGAATATGCCATTGACGCCTATATATAGGGCCCTTGGGATCATGCAACAGGCACGGAAGAATTAATCTAAGGTTTTTGTTAACTCTCTAACTTCCCCTCTCTCTAGTGTTCCCTCCTCCTTTCTAGGGTTTCGTCTCTCCCTCACCTCCGCTGGCCCTTCCCCTCGCCAGATTCCTCCCGGAATTTATCCATGACCGTAACAAGTACCTATGGTTTGAGAGAAGTAAAGTGTGTTTTTGGAATAGTTAGGTGAGTATGGATATTACTAAAAATAAATATGCTAAGGTTTTCATAAAGTATTCAAGTGAGATGTGGGTTACAGTTGTGAGATTTACTTTATGGCTATATGATTTGGAAATCTAACCCGGGGATTGAGAGTTGGTTGTCTTAAAGGAAATTAATAATTTCTTGAGAGTCAATGTCGTCCCTATGTAATAATGTAGGTTCACCAAATCAAATACTTAATAACAGGTGGTACAAAGGATGGTGACCCTTGAAGATATGATGATGCTCCAATAAGATTTTTTGTGAGTGCTTACCTCTTTAATTATGCATAATTTTAAATTATTTTCATAATACACGTGTATAGTTTTTTATACAGAAATGAAGATGTGATGATGCTCCAATAAGATTTTTTGTGAGTTCTTACCTCTTTAATTATGCATAACTTTAAATTATTTTCATAATACACGTGTATAGTTTTTTATACAGAAATTGATTTAGTGTTTGTGTATTGACATGAATTGATATGAAATTGACAGAGAGAAAATTGCTAAAAGACGCTAAGTTGGAAATAATAAAAAGAAGCAATGCAAAAATTCAGATGAGAACATGTAAATAAAGAACATGATGATACGAGATTTCAACGCAACCACATATATGAAAGATGAATATATGTACGTATATATGAACCGAAGAAGAAAGACAAGATAAAAGATGATTAATAAGATACAGATGAGAAATGTTAAGGAGAATCCCACCTATGGGGTTTGCCTACAAATTTTCTCAAGTAGGGGGTTTGGCTACTAAATTGATGATATGATGAATCCCTTAACATTTCCTGAGTTATGTAATTAAAAAACGATTGAATGTTATCTGAATGAGATTGAATTGAGAATTTAATTGAAAGAGATAGAAACAAGCGAGAATGCATTGAAAAGAACTTGAAGAACTTAAGGAAATGAATGCGAAAGAATACAAAAATCTGAAATATAAAACAATGTTGCTTAGATACTATAGAAATTGAGAAATTGAAAACTTATGCATATTGATACTGAAATTTTTTGGTTGCATGTACAGCATTTAAAAAGGAATGTTACTCGCTTAATCATATTTTATGACTAAACATGTCGTGGATTACCATTTTAGGTAACTGATGTATTCCCGAGTGTTTCGAAAGAGATTCGTATGACAGATGAATAAAAGAAGAAATTAGCTGAGTAATGAGCGAAGGTATGAATGAAAATCACGAGAAGTTTTTATTATGTGTTTTATTTTGTACTCGCTATCATTACTTCATCCTGGGGCGAATGACTTGAAATAAGCTTAGATACAGATTTCTTGTGGGGTCTAAATTGAGGTCTCACACTATCTCCACCTCATCTTCTGTACATAAAGCTCAATAACATCAGGGGTAGCGGCAAGCAATGGATGATGAAATGGGCTTGAGATTTAGTGTCTCTTTACCCTGGACAATCCCAAGGCAGATGCAAATGGGTGGTCACGGTAAAAAAACCCATCAAGATGGGTTAGTTTAGCGTTTAAAAGCCTTCTTGTTTCTTGAGGATTTACTAAGAAATATGACATTGAAAATGAAGAGACATTATTGCGATAGTAAAGTTGGTATCGATAGAGTCGAAAATCCTGCCTTGCATGTACAAATCAAGCATATTGAAGTAAATTGTCACTTCATTAGAGAACAAATCAGCTTCACAAAATTGATCTCTGATGAGTTCTCATTGCATAACCACTCTCTGATAACTTCACAAAGGTCTAGCCTCAGTCACTTTATCGTCTATTTGCTTCCAAGCTTGAAGCCTACGATAACGACATATACGTTCCAACTTGCGGGAAAGTATAGAAGAAATGTTGTATAAAAAGATCAAATGCTAAAGAGTCATTTCTTTGGCTCATTAGGAGTGTCAATTTCTTATAAACGATGGATTAAAAAGAAAATGCATAGAATTTGTGAAGGTGTGGTTTTAAAAGAGGAAGCAAATTGACTCATTTTGATGACATTCATATCTTAGATTCTTTTATTGATGACACATCTTAACAATCACTCTCTCGCATGAGAGTTCTTAACGTCGGTCATCATTCCGCCTCTCAAACAAAAAGTTTCTAATATCACAAGTATCATACACGAAGAGCGTACTTGAGAGTTCCCCACTCTTGAATTTTCTTCAGCCATGGTTAAAGACACCAAGCCTAACAAAATGCCAGAAATCGCGTAAAATGCTCGATTTCAGTTGAACCATTATTTGGGGCGAGAATTAGTGAAACAAAAATTGGTCCAAATATATCAGGCAATCAAATCCAACCAAAAGATCAAGTCCATGTGTATACCAAATACACTAGCGATCAAAATTACATTCGATCCAAAAGCTTAAGCCCACAAAAGAAAGTCAACTGCAGTGTTCCTGCACCAATATAACCACTAGTTGGGACTGCTTTTCGGAAGCTGCGGCCATTGTTTTTGCAAAAGCAGCCTTAAATGCTAAAAGGTAAGACGGCAATGACTGCCACCCACACTCCAAAAAATGTTCCTTTGTTGTCGAAATCTCACTCACAAAATGGTTAGGATAAAGATGAAACAATATGCAATAAGTTTATATAATAGGAAAGCGAATGAAACAGTACAAACGCTTGGTTAAATTCAATAGACTAAAAGATAAAAACCATTACTTTAGTCAAGAGAAGATATCAAGAAACATAAGAAAGAAAAAACATGCCAAAGATGATTTCTCTAAATGAAATAATACCTTGTTAATTGGATGACCAAATGCGTTGTTGTAAGCATTAAAAGTTGCCTCCAGCTGTGCTTTACTTCTTGTAGTGAGAACTCTGATAATCTCCTCGTCGGCGTACAATTTACCTTCAATTTTTTCATGAAGCAGCTTTGCCTCAGATTTTGCCAATGTTAGGTTCACCTCAGGGCCCTCATAACGGTATGCAGTCAAAAGTAGCACCAAGAGCTGGACAGAAACAATATTCTCAGAACACCATTATAAAAATGCAACCTTCATGGGTCAGAGTCCCAAATTTAGACCCAAATTACGACTCGAGACCCTAGAGATTAAAATGACCTGCCTGAGATATCAAAATTGTCTATCCGGGAGATCAAAATGATCTCACCACAAGATCAAAAAGGTCTCCCTGGGAGATCAAAATAATCCTCCGAGATTCAAATGTTCTCCCAGAGAAATCAAAAAAGTGGATCAGGGAAATCATTTGTATTCTACCTCTACAAGATCACTTTCATCTCCCAAGGAGGTCATTTTCTAGCATAGAGATAATTTTCATTTTGCATGATCATGCATGATGCTTTAAAAAAATTAGTTTGCAATACACGCGTCGAGATCTCGGCGTTCTCGGGCTCTGATTTGCATCCCGAGCCAGTCCCAAAATTTCTATAGCAATGGTCACATCAGAAAAATTCCCTTCCATTTGAGATCAACAGGGATTCCATGAATGCATAACAAATTAAGGGTTCATTTGGTTCCGCGTTTAGGGAAACGCTGTCGGACGGCGGCAATACAAACGGTTCTCCATCTCCATTTGCCGCGTTTGGACCGCAAGGAGGAAATGGCCCGAAAAACCGGCCTTTTCAACCCCACCTCCCTCCAGTTCCAACTCCCCGTTTCCACCCACCGGATGCACCTGCCATCGCCAAACCAATATAGCCTAAACTACAAACACTATCAACTATACAAGCCCTGTGCGTACCAAGGTTCCTAAACCTACAACCAGCGTGAATACGGTTTGACTCCGAGAATACATCTCAACCGATCACAAATTCACAGAGCTAATGGAATGAAAATATTTTTTTAGTTTAATCAAGATAATAAAACACCATTTTTCAGATATTAAAACCAACCTACAAAACAATTCAATTGAAAGATGCTATAAGAACTACTTGGCTGCATCATGGATTAAGGGATTTAAGCCTTTTGATTCAACCAACAATATCTTGAAATTTGTTGTTTCTCATATAATGACTTTGAAGTTTGTTTAGACTATTATCTCACATAAATTCTAAATCCAAACATACTCCATAAATAAACCCAACAAAACTGATCAATGGTGATCCACAAAATCTTCAAATCCCTTAGCTTAGAGCCAAATAATATTAGGAATAGAACATAGTGACAATCAAACAATTTTAAAGAAAATTTGAAATTATCTAACCCTAAAAATGTACTAGCAGCTGCATGTAAAATAACAATAACCTTCCTGAAATCTCCCTTGGCATGGGCTGCAACGTCCTCCTCAAGGGATCTCTTATAGCGGGCATGATAAGCCCTCCTTGCTGCAAAAAGCTCATCTGAGCTCCGGGCACAGGCAATCTCAATTAGGGCACGATCGCCGGGCCCCCACCTCCTCGCCGAATCATAGGCTAGCACAGCGTCCCTTTCCGCATGATCAAGCACCCAGAGAAGCACGATTTTCTGTCAAAAAAAGTAGAACCAGATACTCAGACTCTCACTATTGCCTAGGAAATGAAATGGAAACAAAAGAACTTGGGATAACAGAGAATGGCAGGTTAACACACCTCGAAATCGCGCGAGAGCTCTTTATCGAGAGCTTTGAGAAGATCTTCACCGTATAAAACAGCGTATGCTTTCCGAATCTCCCGGCGGTGGGCGGAGGAGCGGTGGGAGAGGATGGAGATGATCAGCCCCTCGTTCGTGCCCCATCCTGTATTCCATCACCGATCGAAATGCATTTAGCATTTTTTCAGGATAGATCTACTGGGTTGACCAAATACATAACATAAACCTAAGCGGAAGAGGAGATCTGAGGAAAGAGGAACATTCGACAGTAAGGGAACTTACCGGAGAAGGCTTTGCGCAGCTGCTCGGCATCATCGGAAGCGGGAGGGACGAACTGAGGGATCGAAAGCGTCGACATCTCGGCGATTGACGGAGCAGATAAAAAGAGGTGAACCCCAATGGACGGAGACAGTGATGGAAGCTGAAGCAATCGGTCGATGTTGAAGCACAATGATTTATTATAATATATTAACTTAGGCCTGATTGGGCGGCGAGGTGCAAATTGGGCCTGGCCTTGTTGGGTTCAGGCCAGGACTAAATGGGCTCATCCGCCCCTAAAGGTCTGACCTAGCGTCCGTCTCTGGCCCGACCTCGGAGGCTAGGCCTGCCCGGACACCAGACTTAGCCCGGTACAGTGCCCGGCATAAGTCCTTCAAAGTGCGAAAAAATTTTGGTCTGCCACCCGGACCTAAAATAAAGTCCAGGTGGCCAATAAAAAGCTTGTATTGTGATGGGTCTCACATGTCTATATTGACTGTGTATTGTGGATCTCACATAATTACAAGATTCTCCTCTTTTCTATTAGTGAGGACCTAGAGAAAAGTCCACCAATCAGACCTAATTTTTACTCAATTTGATTTGATGTTTTAACATTAATTTGACTTTTCAATAACATAAAACATACTATTTAAAAAAATTATTTTTAATCATTCTCATTATTCAGAGAAAATTTTTGATGTCTGAATGTAAGCTCTAATGGTAAATCTAGAAAGATGTTTCTTAAAATTAAAAGAAACTCACTAAACATAATATTAATTAATTAGTGCAATTAAAACAACAAGATTAATATTAGTTCAAAATAAAAAAAAATGTATTACATATTTAATTTTTAATCACGGTATTAAATTTTTTTCCATATCTATTTCATTCTTGATACCAGTAGAGCTGTCACTTAAAACCGAAAACCGCAAATCGAACCGGAACCGAACCGGAACCGCAAAGAACCGAACCAAACCGTTCGCAAATTATTCGGGTTCCGGTTTGAATTTTGGAACCGTGAACAACATTGGTCCGGGTGTGGTTCTTACATTTTATTTTCCGGACCGGAACCGGAACCGGAAACGCAACATACAAGTCTCAAACGGTTTCAAGATTTTTAGACCCGATCCGAACCGGACCGAAGTAGAATCGAACCGCACCCCGTTTATTATTATTATTATTATTATTATTATTATTATTATTATTATATTCATGGTTTTGAGAACCGGACCGGAGATCGAATCAGTGAGTTTAAAGGTTCAAGATCCGACCGGTTGGACCGGGGTCGAACCGGCCTGTAAAATTATAAAATAAAATATATAATCATTAGAGCAAAAATTATGACATATTGTCAAATTATATTGCAAATCAATATATCATAAACCAAAACATTAAATGCTAACGTTGTGTTATATTTTCTCACAAAAATACGAAATAATAATTATTATTATCTCAAAATAGTAACGAGCTACTAAATTACTAATATTTAATTTAAATCATAGTCTAATGAGCCAAATCACACGAAGAAGACGAAGAACTGGAGAAGGTATCGGCTAACGGTAGTTTCACAAAGACAATTGGATTTTATGGTCGAATGCTTGTTTTGGAGAAACCAAATAAGTTAAACTATGTCCCAGAGAACTCTAACAATTAATCTAAATCATTGGATCTAAAATTAATGCTGATTTTGTGAACCGCCCGGTCAGCCAAAAACCGGCCCGGTTTCCGGTTATCCGGTTCAATCGGCCGGTTTTCCGGTTCCTTGCCGGTTCTTGGCCAGGACGGTTTTAGGAGCCTGACCGGACCGCCCGGAGGACCGGTTAGCGGTTCAACCGATCGGACCGTCCGGTCTGGTCCGGTTTTTAAAACGTTGATTATATTGTTATTATTTTATAATTTATCTATAATATTTATACTTACTATCACGAGTGAAGCTGGTGCAGTTTGAACTCAAACCGCAATCACACTAAATGGGGTCGATTTTGGACCGAACAAAACTTCACCGCATAAAAACCGTATGGTATGGTTTGACATTGGTGCGTTTGAAGTCAATTTTTGCAGTGCATTTTTATTTTTATACAGTTATATAATATATTTTCAATTTTACTTACATATTTTTTTTGAAATATTTTATTTAAAAAATATAGAAGATATACAACTACTGTTTATTAGTAATCATGAAAGACAACTAATTGTAGGCGGTTGTTACGGTTGAGCATGTCAATGAGACGTTCGCAAGTCAACTAGAATTCGTGGCAAGTTTACACGCGTAGGAATATAATTGATATTATCCCACCGATCGCGGAAAAGACCGTCGAGAAGTGTCCAACATAATTATTTTTATTTTGATATTGTTTTGACTTTTGAGTTTTACTTTTTGTATCCCGCTTTTATTTCATTCCGTCAAACTTGATTTTGGTTTTAGTTGGAACCGATTGGAACCGATTTGAACCGGACCGAACCGCATGGAACCGGACCGAATCGATAGTGACCGGTTTGGTTTTGGTTCTTGTTGAACCGTAACCGGAACCGTTGACACGGCGGTTCCAAAAATTAAGCTGGAACCGGAACCAGAACCGGAACCGGTCAAACCAAATAAGGTTTTGGTTCTAATTTGAAGAACCGTTACCTTAGTGGTTTGGTTCATGGTTTTAGTAGAACCGGAACCGAACCGGAACCGTGACAGCTGTATCTAGTCTCAGTCTCTCAGATGCACCCTTCTTGAAGTCTAAAAATAAAAATAAGATATTATTAAGAATGAATCTATGAAAGCGCTCTTAAATTTGAAAGCATTAAAGAGAATTGTAAATGGATCAAGTGAATTTATCAAGTTCTTCAAATTTTCAACATCAATTATCATTTCTTCAATTTCAATTAGACTCGACTTGCAACATAATCAATCGTGACAAAAATAAGAGTTTCGACTATTTTTTTAGTCATGGAGCTTCTAAATGGATCATGTAAGTTTTTTAAAAATATATGTTTTAATTTCCTCTGAATACATTTTTTTGCAGGTTGTTTTCTTTTTCATGAAAAAAAATACAATGTCTTAATTTATTTTTCTCTACGCTTTACGGTAGAACACGAATTAAAGTTTTGATCTCTCTATGAAGCGGTCATATAAGCTTGTTGAATGAGTTTGTTGTTTTACCCAATCAAAAATTCATTGATTGAGGTCCAGCGACCAGGCGTAGGTCCAGTGATCAGGCGTAGAGAAGATGGTCAAAATTTTGAGAAATAAATTATGAACTCTGTAACCGGTCCTTCCAGGGACCGGTTTTTATCTGGCCCGGGGGTCTTTTTTCCGGTCCGGTCCCGGACCGGTCCCTGGCAAAACCGGTCCCGGTCCGGGACCGATCTTCCCCCTAAAAAGGGGGACTGCCAGGACCGGAATACCGGTCCCAAACCGGTCCCAAACCGGTCCTGGACCGGTCCGGTCCCGGGCTAGCCCAATTATTTTATTTTTTATTTTTTTTAATTATTTTAATTTATTTACTAAAAATATTCAAATGAAAAATAATTGAAATAGTACAAATTCTTAAATGAAAGAAATAATTGTATTATCATCTTAAAAAATTACAAAATTCCAAAATAATACCCAAAAATTACAAATCAAGATTACAAAAAAGTTTAAAATTACAAATTACAAAATACATGTTACAAAATACAACTTAAAATAACAAAAAAATACAACATTTGAAATTTTAAATTTCAAATTTTCGTTCCGAGTTTTAATTTTGGCCGGCCAAATTAAGATTGTTCAGTTCTTCTTCAACGTCGGAATCGCTATCTTCGATTGATGCGACGTGCTGTCTCCTCCTAATTAATGGCATCCAAATGGTCCTTGTAGCAAATGCAAATCTCCAAGGACTCTTCGCTCAAACGGCTCCTTCGCTCGTTCAGAATCCTGCCACTCAAAGAAAACGCAGACTCCGAAGCTACCGTACTAGCTTGGATAGTTAGTAAATCTCGGGCCATTAAGGCCATAATAGGATACATATTAATTTTATTTTTCCACCAATTTAAAATATCAAAATTTTCTATTTCGTGTGTGCTCATAAATTCTTGAAATTGTGTTTTACTATATAAACCTAATTCATTTAAAGTGCTCGAGGTTCGTTGTTTTTTCCTAGATGCTAATTCTAAAATTTTATTTTTCAAAATATCTTTTGTTTTAGGTTGGGCGGATTCTTCTCTAGGTCGCGATCCATATAACTGGTCATAATAATTATAAAAATTTGTAAAATCGGAATTAAATTTTGAAATGCTAATATTATCAAAAAAATTAAAAGTTTCGCTCAAATTTAAATTACTATTAATTTCTTCTATTAGATTTTCTACTCCTTCTACACCCATTAAAGGATTTAAAGCGGTTGCGCAAGAAAACATGGGAGACATTTCTTTATAATATTTTAAAAAATTTTCTTCCATTATTCTTATTAATGAACACCATCGATCATTTTTTTTATAATTTTTAAAAGTTTCTGTAATTAATACAAAATTTTCGATAACTAATGAACTAGTCGGATAATAAACTCCAGATAAAATCGTTGTTGCTCGATAAAAAATTTCTAGTAAATTTATATAATCTTCAATCACGACCCAATCGGATGCGTGTAAATCATGTGTTTCAATACTATTATAAAATTCCATTAGTAATGATTTTTGTAAAACGGCTCTTTTTAACATTTTATAAGTAGAGTTCCATCTTACAGGCATATCAAATTGAGGACTTAAAAATTTCTTACCTTGTGAAGTTACAAATTTTTTGAAATCTTGTTTTCTTTTTTTAGAACTATAAATAATTTTTAACATCGTTCTGATTTTTGAAACGTAGTTATTCATAAATTCTAAACTATCTTGTACAATTAAATTAAAAACGTGACACACGCATCGAGTATGAAAAAATATTCCGTTTAATATTGGATTCAAATCTTCTTCTAAATATTTAATAGCAACCGTATTATTAGTAGCGTTATCGAATGAAATACTCATTATTTTATCTTTAATTTTAAATTCTCTAATACATTTTATAATGGTTTGATAAATAGCTCTACCGGTGTGCGGAAATTCGAAACCCTCAAAACAAATAATACGTTTATTTAACTCCCAAGAATCGGGATCGATCCAATGACAAGTAATACAAATATAAGAAATACCATTTGCTATACTACTACTCCAAACGTCACTCGTTAAACTCACTCGACCTTCAAAAGTTTCAAAATAATTTATTAAATATTGTTTAGACTGTAAATATGCGTGTAAAGCATCACGCCTAAGTGTAGTTCTACTTACCTGATGATATTTAGGTTGAAGCGCTTCGTGTATATACTCCGTCATTTCTTCGTTATCGTAGTGGTTGAATGATAGTCCGCATCTGATGACATTCTCCATTTGCCGCTCTCGTTGTCGAGCTTGATCATACGTCCAAATTTGTCCGCTAGCCGAAATTTGTGCCTGACTTGACTCCGGGGCTCGTTTAGAGACACACGAAAGAATGTGTCGGGAGAGCGTTGAGTTGCCGCCGAGAGCCATTAGCTTCGCGCAATGTCTGCACTTCGCCTTGAATTCGCTGCCGATCCGAACTTTTTCAAAGTGCTCCCATACTGGAGCTTTGTGTCTGTGCTCTACTATCTCATGAGCGACAGAAGAGGAGGAAGACGCCGGCATCGATGAAGAGGAATCCATTAAAGAGAGAGAGTGTGTGAGAAATTGAGAGAGAGAGAGAGTGAGAGAGTGTGAAATGAGAAGAGGTGAAAATGAGAGGGGAGGGGAGATTTTATAGTTTTTTTTTATTTATTAATAAAAAATTATAAAAAAAAATTAAAATAATAATTAAAAAAAAAGTAAAAAAACGGCTCTAATTAGAGCCGTTTAACAACGGCTCTAATTAGAGCCGTTGGGGAGGCTGGTAGCCTCCCCTGCTGCTGCTGCCAGGTAATAATTGCCTAGGCAGCTAGGCTGCCTAGGCAATTATTACCTGGCAGCAAAGCTGCCAGGTAATAAGCCTGGGACCGGTCCAAGACCGGTCTTAAACCGGTCTTGGACCGGTCTTTGCCTAGGACCGGTCTTTCCCTGGGACCGGTCTTGGACCGGTTCCAGGGAAAAAAAGGGGGCCTTGTTAGGCCCCCTGGGACCGGTCCGGGACCGGACCGGTCCTAACCGGGACCGGTCCCGAGCCAGTCCTTACCGGGCCGGTCCCAACCGGTCCCGTTGGGACCGGTCTTTTTGTGCACGCCTGGGCGGCGAACAATAGCAGTTATTGTGGTAGACGATTACTATAACAATTTTTTTCAAACAACATTTATATTTAAATAAACAATTTTTTCTTCTACACAAAAAAATATTTTCCCCAACACAGACAGATCTTCACAAAAATGCAAACTTTGGGTCTTTTACCGATTATCTTGGTCAAGAACAATTATTGTTGTCCATTTAATTTAACTTGCTCCCAATATGATTTTAACATTTATCTCTCCTCAAATGAAACAAATGAAAGTTCTAATGCTCAAGACAACATTCTAAATTTTATCATAAATAAAGTTCAAATAATTAGCACAAATTAATATTAGCTAACTGACATTACAAAGAAGATTTTTCCGCATCAAAATCACTTGAAATACAAAAACTTTATTAGTTAAAACAACATCAATATGATAAAATTTAGTTTTGAAGAAAATAAAATAAAATTGATATAGCAAAACTAGATCCCATAATAAGATGCATTCCTTGAATTAAAAAGTAAAGAATTTAAAGATGAAATTAATTATATGCAACTCTACAAATATTATAACAAATGACAAAATATCATAGATTTCTATAAATATCATGACTAAGAAGAAATTTCTAAAACTTTATCGTATTCTAAAGCACAAAATATTACAACACTGGATAACTACAAAGTATACTCAGAAACGGGTGAAGTTATTGCATGAGTAGTTGATAGGATCAGCCCCAATTTATAGGAAAAATGAGTTGCACATAGCCGAACCGCCCTCTCCCCCCACTAAAGTCATGGGAGTTACGCGAGATCCCTGCGCCAGATCCACGAAGTAACTACCACGCATCGAATCGCGCGCGTGACCCAACCGCCGCCGCCCGGCGGTGTTGGCCGGCTCTTGCCCGGGGCCGGACGCCCCCTCTAATTTCCAGGAGGCGGGCGGTCCCGGCACGGCCGGCCTCCACGAAGGCCGGCCAAGGCCGCCGGATCCCGGGCGGCCTCGCCGCGACCGGCCCCGCAAGGGGTCGGCCATGGCCGCCCGATCTCGCAAGGGGCCAGGGCAGTCCGATTTCGAGCGGCCATACCTCGGTCGGCCCCGCGGAGAGCCGACCGAGGCCGCCCAATACCGGGGGGCCTCCCCACGACCGGCCCTCGCAGGAGCCGGTCGAGGCTGCCCGAATTCGGGCGGCCTCGCCGCGGCCGGCCCCTATGAGGGTCGCCCAAGGCCGCCCACCCCTGGGCGGCCTCTCCGCCGCCAGCCGTCCCTTCCGGCTGCCCTTTATATGGAAGGACGGCGGCCGGCCGGCCGCGCCGGCGTCGGTGGGCCGCCGTTCTTCGCGGGCTAGCCTTTCCTCAACCTCAGGGCAAGATTGTCATTTCCCAAAAGTGGCGATCACTGTGATCATTTCCGAGAAATTATATTGGACTGTGTGGTAGTTATTAGTCAAAATTACCGTATCGCCCTCGGCATAGTCTATAAATAGGCTTAGTTCTATTTCAAAATAGTCTTTTTTCGGGTTTTATTCACTTTCACTCCTCTTTCTCTCGCTCTCTCTCCCTCTCTCTCTCTCCCTCTCCCTCTCTCCCCTCTCTGCAGGAATTTCGCCCAAGTCCGCCACTGCAAGGCAAGACGAAGACCGCAAAGACAAGATGAGATTCGCGAGAACGCAAGTTAAGAAGGAGCTTTGTGAAGTCGCCTCCTCCGTCACGTCAAGACAACTCCAAGGGAAGAGAGTGCACGCATCCCCGACGACGGCGACAAGTAAGCGTCGAAAGACCACCAAAACAGCACGGCGGTCGGTGGCACATGTTGCTCACTCCCCTCCCCTCTCATAAATTGTAACGAGGCGCAGTCTGTCGCCCCCGCCCTCCTCCAAGAAGCTCTATAAAAATGCTCATATAGTGAAAGTTAGGTCGACACCGTACCGACCGCGTGATTTTTCACATCATCAAGTGTTCGTCCAAACATTTAGTTTATCTTTGACTGTTGACACACTCGACCGCTCAAGGGCTAAGACGATTGAGTAACCCCGATCTACCAAGAGCGTCGCGTGATTCCCCAATAGTAGTTAATACCTCTAAAAAATAGGAGCGTGCTGAAATAAAAGATAAACATTTGAAAATCTTTGAGTTTTTTAGATATGATAAAAAATAAGAATAGATGAATTGTCATATTTATCAACAACATCAAAATAAGTTATCAAACCTAATACTCAAAACAGTCAGAGAATTTTTTCAATATAGACAATTAGTGATAGGCACGGGCTCCGTGCAACCTCCCCCCCCCCCCCTAAATCTTTGCCCGGGCTGGAGGGGGATCTTACTGCCTAGGACGTCCACTCTATGCTCCCCGAGTGGCAACAACTCATTCTACTAAGTTCTAGTTGGTCGTCTTGTTTGACTTGAATCACAACATTCACATCACTTCACAGAGTAAGCAAAAAACCGTAGTCACTGTTTATACATCGAGCCTGTAGCCTTCAAAAGACTACTACTACTAACACTCTCTTTCTCATGCGTGCTAGTAACTCACATCTCGGAAGTTTGGAGACGACGGGGGTGTCTCTGCTCGGGTCGACCTACCAGCCGGCGTATCGTCCTGTGGCAGCTGAACATTATGGGGTTCTGTCTCCTATTAATGATTATTAAAATAACCGTTAGTCACAGAGCTAAGTGAAAACACATCTCCTCCCCTTATTCATATCCTGCGGACGAGTTTACGCACCCAACAAAAGAAAATAGCTGAAGCACGAGAGGGTTAGTGCATCATTTCATATATAAGCTAGGAGCATCTATCAAAAAGAAAGTGCATCATAATATAACTAGAATAATAACAGTTTTTATATCATGTATAATAAAAGTCTCACTAGCTATCAGCACGACATGTATTCACAATCCGTATTCACACCGTAGGTATTCAAACATGTCAACACTCCGCAGGCAATCAAAGCTGTGCACACACCTTATATCGACAAAGTATAGACTGCTTTTCTTAAAGCAGGGTAGCGAACCCTGCGAACCTCACTGATGTGGTCGTAGGTGATAGTGATCAGTCCTGCCACTTCTGGGGTGGTCCTACCACACTACCCAGGCCCTAGCGTACAACCTCGTGTACTCTTGAAAGTGAACGACATCCGACGATTCTGTATTTTGGCCGACCAGCGGAGGAAACCCAACAGGGGGAAATATAATAGTCGGTCACATGTGATTCATATCTCCATGTCGCCTTAAGTCGTCAACTTTCTCATGCCGGTACGAACAGTCTGCGGAAGTGACTGACCTGCCACGATTTACCACAAACAATTTACAAGCAATCAATTTTAATCAATTAAGCTGGCACACATCGGGTCTGCGGCCGCCTGCCCTACTATGCTTCAAATAGTTCGGGCAAGCGGCATTTTGGCATAACTCTCGACAAGGAGCATGGGAGTACTTTATTTGGGGCTAACCCTGAAGGAATACCTCAACTCTCATTATCCCCAACTAGTGCTCAACTTAACAATCAACTGCTCACCAAAGCAGAACTCATGCTTAACATAGTAAATTGCAGGAATAAAAATTCAATAATAAAAACGGTTGAGAATATAAGATGCAGAATTGAAATGCTAAATTGAAATATGATCAGTACGAAATTGGAGTAGTACTGAACTGAAAGAACTGAAAGTAAGTACTGAAAGGAACTGGACAAGTACAAGACTAGAATAGTACATAAATGAAATGAACTGAATTGAAACTAAATAAGTATGACTAGTACGAGACTGGAGCACTGAAAAAGAAGTCTAGTACGAGACTGGAGCACTGAAAAAGAAGTACTAAACTGAAATAAATAAATGAACTTGACTAGTGCAAGAATGAAATAAATCATAAAGAAAATAGTTAGTAGTCAATCATTTCATTCAGGAGACTTCAGTTCCATCTCCGTTTATAGGAGACAAGTTCAGTTCCATTACCGTATATATAAGACAAGTTCAGTTACATCTCCATTCAGAGGAGTCAAGTTCAGTTACATCTTCGTTCACATGAACAAATCTAGTTCCATTTCTATTCTTAGGAAGTTTCTTTTGAGTTACATATATTACTAGAATCTGATATTAGTTCAATTGCACTTTTGCAATCATGTTTAATCAGATTGGAAAAATTTATTATGGATTGCACTTTTATTATTCGTTCTAAAATAATCAACAACTTATTTGCTCGCATCAAATCAAATCCTAGCATTTTATTAGAGAGTACATCATTCCATGAATTTCAACCTTGAAAATCATTTCCAAACATGTGAAAAATCTTCACCCGAGACGAGGTTGGGCATCGATCAACTCGAATCTCATACTCTCCATCTTTAAAACACCCAAGCATTTTTATACAAATGTGGCGCTTGTCGAAATCTTCGAAATACTTCGAGCTTGAAATCTCGCCACGAAAACTCTCATCAATTATTTATTTGGACTCAAACTTCAAATTAAAACATAATCGCGCATACTGATTCTCTTTTTTCGAAAGATTTAAACGCATCGATTTTAAAACGCGACCCTAGACTTCGAAAATTTGGAAAATCTTCAATTTTCACCTCAAAGTCTTCAAATTTTGATACAACATTAAAGAGGGCATAAAAAGAACCTAGAAATTTTTCCAAAATTTTCCGAGCAATTTTGGGCATGTAAATTGGTCAAATAATTCTTATTTAGACTTTTTGAGATATCAAATTATTTTATAAAATTCTCAAATTTTTTTTGGAAATTGCGTGATTAACAGATTATAGCATTTAGGGGTTTGCGAGCGGCGAGAGCGTTGTCATGTCGGGACAATATCGTGTTCGAAGTACTGTCGGGAAAGGCATTAGGGGCTAGCCCAGTGCACTGTATCGGTCAGAGTATTGATACTATTGGCCGCAGGTGCGGAGCGTAACATCCCGATTTTTTTGAGCCGCTAAAACCCTAGGGGGTCCAATAAAAGTAACACGGACCTCTACTCAAGACCCATAACGAGGTAAGAGATGACCTTGGACGGGGAGATGGAGCTAGAGAACTCTGATTTGGGTTCCGTCAGTTCTTGTAGCCTCGTATAGTCGATACGAGTGCGTAGGAACTCGTTCCGTTGAATTCTGATGTCATATGGTGGATATGACCGTTCCTCAAAGAACGTCGCGAAAACGAGATTTTGTATTATCGAGCTAGAGAACTCCGATTTGAGTTCTGTCAGTTCTTATGACTTCGTATAGTTGATACGAGTAAATTGAAACTTGTTATGTTACATTCCGGAGTCAAACAACGAATTTGACTGTTTTAGTGCGTCGTGACGCGCAAATTTGAATTTTTAGCAACGAACTCCGATTCGATCCCGGTCAGTGACATTGAATTTGTATGGTCAATGCAAAATCAATGAAGTTCACTCTGGTCAGTTTCGACAACGGGTGATCAATCTGTGGTCAAACCATACACAGTCGTACACCGAAAAATGTGCGTACACCAGTTGTGACACGACACCCCAACTTTGACCTGACCCCCGATGACTTGAACCTACTTTGAGTTTGACCAGCAAAGATGACCCACCCTAGGGGAAAATTTATAAAAAGATTAAAAAAAAAGATTTGACCAAAGTCAAAGTAGGTCCAAGTGAAAGTGATCACGTGTAAGTACCCAAAGGGGTTCTCGCGCCTTTACCTTTTTTATTTTTCCTCTCTCTAAATCACAACCGTTGATAGCTCCACTCACCAACTCTTCCTCTCACCCCGGAGAGAGATTTCCAAAGGAAGACCGCTTGTAATAATCTCCCTTATCGAAATTTTTTTTGGTTAGGATTCCAGACCTTGGGCATGGTCCGAAAATAAATAGATTATTTGCGGTGGGGCCCAACCCCCCCTCCCACCGCATTTCCCGCTTCTTCAATCGCGGGAAAAAAAATTCGGACTCCTTCTTCCTCACCTCTCGACCGGAAACCTAGCTCCATCCATTAAAAGATGCAGCTTGAGCTTCCTTCGCCCAACTCAACTAACTCCAGCACTGAAACCTACTGTTCGTTGAAGTAGTTCTGAAGATGTCTTGAAACGCGGCGAACCTTAAGCCAAAAAACTATATAATTGAAGGTTTGTGCATGAAACCGCGCTTATTATAATCATTACCACTTTCTTTTAAAGTTTAGATATGTGAATGAACAATGTAAGTAGTTCCAACCATTATACATGAAACCTCAAGTAGTTCCGACCATTTGTTTCAGGTAGGTACACGAAGATGTCAGTTGACGGAGCGACAAATACACAGGCATATTCCAAAAATGATGTTGAGGAAATGGACAATATAAGCCGTTTGATTATTACAGTGCGGGAAATTTTTTGTGTTGATTAGTTGTGCTCCCATCAAGACTTCTTTCTTTTATTTTTCAACTGCATTTATTATATGATTTCCAACTATTTTTAAAAGAAACTATTTTTTGTCTTTATTTGCAGTTCGATTTTTGTTTAGGAATAAACTAACCCTTTATGCGGTTTTCTGAGGTCAACAAACAGCTGGGTGGTTTTCCAATTGTGCATTCAGAAGACGAGGCGTATGTTATGTATTGTGAATAGCACAACATTGGTTTCAGTGTTCGGAAAGAACATTTGAGCTACTGGATACACACAAGAATTATAAAATGCCGAGAGTATACTTGCGCCAAAGCTGGATCGCGGAAGGTGAGACCCTCACCAAAAAATAACGCAAATTAGAAACACGCACAGGTTGTCCTGCCCGTATTTTTTTACCACTGATACAGATGGTAGGAATTGGAGAGTAACAATGTTCATTGAGGAACACAATCACCCGCTAGCGACGGAGAACGAGCAACATCTACTGAGGTCTCATCGCAGCATTTCTAAAATACGGGGTAGCCTTATTAAGAATCTGATAGATGCAGGAGTTAAAACAGTTCATGCGTAAAACTTTATATCTAATGAAGTCGGTGAGATCGAGAACATTGGTTTCACTAAATCCGATGCCTACAACTTTATGCACCAGGAAAAGAATGCGCTAATAGAAAGTGGTGACTCTCTTAGTTTGTTGAAGATTCTACAGGAGAAACAGTTAGAGGACATGTTCTCATATGTTATTCTAACCGATGAGTTGAATAGTTTGACAAACATTTTTTGGATGGACGGACACAACAAAATCGACTATGACTGCTACGGTGACGTCATTATTTTTCTAATCACTTGGCAATCAATAAGTATAACTTGGCTTGTGCACCATTCATCGCAATCAATAATCACTGGCAGAATATATTTGTCGGCAGTGCTTTTATTTCTGAGGAGACCATCGATACATTTTGTTGGGTATTTAACATTTTTCTAAAATTTGTTGGAGACAAACAACCAACAACTATATTCACAGACCAAGATCAAGTCACGTCCGTCGTTATTGAAAGACTATTTTCAAGGACTCGTCACCGATTATGTCTGTACAACCCCGTATCTAGCGAGTGGGCTAACAGGAGCCAAACCGGCCGGCTCAGACCGCCCCAGAGCCCCAGACGAGTTCAGCAGAGCATGCCGAGCCCAGCGTGCCGAGTACGGGCTCGACAATCGTCGAGCCGAGCTCGGAGTTCGTTGAGCCGAGCAGATCCGGCCAAGGACAAGCTCGCCAGAGCCAAGGGGTGGGCGAGTGCCAGCACGCCCGCGAGCAGGGGCTTTAGAGCCGACTCGCCCAGGCCCAAGGCGAGGCGAGCCAGGCCTGCGGCGTTGAGAGATGCGAGCTCACTCAACGCCTTCTCCCGCGGCGTTGAGTAAGGCGAGCCAGGCCTGCGGCGTTGAGAGAGGCGAGCTCAATCAACGCCTTCTCTTGTGACGTTGAGCAAGGCGAGCCAGGCCGTGGCGTTGAGAGAGGCGAGCTCACTCAACGCCTTCTCCCATGGCGTTGAGTGGGGCGAGCACCCTCGCCGTCTTTCACCTCGGTGTGGGGGGAAGTTTTCATGCATCCGTACTCGCCGCCCCCGCTTAATGTACATTCTTCTCAGGGCCGGCTCGCCCTTCGGCTGTGGTGTATTTTTACCATGTTACCCTCTTTGGACTGCCTATAGTCCTCGAAAACAGTGAAGTTTGGATATTTGCAGACCGTCTTTTCCTATAAATAGGACCCGAGGGGTACCTCAGAATGCACGCTTTCTTGTGCCCGGTCTTCCAGCGCTTTCTGAGGTACCTTAGCTTCAGCACTTGGCTAAGGAGGGGAAGCGCTCTAAGATCTTCCGAGTGTGTGGTGGGACCTCGGTGCTGGAGCCTTAGTTCTGTCTCTGGTCCTTTTCCCTTGTCACTTGGGCTCGTGAGGAGAGAAGTAAGTGTGCGACCACTCCTTCCCCAAGGGTCGAACTCCTCAGGGATCGATTTTTCGGTTTCAACACTTTGGTGCGGTGAGCGTGGAGCGTGGTTAGCACAGAAAATCTTCCGCAAGTCCGATGGCAAGAGACGAAGGGCAAGGTTCAGGCAGGGCGAGCTCGCCACCCCCTCCCCCTCCCGCGACGGCAGGAATGTCCGCGGAGCTCAGAGAGGAAGTGCTCGGACTCGTCAGGGTCGCGCTCGGCATGCGAGCCGAGAGCACGGCGCCGGTGGTTCCCGTGGTCGCCGATCCGGCACTAGGCAACGACGCGCCCATCAGGAGAGCGGGGAAGAAAGTCGCGAGCGAGGGGGAGCGCGAGCCGAGGGGGCGAGTCCTTTTCCCAGGCTCGGCAGGAGAGTACCACTTCGGCGAGACAGTGGGGAGGGAGCTCCCAACTCGCCCAACTGAAGGAGGAAGCCCCTTTAGTGAGTTCGTTTCTTCTGCCCCAGTTCCAGAGGGGTTCCGAGAGCTGGAAATGTCCTACTACTCATGGAAGGGAGATCCGGTCCAGCACGTCCAATGGTTTGAGGACGTGGTCTCAATCCGACAGATATCAGATGGCTTCAAGTGCAGGCTCTTTGCCATCACCCTCAGGGAGAAAGCGAGAGAGTGGTTTCATCAGCTCCCGACCGGCTCCATCTACTGCTTTGAGGACCTACGCAGAGGGTTCATATTGAGATTCACCACCTCAAAGAAAAGGAAGAGGGAGGCCGAGTCCTTGTTCCGTATCAAACAAAGAGTAGGGGAGACCCTGGGAAGTTACCTGGACAGGTTCCAGGAGGAACTGTCCCAGGTACAAGAGATGTCAGGGCATACCATGATGATGGCCTTCACCCTGGGTCTCCAGCCCGGGTTCTTCGCCATGGAGTTGAAGAGGACGCATCCAGTGTCTTTTGAGGCGCTCCTGGAGAGGGCGGCAAGGGAGGTCGACATGGAAGCAGCACACCCAGAGTTTGCTCGGAGGTTAGCCAGGTGGGCCGTAGAGGAGGAGAATCCAAGGGCTGGCCGAGCCCAGGAGGAGAGAAGGGCCGAGCCTCGGTAGAGAGAACAGCAGCCGCAGCAGCCCAGGTGGGGGCGTCAGGAACCAAACAACCGATTGGGTTGGAGGCCGGAGTGGCAGGATCAAGGGCCACGAAGGGGTTATCAGGGAGGAGATAACCGCCAAGGTGGGCGCGACCAGTTTTACCCCCAAGGGGGAGGCAGGGTCAGAGACCCCCCCCTTCCCGAATAGGAGGAGGTCATGGTTATCGCCCTGGGGGGAAGAAGGAGAGGACAACCAAGGAGAGGAGGGAGGTCAGGATAGACCTACCCTACTGTGACTACCATCAAGAGGAGGGGCACACGACGATCATGTGCCTGAAGTTCCTCGAGATACGGGGAAACAGGGAACAGGAACAGCAGCAGCAGCAGCAGAATCGCCAGGAAGTGCGGATTGAGGAAGTCCGGCCTCAGGCAGAGGGGGATCGTTGCGAAGACCGGGCCAATGTGGGGACCCGACTAGGGATCGGAGTGATCCATGGGGGGGTGGGGGTCAAAGCTTCCCAGAAAGTAAGCCTCCACACCATGTACCGAAGGAGCATCGACTCCACATCCCAGACTCCACCCCCAGAGGAGAGGATCACTTTCTCAAGGGAGGACATGCCGGGTCATGAGGACCCCTTCTGCGATGCGCTAGTCATCCAGACGACCATCGAGAATTTCACAGTCTCCTGGATCCTCATTGACAATGGGAGCTCCGTCAACATCATCTTCAAGAAGCCCTTCGACGCCATGCAGGTAGAAGCCAAGAGGGTGTTGGCCTCCGATGGGCCTCTCTTCGGTTTTTCGGGGGAGAGGAAAGAAGTAGAGGGGGGAGTGGGACTCCATGTCAGCTTAGGAGGGCAATCCAGGAACTGCCGATTTGTTATAGTGGAGGCCCCCAGCAGGTACAACGCCATTTTTGGACGGCCCCTCATCAGCGCCTTCCGCTGTGTCCCCTCCTCCTTCCATCAATGCCTTAAGTTCAACGCAGAGGGGATCCAGGTCCGAGTCCGCAGCGACCCCAAGGTAGCTCGGGAATGCTACGTGACGGCAGTGAACTCCATTTCTTGGCAGGAGAAGGCCGAAGAAATGGGGAGAAGGATGGAAGAGGTGGATGGGCAGGAGGTCGGAGAAGAAATCAGGGAGGAAGGAAGGATAGAGGAGGAAGCCCGCGAGGAGGTACTCCCTGAGGAGTCGGTCGAGGCGATGACCATAGAAGGAGGGGAGGTCCTTACTCCAAGAGGGGAGGATATTGCAGAGTGGGAGGAGCAGTCCCAGTTGGAGGCCGCCGAGGAAGTGGTAGAGATGGAGGTTCTCCCCCAGGATGGCAGGGTGGAGAAGGTCCGCATCAGCGGAGGGTTGACCCCGGAGGATCAAGGCAGGATGCTGGAGTGCATCCAAAAGAATGTGGATATCTTCGCTTGGAGCGCAGTCGAGATGCCTGGGATCGATGCTGACGTCGTCTGCCACCATCTCAACATGGACCCGGGGGCTCGCCCCATCCAACAGAAGAGGAGGTCCATCACGGACAAGCTGGCCGAACCAATCAGGGAGGAAGTCGCCAAGCTCCTCAAGGCCAGTTTCATTTCCGAAATTCAATACCCCGGTTGGGTCTCAAATGTTGTAATGGTGAAAAAAGGGACGGTCGGTGGAGGATGTGTGTAGACTTTTCACTTCTTAATAAATCATGACCAAAAGATTGTTACCCCTTGCCTAGAATCGACGTACTGGTAGATTCAGCCGTTGTGTTGGAACCAACAAAGTCGGCTCCACCTAAAGCTCGGAACTACAGGGGCAGCTCGTGCTAACTCCCTTGGGATCACGCTCAAGGCGAAGAACTAGACCGGGAGCTTCAGTGAGGAGGTCCCACCTCTTACCCGGAAGAGACTAACTACAACTCTTCCTCTCCCTAGCCAATACTACGCTAGATGCCTTAGAAGAGAGAGAAGGAGTCAAGAAAGCTTGCTTTTCTAAGGCACCTTACCGGTCTATTTATAGGCCTTTGAACTGGGACTGCAAATAACAAAACTAATCCATCCTGAAATTACCGGAATGCCCCCGGCTAGGTCTGCCAACAGCCGAACTCCACTGTCCTAAAAGGCTAATTGCAGACCACCCAGGGTAAAAGAGTAAAAATACCCCTGGGACCCAAAAGGTGGGCCTGGCCCTACCTGAAATGGCCCTGAACCAAGATGGCCCCTCTCTCCGGGTACCTCTTGCTAAGGTCCTCTCGCCAGGGCCCTCTTGCTCGCCCGGAGCCTCTCGCCTGGGCCCACTCGCTGGGGCCCTTTCTCTCGCATGGGCCCTCTCGCCAGGTTGCGAGCCCGAGGTTGTACACAATCCTCGCTCTTTTCAAGGTTGGAACAAGCTCGAAAAGATAGTTCAACCGAGGCTCGCGATGGTACGGTTAATTTATTGAGGGAATCTTCTGGTGGGCCCCTTGCCTAGTCTATAAATATGGAAAATCTCTCCCTATGAGGGGGTGCTTTCTTTCTTTCCTCCCTTCTTAGCATCGGCCTACATGCCTCTCAGCCAAAATGTCCGGGACCGTATCACAGCCGTGCGCCAGCGGAACAAGGCGATGGCGGCGGGTCTGAACAAGATCCCCGCACACGCTCCTTCTTTGTCCCCTCCATCCAAGTCTCCTCCTGAAACGATGAAAACTCCCGACCCTCACCTCCTAGCCGCAGAACCTTCTCGCACTTCTCTAAAGGAGCCAACGCTCCCTGCCCCCGTTAGTCTCAAAGGGAAAGAGGTACGCCCTTCCAACCCGCTGCGATTTGCTGCTCCTACATACTTTCTATTCGCTGCTCCTTCTCAGAAAGCTTTGGAGGCTCCTCAACGCCCGGAGACCATTAGTATCAACATTTCGGAGCTTCCTTCCAGGCGCCTCTCGCCCCAGGACTCCACTCCCCTCTCTACCCCTGTAACGAGGAGGGATGATCCTTCTACTACCTCGGACCACACTCGCCAATCCGGTAAGAGGTTCTTCCTCTGACCTGCTCTATGCTTTTTTTTGCCGCCTCTCCCCGTCGCTCTTAGTCTTTTTAGCCTTCCCTTAGGTGCGGGTGGAGAACCTGTCGAGGACGCCCTGGCCGTAGACTCGCCGGCCGAGGATCATCCTGGGCGACTAGCCCCCTCACCTCTCCTGCCGATAGATGAGATTGACGATTATCTAGGCGACCCCACAGACCCCATAGAGATGAAGCGAAAGGTGGCCGAGATGCTGCGAAAACACGCGCGGCTCATCCAGGCACTGGAAAAAGGAAAACAAGCCGCGAACCACCAGATTGATTGGCTAGAGATGGAGTGTGCTCATTTGTCCTCCGAGGTTGATGTCGGCATGAAGGAGGACCAGACTGACCCTTTGTCGATTCTGAACGACGTCGACCAACAGCTTTGTCTCGCCCGGCGTGGTGTTGAGGCTGCTCGCGCCTTCCACCTCCCCCGTCGCCCCCCTGCGTGAGAGGCCGCGGAGGACGATGGAGGTGGGACAAGAACTGATGGGGCTTCTCGCTTCTCGCTTCTCGCCTCTTAGCCCTTCATCTGTAATATAATGTTAATCTACATAGCGCCAGCTGCGCGCTCTTTGAACTCGCCACCCGCTTAATGCGGGATTATCTTGTTAATTTTATAATTCGCCTGCATAATTGACGTGACTACTTATTTTATGTTAACTTTTATTCGCCCAATCCCAATCATTAGTTTTACCTGTCTGCCTCACCGTCTTTTCGCTGTTTTCTCGAGATGACCGCCCACTTGGGGTCCCGTCGCCCGAGGTGTAGAAAAGCGAGGAGTCGGCCGACTTTTTGATTTATCCGGCATGCCTTCTCTTGCCCGTACCTCCCTAACTAGGAAAGCTATAAATACCCCCCCTGCCAGGGAAGGAAGTGTGCTTCCTTAGACCTCCGCCCGCGACTCCCCCTCTTATTGCAGCTCGTCTCATGCTCCGGCTCCTCGTGCTATCTCGCTGATCCCTCACTCGCCCACCTCCCCCCCTCTTTGACTCGCGCATACCATGGTGAAAAAGAGGTCAGAGGAGAGTGAGGGGCGCAGCCATTGCGGGAAGAGGTTTACCGACCATGACTTCCCCCCCGGTCGTCTATCCTCCGATGACTACGAGGCCTTCCGGAGCGACTATCTACTAGAAGGTTATGAGTCACGCCCTCCCCGGGTTGGCGAGAGCGTGAATACTTTTTACCCGGGAGAGCTCGCCATCCCTATCTCTCATTTCGAGGCGGGGCTCCGACTTCCCTTCTGGCCGGAGGTGAAGCAGGTTCTGAAATACTTCGGCGTTGTGCCCGCCCAGTTGAACCCGAATGCTATCTCGGTCATTATCGCGTTCGCGTGCTACATGCGGAGGGAGAGGATAGAGTTCAGTCTCACCGTCTTCCGTAAGATGTTCGTGTACCACGCCAACCAGGACGGGGTGTCCTTCTTCACTGGGCTAAACCTGAAGGTGTGCGAGACACCCAATAAAAATCACCACTGGCTGACTCGCTTTGTATTCGTCCGTGGAAATCTGGGTGGCATCCCTCTCGCGCCTGCCTCGCCCGCGGAAACCTTCTACACTTCTCCGCAGGTTGGCGGTACGGACAGGATCCTTTGTGAATACCTCGCAGGGAAGAACTTTGAGGTCCGATATTTGAGAAGGGGGCTCGCCTCCTTGCCCCCTGTGCTCCCTGGAGAAGGTATGTTTGTCATCTCGCCATTCCCCCACCTCTAACCCTTTCCTCTCGCGGGGGCTCTTCTCCTGACACGCGCTTTTTCCAGGAGAGAGGAATGTGCAGGTGCACCCTCCTTATCGAAGCAACATCAAGCCCTCCCCAGACGTGGCTCTCGCTAGTATGGCGGCCGAGGCGGCCAGAGATTCGCTGGCACCTCCTCCCCAAAAGAGGAGGGTCGAGGACCCGGTTCCCTCTCGCCTCAGTCCTTCGAAGAAAATGAAAATGAAGCTGAAGAAGTCTGTCTCCTTTCCCCTCGGGAAAGGCAAGGCTCCTGCGGATACTGCGGCAACGTCGGGATCGTTGAGTCCCATATCTGTGGGATCTCATTCTCCCCACTCGCCTCCCCTGACCTCTCCGCACAGGGCTATCTCGCTCCCCGACGAGGCGGCCCCTTTTGCACCCCCAGCGAGCTCTTCTCACCCTGCTCCCCGATCCCCCTCTCGCGAGGGGGCTTCTCACTTTCCTCCGCCGTCTGCCCACCTCAACTTCGATATGGGGCCGTCCGTTCCCGACGGCTCCAATGACCCCTCTCTCATCTGGGACAAAGGGTCATACAGGGTCTCTGTCTCCACCCTCCTCCCATCTTGGAGAGAGCAAACCGAACCCACCGCTCACGCCTTCTCCCTAGGCTTCGGCCTCTATGGAGGTCTCACCCCCGACACACTCGATACGGCCACTACGCGAGACCTGGTCCTGAGGACGGCGCACTCGCAGCTGCGTACTTTGGAGCTATCACACCACCTCTTGCGCCGCCTCATCCATAACACTCGGAGCTGGAAGGAGATAAACGCCAAACTGGCGGCCGAGTGCGAGAAGTCTGGGGATCTTGCCAAACAGCTAGAGGTGTCTGAGAGTCTTCTCGCAAAGGCCAGCGGCGGAGTGGTGAGTTGGTACCCAGCCCGCATTTTCAAGCATTTTCCCTGTCACTTTTTAACACCCTTTTCCTTTCCTTGCAGGATGCCGAGACGGCTGAGAGATTACGCTCGCGGGTGGAGGGGCTGGAGGCAGAAGTGAAAGAGCTGAAGGCGGAGAATGCCCGGCTCAAAGAGGCTCCCTTTCCCGTCCGCAGGTCCCTCCACCTCTTCCCGCGCATTACACTCACGACGACGTCGAAGAGCTCTGCCGGGATGCCAACATAAGGACCGCTGAGCTCATCCTGAAGATGATGCGAGAACTGGGTGTTGTAAAGGATGATTGTGAGGACATCACTGCCCGAGATCTTGTGCCCGAGATTTACGGAGAGGACGAGGATCCTTCGGCGAGCGAGAGGGGCTAGGACCCCCCCCCCCTTTTTTTCTTTTGTGCTATGACTGTAATGTACTTTCTGCTTCGTAGACATACTGTATTTAAACTCTGATGTGATCTATGTTTATATTTTTTTGCTCGCGCCTAGCCTCTTTTCTCTTCTTTTCTTTTTCTTCTCATTTGGATTGCCTGAGAGGTCCTTAAGATCGCCAGCGGTGAGAGGGAGCTGCCTTTTCTCTCACCCAACTATTATCGGTGGACCTAGCCCATGGGGTGAGCTGGTGAGCCTTCACCGCTTCTGCGAGTGGAGGGACTCCTTTCCCCCCTCTCGCCTCTCTGGACGGCCCCTCTCGGCGCGAGTGGGCCGGGAAGGTTGACCATCCCCCCTGCCCCTTTTTTTCTTTTTTCTTTTTATGCAATGAATCTTCTTGAAACACTCCTTCTTTTCCAAGGGGAATAGGCTTTTCTGATTAATCGACCTCTGCTCTCCCTATCCAGTACTAAAACGAAAACAAAAACCCTTGTCTGCGAAGGGCCATAGAATGCCGAGTCCCCTTTCCTCTTTCTCCTCCAACCACCGAGTGAGCCTACAGCCCTGCCAGCTTGATGTGAGTCTGGTCAGCGGGTCTACTCGGGGTCTCCTCTCCTCTTTCTCCTCCAACCACCGAGTGAGCCTACAGCCCTGTCAGCTTGATGGGAGCCTGGTCAGCGGGTCTGCTCGGGGTCTCCTATCCTCTTTCTCCTCCAACCACCGAGTGAGCCTACAGCCCTGCCAGCTTGATGGGAGCCTGGTCAGCGGGTCTGCTCGGGGTCTCCTCTCCTCTTTCTCCTCCAACCACCGAGTGAGCCTACATCCCTGCCAGCTTGATGGGAGCCTGGTCAGCGGGTCTGCTCGGGGTCTCCTCTTCTCTTTCTCCTCCAACCACCGAGTGAGCCTACAGCCCTGCCAGCTTGATGGGAGCCTGGTCAGCAGGTCTGCTCGGGGTCTCCTCTTTCTCCTCCAACCACCGAGTGAGCCTACAGCCCTGCCAGCTTGATGGGAGCCTGGTCAGCGGGTCTGCTCGGGGTCTCCTCTCCTCTTTCTCCTCCAACCATCGAGTGAGCCTACAGCCCTGCCAGCTTGATGGGAGCCTGGTCAGCGGGTCTGCTCGGGTCTCCTCTCCTTGCTTCTGAAGAAGAACGCCCTGAGGTGTAGTGTTAGGAAATCATGGCACCTTCAAAAGGGAGGATCATTAACAATATGCTCAAGTAAATTCAGAAGAAATTTATCATTACGGATAGAAACGTTTCAGATCATCGCCACTGCGGGCGCGATCTCGAGGTATCCCGTCCACATCTTGGAGGTGATACCCCCTGACTTCAAGACTTCTTTTATTATGAAAGGACCCTCCCAATTGGGTTGAGCTTCCCCACTGAGGCTCCCCTTCCTGCGGCATCTACCTTCTTGAGGACCAAATCTCCCTTTTGAAACTGCTTGATTCAGATGTGTTTATCAAAATACCGGGACATCCGGCGCTTGACCTCCTCCTGCCGGATCGCTGCTAGCTCCCTGAGCTCTTCCACGAGGTCGAGAGAAAGCCTCTGCTCCTCTCCATTGTCGGTCTGCCACCTTTCATCCCCCTCTCTTGCTGCTGTGATCCTGGGAGATTCAACCTCAAATTCCACAGGTATGACGGCCTCAAAGCCATGAGAGAGCTTGAAAGGCGTCTCTCCTGTGGTCGTATTCGGTGTAGTTCGCAGAGCCCACAGGACGGAGGGGAGTTGTTCCACCCAGCTTCCCCTCAAGTTCTCCACTTTCTTCTTCAGGAGGTTCACTATGATCTTGTTTGCTGCTTCTACCTGCCCGTTGCTTCATGGGTGATGAACCGAGGCGAACCGAAGGTCTATGCCGAGCTGTACACAAAAATCCACAAACTCCTGGCTAGCGAATTGCGGCCCGTTGTCGGTGACTATGGCTAAAGGGAGCCCGTGCCGGCAAATAATCTCTCCCCATACAAAATTCTTTACCACTCGTGAGGTCACCTTCGCCAAAGCCTTTACTTCCAGCCATTTTGAAAAGTAATCTATCATGACCAGTAGGAACCTCCTCTGAACACTGGCTTGAGGAAACGGTCCTACCAGATCTAGCCCCCATATGACAAAGGGCCAAGGGGAGGTGATCGTTCACAGCCTCTGCGCCGGAAGGAGCTGCAAGGGAGCAAACTCCTGGCACTTTCTACACCTTTTAGCGAGCTCCTCCGCGTCTCTTCGCAGGGTAGGCCAAAAATAACCTTGCCTCAGTACCCTCCCCTCCAAGGTTCGACTCCCCGAGTGGCTCCCGCACTCCCCCGAATGGACTTCTTCCAGCACCCTTGGTGCTTCTTTCTCGGATACACACCGGGCTAACAATCCGGACAACGTTTTTCGGTAGAGTACTCCCTCTTTCAACAAATAGTAAGCCGACTTGTATCTAATCTGCTTTCTCTCGAGAACCCCCTCGGGTAGTCGCCCTGACGCAGTGACGCTAAGAAGGTCACAAAAGGATCCATCCAAGACACCTCCTGGTCGATCTCCATTACTTCCCCCTCTTCTATGGAGGGCCTGAAGAGCTCGGTCATGGTCCCCCCGGCCTGAGGACCGTGCTTCGCGAGCAGATCTGCCCGGGCACTCTCTTCTCGAGGAACATGCTGGATGGAGAAGCTATGGAACTGTCCAACAATACTTCTTATTTTTACCAAGTATAACTGGAGGGTCGGCTCCCTCACCTCGAACTCCCCGCTGATGTGTCTTGCCACCACCAAGGAATCCGTGAAGACCCTGATATCCTGTATACCCAACTCTCTAGTCAGCCGAAGCCCGGCGATGATTGCTTCGTACTCTGCTTGATTGTTTGTGAGGGCAAAGTGTATCTTCAAAGCTTGCTCAATCCTAGTCCCCTCGGGACTCGTCAAGATGACCCCTCCCCCGAAAGAATTCCTACCAGAAGCTCCATCTACAAGCATTTCCCAAGCTGCTATGGGAGATCCCTCCATCTCTTCGGCCTCCAACGCATAGTCCGCCAAGAAATCCGCCACCACCTGCGCCTTAATAGCTTCTCGAGGAACATAGGAGAGGTCAAATTCACTGAGCTATATCGACTACTTGGCCAATCTCCCCGAGTGCTCGACCCCCTCGAGGATGCGGCAAAGGGGGTGATCCGTCACAACCTGAATGGCATGAGCTTGGAAATACGGTCTGAGCTTCCGGGCCGACACAATGAGAGCGAAGGCCAGCTTTTCTAGGATGTGATATTTCAACTCGGCCTTTTTGAGGACCCTGCTTACATAATAAATAGGGAATTGCTTCTTTCCTTCCTCTCGGATGAGGACCGAGCTAACCGCCCCCGTCCCTACCCCCAAATAGAGGAACAAACTCTCCCCTTCCCTCGGCCCTTGAAGTAGCGGTGTCTGGGTAAGCTGCTGCTTTAGAGCCGTGAAGGCCTTTTCACACTCGAGGGTCCATTCGAACTCCTTCCCACCCCTTAGAGTTCAAAAGAAAGAAGAGCACCTCTCTCCCGCTCTGGAGAGGAACCTGCTCAATCCTGCCAGCTTGCCAGTAAGACGCTGGACCTCTTTGACTTTCCTAGGAGATCCCAGCTCTAGTATTGCCCTCACCTTGTCAGGATTGGGCTCCACCCCTTCAGGGGTAAGGAGATGTCCCAAAAACTTCCCTCGGCTGGCCCCGAACACACACTTTAGGGGGTTAAGCCTCATCTTATATTTCCTTATGGTTGTAAAAGTCTCCTGCAGGTCTAGGACATGAGACCCAAGATCCCGACTCTTCACCATCAAGTCATCCACATAGACCTCAAGGTTCCGCCCCTTCTGCTCCCGAAAAATCCGGTCCATCATCCTTTGATAGGTTGCTCCCACGTTTTTTAGTCCAAAGGGCATCATGTTATAGCTGAAGCACCCATCCTCCGTGACGAAGGTGACATCCTTGACGTCCGGAGGGTGCATGCGTATCTGATGGTACCCTGAAAAAGCATCTAAAAAACTCATTAGTGAGAAACCGACGGCTGAGTCAACCAGCGCGTCGATCCGAGGCAGGGGGTAACAATCCTTAGGGCAAGCTTTATTTAAGAGAGAGAAATCGATACACATCCTCCACTTCCCTTCCCCCTTTTTTACCATTACAACATTGCTTACCCATCCCGGATACCTATTGGCCGATATGAATCCCGCCCGGGGCAGCTTCTCTACCTCCTCTCTGATAGGCCCGGCCATCTTGGAGGCAATGACTCTCTTCTTCTGTTGAATGGGGCGGACCTTGGGGTCGAGGTTGAGACGATGGCACGCCACGTCCGCGTCGATCCTTGGCATGTCCGCTGCGCTCCAGGCGAAGACATCAACGGTCTCTTGTACACACCTCCGGATCTTTTCCTGGTCCTGGGGAGTGAGTTCTCCGCTGATCTTTACCTTCTCTTTTCTTCCGTCTCTGGTGAGGATCTCGACCTCCAGAACTTCCACCGCCGCCCTCAACCTTGAGGGTTCTTCTTCCTCCTGCTCTCTCAGCTCTTCCTCCAGATCCTTTGACCCGTACTTAACTCCTGAGCCTTCCACAGCTGCCACCCTCACCTGGGCCTTTCCTCCCTCTCCTCTCTCCAACTCCTCTCCTTCAGCCATCTCCTCCTCCGCTACAAGACTTCCCTCCACTCCTGCTCCTGCTCTCCCCAACTCTTCTTCTCCAGCCACTTGCTCTCCCACCATTGCTAGCTCCACCGCAATGCCTCTCTCCACTCCTCCTCCTTCCTCCCACTCCTCTCCTTCAGCCATCTCCTCCTCCGCTACAAGACTTCCCTCCACTCTTGCTCCTGCTCTCCCCAACTCTTCTCGCTCCATCCTTGCTCCCATCTCCTCTGCATCTCCCATCCAGGAGATGGTGTTGACCGTCGTTACATAGCACTCCCGAGCCGCCTTCGGATCCCCTCTCACCCTGATCTGGGTTCCCCCCGAATTGAGCTTCAAGCACTGATGGAAAGAAGACGGAACGTATCTAAAGGAGCTGATAAAAGGGCGCCCAAAGATCGCATTGTAACTGCTGGGAGCGTCCACTATCACGAAATGACAATTCCTGGACAGTCCTCCCAGGGTCACTTGAAGTCCTACTCTCCCCTCAACCTCTTTTCTCTCTCCCGAGAAACCAAACAACGGCTCATCCGCCGCCAACACCCTTCGAGCCTCCACCCTCATTTCATTGAAAGCCTTCTTGAAGATTACATTGACAGAACTCCCGTTGTCTACCAAAATACGGGATACCGTGAAGTTCTCAATGGCAGTCCTGATCACCAACGCGTCGCAGATGGGGTCCTCGTGATCAGGTAGGTCCCTTCTAGAAAACGTGATTTTCTTATCCGGGGGTGGGGTTTGCGATGTCGAGGCAACGCTCGGACGTTACATAGTGTGAAGACTGGCCTTATGGGTGGCCTCGATCCCCCCCCCCATGAATCACCCCAATCCCTCCTCGATCTCCTGTATCTGACCGGTCCACACACCGATCTTCATCCACCGCTCCCAGCACCTCCACTATCCGCACTGCCTGTTGTCGGTCTTCTCCTCCTCTCCCTCTCTTCAACTCCAAGAACTCGGGACATGTTGCCGTCGCGTGACCCTCCTCCTCATGGAAGTCACAATAGGGCAAAACTCCCTCTCCTCGCCTCTCGTCTGGGGGATTCCTCCTCCTCCCCACTCATGCTCTCCCACGGTCTCTTCCTCTTCCTCTCCCTCTGCCTATGGCCATAGCTTGCTGAGGTGGGGGTGGGAGCGGCCTCGGACCATGCCCCCATCCTAGCGGATGAAACCTTCCTGGACTTGGATAAAAGTTTCTTCCCCCCTGCGGAGGACCCCTTCCAGGCCCCTGAACCGGTCCTCCCGGCTGCCTCCATCCCAACTCCGGGTGCGCGGGCCCTCTTAGTTCCTCTCTTCTCCTCCCTTCTGGCTGCTTTGCCCCTCTTGGCTCCCTCTGCTCTACTTCCGTCAACCTTGCCAGCTTCCTTGCAAATGCTGGGTTTGCCGCCTCCATGGCTATTTCTTTTGCGGCCTTCTCCATCAACCCCTCGAAGGACAACGGAGCCTTTCTGGTGAGGCTCATCTTAAAGAAACCTTCCCTCAGCCCCACGGTGAAGGCCATCTGGAGGGCGAAACCAGGCACTTCCTGGATGCCTAGCATCTCCTCCTAGAAATGGTCCACGTATTGAGCCAAGGACTCGTCTGCCTTTTGCTTGATCAGGAAGATGGACTCTGGGTTCCTCTTCCTCTTCTTAGAGGTCGAGAAACACAGCTGGAAACTTCTGCTCAGGTCTTCGAAGCAATAAATGGAACCAGTAGGGAGTTGATGGAACCATTCCCTAGCCTTGTCCTTCAAAGTGATAGCGAAGAGACGGCACTTGAAGGCGTCAGTCATAGGTCTGATGGACACTGCATCTTCAAACCACAGCAAGTGTTGGAGGGGGTCATCCTTCCCCACGTAGTAGCTCATCTCCGGCTCGCGAACCCTTCTGGAACGGGTGCCGAGAGGACCAACTCGCAGAAAGGAGATCCTCTCGCCGGTGGTCTCGCCAGATCCACTCGCGCCACTAGCTCCGCCAGCGCGATGGCACTCGCCGGACTGGGGAAGAGCTCTCTTCCTTCCACCTCTCGCCGAGGTCCTTCCGCCACTATTTATTTTCCCGGCCGCCTCCCGGGTGCATCTTCACCTACCCTTGCCGAGTCGACCCCTCCCCTGGGCGCGAGGTTAAGGGGCCATATCCCCCTTGATTTTTCTGTTAAGGGGATTTTTGATCCCACCTCTAGTTGAGGGAAGAGCGCACCTCCCAGACGAGCCCGTTCTCGCAAAGGTCTACTCGGCAAAGGGTATTTCTCGATATATTAGGCGGGCGCTGGCGGCGGCCTGACCCCGGACGCATTGTGGATCTTCGGCAAAAGAGAGCGAGGAGCGGCTCGCAGGTAAGCGGAGTGTTTGCGAGTCTGGCCGCTGCCGACGCTCAGGGCCCATCGGCGAGCGCGAATCCTAACTAACGTGCATTCTAGCGCTGAAGGTAAAAAGAAGATAGAAAATTTTTTATCATTATAATTTCAAAAAGGGGGGCTCGCCTCGACGAGATTACAAAAAGGGGGGGGGGGGGGAACAGATTACACAAAGAATGCGAAAAGTGGGGAAGAAGATCCGGTCAGCTCTCACCCTCCTCCCCCGAAGGATGGTCCTCCTCCTTGCCTCCGATCAGCGGCTCCTTGTCCTTTGCCTCATCGAAGAGGGAGCCGAAGCTTTCCTCTTTCTCGCTGGGCGGTGACAGCGGAAATAGACTTGGCAGAAGGTCACGGACCACCACCCCCTCGCAGCCCTCGGCCAGGATCCCCGATCCCCTCATGGCGCCCAAGAGGCATTCGGTAGACTCGATCAAGTTGACTCACAGTCGCTCCATGACCTCCCCTTTGCCGAAAACCCGAGGCCGCTTATAGGGAAAGGGGGGCTCGGCGCCATCCGGGGGGAAAAGGGCTTCCGTCAGCCGACGGACCTCGCCTTGAAGACCACGGTTCTGCTCCTTTAGCACCTCCACCTCGGCCGCCGACCGAGCAGCAAGGGCTCCCTGCTCGGTAACATGGGCCTCCTGCTCGCGCGAACTGACCTCCTGATCTGCGAGGCGGACCCGCAGCTGGGCGACCTCGCCCTCCAACTTGCTATCATGGGCCTGTAGCACCCTGGCAGACTCGACATCCTGAAAGGCAAAGATGTCAGATTCTTGGTGAAATATTTTTCCAAGTTAAAATGAGAGTTGGTTGGTTCTTACCAGCCCGCCCGAGGCCTCGTTGAGTAAGCGCTTGGCAATGCCGAACCGCCGTTCCGCATCGGCAGCTTTCTCCATCGCCAGGTCGTGCTCCTGCTCGGCCTTTAGCAGAAGTTGGTTGAGTTGAAAGCCACGGTGAACCATCATGTGGTGGAGTTTGAAGGCCCTCAGATGGACCTGCAGACCCTCGTGGCCTATCTGCTGAGGAGTCATGTTTTTATAGGCCTCGACGCCCTCCCGGCCGTATAGGCCGAAACCAAGGGCGAACGCGTGGCCCGTAGGAGGTCGGCGAGCTCCCCAGGAGGGGGCGTGAGTAGAGACGGAGATACGGTGGGCCCCCTCATCCCAGCTCAGCATCGGCTCGCCGGCCGCGTCCTTGCTTCTTCCCCCCTTGCTGAAGTGGGGGTGGTCCTTTGGAATTCCGGGGTCGTAGGGAACAACCTTCTCCACGGAGGGAGGGGAGGAGGACCCGCGCTTCTTCCCGCGAGGGGATGACGCCTCCTTCAATGGGCTCGTCGGGGCTTCGTCAGAGAAAACCTCCGGAGAGCTCATAAATCGGACAGGCGACGAGGGTTGTTGTGGTTGGCCTCGCGAGACTGCCCTCGCCCTTTTCTGCTTAGGGGCCGAGGAACGGCGGGGCGAGCTCGGCCCGCCAAGCTCCAACCACCTCTTGCTGGAAGGCTTGCCTCTCGCCTTCTCTTCTCGGCATGCCTCCGCCGCAACCCGAGCTCGCTCAAGCGGGTCCGAGAACACTCCTGGGTCAGCAAAGGGGGGTTCACCGGGATCAGTCGCTCCCCTGTAAAAAAAACTTAGCCGGAAAATAAGGTTTTGACCGATCAGACCGAGTGACGAGTAGAAGGTGGGCGAGACAAACCTTCGCCAGGAAGGACAGGTGGCAGGGACTCGAGGCTGCGACGAAGGAAGACGACTTCAAAGTCCTTGTACAAGAATAACTTATGAAGCTCGGCGTCATTGCCGGACATGGACGGGGGGCGATACACCTCCTCGCTTTTCTGCAGGGGCGAGAAGGGAATGTTGCCAAGGTCGCCCCAGATGAAGACGATCTTCGACATCCAGTTGTGGTTCTTGTTGGCGACCTCGCGGATCTTTATGGACGTACCGCCGAAGAAGGCGACCCCGTCGGCGTTGGCCTTGTAAGAAAAGAGTTTGCGGAAGACGTTGAGGTTGAACTCGATCCGCTCTCGGCGGAGGTAGCAGGCAAATCCCACTACCATAACGATGACGTTGGGGTTGAGCTGCGCGGGCACGACGCCATAATACTTAAGGACCTGACGGACCTCAGTCCAGAGCGGCAGGCGCAACCCCACCTCAAAATGCGAGATGGGGAAGGCGAGCTCATCCTCGAAGAAGGAGTTTATGGCCTCATGCTCCGCCGGGAGGCGGGCCACGAAACCGGCAGGAACATAGTCTGCCACAAACTCGGCGAGCTCGCCCGCCGTAGTATTGCCCTCAAAAAAGCAATGGTCGGCGAAGTTCTGGGCGCATTTGGCACGACCATCGGAATCGGGGTGTCCCTTTCCCATACTCGCCGAGGGGAGGAAAGCACGCGAGCAGAAGGCAAGGGAGGCAAGGAGGGCAAAAGATAAGACAATAAAGGCATAGCCAGGGGGTAGGTGAGGATCCCTATTTATAGAAAAAGGGGAGGAGAACCAGAGCCGATTGACCAGCCCGGCTCGCTTACTCCGTCTCGCCGCTCTCTGCTCGCCGACCTCGGCGAGCCCGGGTGAGAAATTCAAAATGGCACGCACCGCTCAAAAGGAATAAGATATGCTCGCATAACGAAAACTTACACAACTTATTAGCATAAAAGAGAGCAGATTGTCCATAACAATAAAAATTAAAAGCACACGCATGGACAAGGCGACAGCAGGGGCGAGTGCCGGTCGGCTCGCAAGGGAGCCATCCTTAATTACCCCGTTCTCGCCGGCCTGATGTCGCCAGCCGCTGCGCGAAGAGATGCCGAAGCTGCCCCAAGTTCCTGGTCGCCGCTCGCAGGTTCTCATCGATCTCGTCGAAGAGTATGGAGGAAGACGTCGCCACATACGCCGAGCTGACCCTTGCCTCGCCAGCAAGCTGCGCGCACTCCTCCTGCAGCCTGGAATTGTCTTTATTTAGCTCATGGAGCTCGCGCACTAACTTTTTGAGGACCAGCTGGCTTCGCCTTGACCGTTCGGGGCTATCCATCTCTGAATCCAGGAAGATGTCTAAAGCGCGCGGCGATGGAAGGGGCGAGTAGCCAGCCCGTTCGGCTGAATCATCAGGCCCAGATCGTCTAGGAAGGCCTGCACAAGAAAGTCAGGATGGCGAGTGGGTAAGCGAGCACCGATTGAAATCAGACGCAATGTGAGGGGATCAGAAACATACCCTCAGAATTTCGGGGGGATCAGCAACGGATGTGTGCTCGGCGTCCTCCCCAGTAGCCACGGGGGGGGGGGGGGGGAAGGTTGTCGTAAAGAAGTGCGAGCTGGCGACCCCAGCTTCCGCGAGTCCAGCTCCATGGTTTCGGTGGCAAGGAGCAAGCCTCGCGGACGTAGGTCAGAGGAGGGCTCAGGCGCCTTGGCAGGCAGAGTCTCGACCCTCGGTGTGGAAACCTCGCCGCCATGGTCTTGTTCAGTGGTGAGGTCCACGAAGTCTTTGCCATTGGGAGCCAGAGCAGGACGGTTGGAGGAATCGGAGCCGTTGACCAGGGTGTTCTTCAAGTCAGCGAAGATGTGCTCGGCCTCGGGAGGAAAGGGCCTCGCCCTCTTGACCGAACCGAATTCAGTGAAGCAACGAGCCGAGACTTTCAGATCAGTTAGGGCCGCAGCGCGGAGGGCGGTCTCCTCGCGAGATTTCGCGAGTCACCCAATGACCTCTTTGGGGAGCAACATCTCGGCAGAGCTTAAGTAAAGGGAAGGGCGGAGGTCGGCCGGGTATGCTGGGTATGTATATATAGCCATCTGGGGGACCCACCAAGAGATTCCTTTTGGCTCCTGTCGCACTCGCAGGATCCTAGGGGGTTGGATGTTTCTTTCCGAGTTTGTGCCAACCTCGCAAAGAGCGGGGATTGTGTACAACCCCGTATCTAGTGAGTGGGCTAACAGGAGCCAAACCGGCCGTCTCAGACTGCCCCAGAGCCCCAGGAGAGTTCAGCAGAGCATGCCGAGCCCAGCGTGCCGAGTACGGGCTCGACAATCGTCGAGCCGAGCTCGGAGTTCGTGGAGCCGAGCAGATCCGGCCAAGGACAAGCTCGCCAGAGCCAAGGGGTGGGCGAGTGCCAGCACGCCCGCGAGCAGGGGCTTCAGAGCCGACTCGCCCAGGCCCAAGGCGAGGCGAGCCAGGCCTGCGGCATTGAGAGAGGCGAGCTCACTCAACGCCTTCTCCCGCGGCATTGAGTAAGGCGAGCCAGGCCTGCGACATTGAGAGAGGCGAGCTCACTCAACGCCTTCTCCCATGGCATTGAGCAAGGCGAGCCAGGCCGTGGCGTTGAGAGAGGCGAGCTCACTCAATGCCTTCTGCCATGGAATTGAGTGGGGCGAGCACCCTCACCGTCTTTCACCTCGGCGTGGGGGGGGGGGGGAGTTTTCCCGCGTCCGTACTCGCCTCCCCCGCTTAATGGACATTCTTCTCAGGGCTGGCTTGCCCTCCGGCTGTGGTGTATTTTTACCATGTTACCCCCTTTAGACTGCCTATAGTCCTCGAAAACAGTGAAGTTCGGATATTTGCAGACTGTCTTTTCCTATAAATATGACCCAAGGGGTACCTCAGAAGGCACGCTTTCTTGTGCCCGGTCTTCCAGCGCTTTCTGAGGTACCTTAGCTTCAGCACTTGGCTAAGGAGGGGAAGCGCTCTAAGATCTTCCGGGTGTGTGGTGGGACCTCCGTGCTAGAGCCTTGGGTCTGTCTCTAGTCCTTTTCCCTTGTCACTTGGGCTCGTGAGGAGAGAAGTAAGTGTGCGACCACCCCTTCCCCAAGGGTCGAACTCCTCAGGGACCGATTTTTCAGTTTCAACAATGTCAATGACATATCTCCAAGAAAGCGCCTTCAAAAGTCTCATGCTTTAATAATAAGAAAAGTGTTCGCAGGATTTTTTATAAATGCATGAGTAAGTGCGATAACAAGTTTGAGTTTGATAGTTATTGGAATGAGATGATTAATATGAAACTTGCAAGAAATAGATGGTTGGAGGACTTATATAGAGTTAGGAGGAAGTGGTCTACAACCTTCAATAAGGATGTTTTTGATCTTGGTATATTGTCAACACAACAAAGTGAATCTGCCAACAATGGATTGCATGGTTGTTCAAAGGCAACTAGTACACTAGCGGGGGATTTCATGAGTTTGGAGAAACTGGTGGGGTCTTGGCGAAGAGGAGAACGTGATGAAGATTTTAGATGCAAACAAGGAGCGGTAAGTTTAAATTATAGAACTTGTGTGATTCTTAAACATGTGTCTAAGTTTTACACCCGGAAAATGTTTGGTATATTTGAAAAAGTGTTCATGGAGGGAGTTGTATGTGTATGTGTTGTGGATGAAATAAGACATAATGAAAATCATTGTGAATATGTTACAAAGCACTGTGATGGTAGTGAAGATAACAAACGATGGTTTGTTAACTATAATTCTGAGACCAGTTATAGTGATTGTTCATGTAGAGGTTTTGAGATTAGAGGCATATTGTGCAAACATATTCTTAGGATTTATTTTATGAAAAATGCAAAAGGAATTCCGCACAAATATTTGCTTAAACGGTTCTGTCTTAATGCTAAGAAGGGCATATACCTATTAAATACCCCAAATATGGTAGATTGTGACTCCAATTTGATATTTAGAAATTATTTGATGTGTTTCTCTTATGACCTTGCACACCGAGTAGAGAACTGCAAAGCCGCAAAGGCACATGTTTTGGGAGGCTTGCATGTATTAACAAAGGCGGTCGATGAGATAGTTGAGGCGGATGAAATGCGGAAGAGAGGTTTTAGTGATGAGAACTACATGAATATTTCATCGGTCAAAGATCCTGCAACGAAGATGAAAGTATCTAGCGTCTACCTAAATCACCTAGAGGAGGGTGAATAGGTGATGTTTGTGTCTTTTCGCGGAATAAAAATAACTTAAAAAAAACAAGCGCACAAACACAGAGATTTATAGTGGTTCCCCGAGTTGGGTACGTCCACTTTCCCGCCTCGTCTATCTACCACGAAGGACTAGATTCAGATACTTCACCAAACTCATATTTTGTTAAATCTTTCACCTCGGAGCCGCAACTCCTACAACTCAGAGACGACGCTCCTACAATTTCGAGAACAACCTCTCCTACAACTCGATCCACAAATCGGATCTACTACTCGATCCACAAACGGATCTACTCACTCGATCCACAAATAGATCTACAAACTCGGAGAAAAATTCTCCTGCAAGGGTAAATTAATATTACAACACAATAATGATTACAAGTCTTCGCTCCGACATTCTTCGTAAAATTAGATCTTGAAGCTTGGAGAACTCAGAAAGATGAAATCTTGAAGAACTTGAATTTTGAGTCTTCACACGTCTAGATCTGGAGGAATAAAAGTCTTTAGAAGGCAACAACCCAGATGTAGAGGTCGAGGAAGACGATATCTTGCTGTGCTTGCGGTATACAGCCGATCAGAAACTTGCGTGCAGAAGGAGGCCGACGAATTGTAGTTTTGGAATATATTGTCGTTTAAATCGGTGAGCAAATTAGCATAAAACAAGATTAGCAATTAATGAGAATATCCCTAGGTATTTATAGATATAAACCCTCCTACGGTATAAAGGAAATATCCAAAAATGAAACCGGAAATTACTGTGCATGGCCGACAGGAACCCGCGATTGGTTTTGAGAAATTTTTGGAAAAATGACCTAAGTCAAATTCTTTGAGTATCGTGGAGTATCATATTGATACTCGTCGAATACATCTTGATATACGATGAAAATGACTTAGCCAAAACATCCCATGCCAGTCGTACACTCGACATAATGTCGACAAGTCATACTCGACGAATTCGTCGAGTATCACTAGACATACTCAACGAATTCGTCGAGTATCGGTCAACAGACTCGACACAGTCAACGCCTTATATTCGATGAATTAGACTTGGAAAAATCTAGAGAAGTAGTGTCGACTGGACTCGGCGAATTTGGCGTGTATTACTTAACATATTCGACGAATTCGGCGAGTATCGTTAGATACATTCGACGAATTCGACAAGTATGCACAATGATACTCGACGAATTTTACTTAACAGAATTTTCACTTCTCCAATGAATTAACGCTAAGTATATACGACGAATTCGACGGGTATTGGTAAGTATACTCGATGAATTCGGTGTGTATCAATGATGACACTCGACGAATTCGACGTATATGCTTAATCATACTCGCCGAATTTTACTTAGGAAAAATTCTTATTTTTGTGTGAGTCTAACCCTTGACCATTCTTGAGCATTCTCATGTACTTGGGATAGAAGTACACCCCAATAGAGAGATTACACGTGAGTCAACACATTGGACTACACAATGAGGAATTACATTGTATAGTCCTGTGTTTACTGACCCACTATAACCTGACATTGGTGTGTACTTGACATTGTAGACCTGCAAGTACATAACTAAACAGTGGCATTAAATACAATCTCAATTCATCTTAGCTTAACTATACCCTTCTTCAAATCCGGGTTATTATGGATACAATATCCAACAATCTTCTCCTGTTTGAAGAAGTCAAAACTCTATAAGTTAAGGTGAATTACACATGATAAATAATAAAATATTAAAACTTGAAAAGATAAATGCTATAAACAAAAACACACATTCCAAGACAATTGCAAAAAATTTATATATATATATATATATATATATATATATATATATATATCAAATTGTTCATAGTTTTTAACAGGGGGGCAACCCACAACTCAACACAAAATAAACTACAGCTCCTGCCTGCTCTGATTCTTTTGTCTTTGCCTGTCAAAATAAGTCTTCGGCTTTGGAAAGTACTTTGGAGGAGGTGCAGACATCGGATCAACGGCTTTGTGATTTCTAAAGTGAATTCTCCTTTTTGTGCAAGATAGCTTGTACTTGTTCCATTCTTCCTGATTATAGTGGTGCTGATGTTTTTCACCACCAATGTCAACCAAGTATAATGTGTCCAATATGATACCTCTAGATATGGGACACCACACTTCTTCCATTTCTCTGTTTAGTTCTAACTTGACAGCAGATGGTCCTTCACTATACTTTCTCTTCTTGTGGACTGGAGCAGAAGGGATCTCTTCAACATCAGCAGCAACAGTATCAGCCTGATAAAAATCTTGTGTGTCTGACCATAGTTGAGAGTAATTCTCAGGAGGATTAATTTCAACTGGGACTGGCACAGCAGGTGCTTGAGAGCTTGCCAACTTTCCATGTAGCCACATGCAATTGTCATAGTTGTAATCAATAGACTTTTGGATGTTTGTTATCATGGCAGCTTCAACAGCAGTCAGCTTAACTTTCATACCTTCCTCCCCCTTTCTGACTTCAGCAATGACAGCATTAGAATAAATAGGAATAGTATTATCAAAGTGAGTCATAGATCTGTTGTGAGCATCGATCATAGTCTTTACATTCGTGTCCATATTATCAGTAGTTTTTTAGTATACTGGAGGTCATCCATATTTAGCTTTATTATTTTTCCACCCTCAACAAATAATAAGTCAATATTTGTATCAAGTGCTTCAATTTGAATTTTGACTTCAGCAAGGCCTTTGTTGATGTCTTGCTTTGTCTCTTTTACCTTTTCAAGAACTTTCTTCATTGTCGCTTCAAATTGTGTTTGCTGTCTTGCCAACATCACCTATATTATCTTGAGAATTGAACTGTCAGCACTGGAGGTGGCAACTGTCTCAAAAACAATAGGTGGGAGAGATGGTAGATTTTCATTAAGAGACTCATCGACCGGGGATAATCGAGCTTTAGAATTCAGCAGAGGCACTTCAGTAGTTAGGATAGGAGGATGCTCCTCCGCATCTTCTTCCTCATTGTTGAAGTGGTGACCGGGCGGTCTGGCGGTTTGGCTTGGCGAGTTGATGACCGGGCGGTCTGGCGGTTTTCCTTCAGCGGGTTGATTGTTATGTGCTGCTGTCTGAGGTCCAAGCGGTCTAGCGGCTTGTCACTGGCGACTTGGACACCGGGCGGTCTGGCGGTCTCACATGGCGATCTCTCTCTCTCTCTCTAGCAGTTGCCGAGCGGTTAGCCCCTCTATCTAACCGCGCGGCTTGTGCGGTTTGTGTCTGTACAGTCCGCTTGTGTTATGTAATTTTTTAGTCCCACATCTTTTATTTGTATTCTCTTTTTTCTCCTCCATTATATATAAGGGAGGTCATACCTTTGTAATAGATACCTTTTTCTGATAATAAAGTTTCAGTTTAAACTGTTTCCGATTTGTTTTAGTTCGATTCTCACATGGTATCAGAGGACTCGATTTTCTCCTCCTGATTCTGTGCCCCTCTCTGACCGCGCGACTTGTCCGCGCGACTTATTTCTTCTTCTCACGACCTGTTTTCGCGGCCTGTTTGTTTGCTTGCGCCCTGTTCGCGCGGCTTGGTTCTTTTGCTTGTGCCCTGTTCCCGCGACCTGTTTTTCGCTGCCAGTTTGCTTGCTTCTTTCTCGCGACCTGTTCTAGTCGCCGCGCCCCGTCGACGCGAGCTGTTTTGGCCTTCTCCTACCAGCAAACCCCACTTCTATTCGCACGGTCTGCCTTCTAGCCGCCGACTTCTTTCCCTCTGCTTGGTTCTGCGGTTTGGTCGTGGCTTTCCTGGCCGCTGGTGTCTGACATCGTGACCGCTGCAGATCTTCTTCTTCCTATCCGCGCGGCTTGTTTCCTAACCGCGCGGCCTCTAGTTCTATCCGCGACCTGTTTTCGCGATTTCTCTGCCTCTATTTTTCCCGCGATCTCCTTGATTCATGCGGCTCCTTCTCTGTTCGTGCGACCTTCTCTCTAACCGCACAGCCTTCTCCCTGAGTTGGTCTGCTTCTTGGTTGTGTCCTTTGCGATTTCCTTTCTTGTGTCCGCTGAGGTCTTCTGGTTCTCACGAACTTTCTTTTGTTCGTGCTGTGTTCGCTGATTGTCTATTCGCGCGACCTGTTCTCTGTTCGCGCGACCTGTTTATTGTTCTCTCGCTCTTCCTTTATTAGTTCGCGCGACCTGTATCTCTGTTCGCGCGACCTATTTCTGCTCCTATGGCTCTCTTCGATATCTCTACTTTCTCTTCTTCTTCGAAGCCTTCTGCCTCGGTGGTCAAGTCTTCTGGTAGTGCCCATTTCGTTACTCAAGGAAAATGGCTAATCGACTCAGGTGCTACCAATCATATGACCGGCTCTCCCCAGTGTTTTTCTCTCCTGGAACACATGATTGGTTGCCCCCGGTTATTCTCGCTGACAGCTCTCCATCCCCGGTCCATGGGACGGGAGTGGTTCAAGTCACTTCGTCTCTTCAATTGGCGAATACTCTCTACGTGCCCAAATTCCCGTGCAACTTAATATCTGTTACCTCTCTATGCAAGCAATTACGGTGTTCCGTCACATTTACTTCTACTTCTTGTTCTTTTCAGGATCCGGACTCCCAGCGGACGATTTCTACTGGGACTGAGAGTGACGGCTTATTCTTTCTCAACAACGTTTCTGCTCTATCCGCCTTCTCCACCACCTCCACAGATCTACTCCAATGACATCTTCGCCTTGGTCATGCTCCTCCGCGTCTTCTTCGGCAGCTTCTGCCCCATCTTCCTTCACAAAGTCCTCCCCTCAATTGTGAGCCCTGTCAGCTTGGCAAGCATCATCGCTCCTCCTTCCCACCAAAGCAAGTTCGTGGATCTTCCCGACCATTTGATCTCATCCACTCTGATGTTTGGGGTCCGTCTCCTACCCTTACCGTTGGTCGGGAAAGTTCATATTTTGTCATGTTTATTGATGATTTCTCTCGTTGTACGTGGGTGTATCTTTTAAAAGATCGCTCCGAATTATTCTCTATATGGACATCTTTCTATCTTATGATCAAAACTCAGTTTGACGTTTCTATAAAATTTTTTCGATCTGATAACGCCCAAGAATATCTCAGTCATGCTTTTTCGTCTTTCTGTATACAACATGGGATTATTCATCAAAGTAGCTGTGTCTATACTTCACAGCAAAATGGTGTGGCGGAACGCAAAAACCGTCACCTCCTTGATGTCGCTCGCACTCTGATGACACAGATGTAGGTTCCTCGTGCCTATTGGGGCTATGTCGTTCTCATCTCCTGTTTCCTCATCAATCGCATTCCATCCACCGTTCTCCAGGGTCAAACCCCATTCTCCATCCTAGCAAGGAACCCTTCCCCCTCCCTCTACGTATATTTGGATGTACGGCCTTCGTACATGCTCCCTCCATTACCCGCGATAAACTCTCCCCTCGCTCCACCAAATGTGTCTTTCTGGGGTACTCCACCACTCAGAAAGGCTACTATTACTTTGACCCAGTTCTTCGTAAGCAGTTCATCTCCGCTGACGTTACCTTCTTCGAGAATGCCTCCTACTTCTCGGATGACTCCTCTTCTCTTTCCCAAGCTTCCTCTTATCTTCCCACAACCTCTGATTCTCCTGTTATTCCCTTCGTTCCCTCGCCTCCTACTGCGATATCCACCCCTACTCCGTCTCCACCTCCGTCTCCCTCATCTCCGTCGTCGTCGCTCTCTTCTCCCGGGCCAGCTCTCTCTACCACGGATGCTCTGGATGCTGAGGAACCCGCTGACCTGGATCTTCCTATAGCTCTTCGCAAAGGGGTGCGGACATGTACCCTACACCCCCTTGCTGTTGTTGTTTCATATGATCGTCTTACCTCTTCTCGCAGAGCCTTTGCGCTGGCTATCTCTGCCACTGACACACCTCGTTCCTACCAGGAGGCCCTTGCTATTCCTCATTGGAAGATGGCCATGGATGAGGAAATGGCGACCCTAATAGAGCGGGGTACCTTGACTCTTGTTCCTCCTCCCTTCGGTACTGATGTTGTTGGATGTCGCTGGGTCTTTGTGGTCAAATTTTGCCCAGATGGCACTGTGGACCGTTATAAGGCTCGTCTTGTTGCTAAGGGCTTTACTCAGACCTATGGGGTTGATTATTTTTACACCTTCTCTCTCGTGGCTCGTCTCAGCACTATACGGGTCCTTCTCTCTGTGACGGTCAATAAAGATTGGCCAATTTCTCAGCTGGATGTAAAGAATACCTTCTTTTATGGTGATCTTCATGAGACCGTCTACATGGAGCAACCTACTGGGTATGTTGCTCGAGGGGAGACACGAGTATGCCGACTGCAGAAGGCAATCTATGGCCTCAAGCAGAGCCCTCGAGCTTGGTTTGACAAGTTCAGCGGCATCGTGACGGCCGTTGGTTTTGCGCGCAGCTCTGTCGATCACTCTCTATTTATTCGCAAAACCCCCTCGAGACTGGTGGTTCTTGCTGTGTATGTTGATGATATTCTTCTCACTGGTGATGACCAGGAAGGGGTAGCCCTGACAAAGCGGCATCTTCGTCGACATCTGGTCACGAAAGATATAGGCTCTCCGAAGTACTTTTTGGGGATCGAGATCTCTCGGAAGCCTAACTCCTTGGTCCTCTCCCAGCGTAAGTATGCCCTTGATCTTCTAAAAGAAGCAGGATTGACTGGGGCTAAACCTGCCCGATGCCCTATGGCTATTGGAGAAGACAAAACCTGAACAGGTGATTCGCCTCTTCTTTCAGATACTATGCGGTACAGGCGTCTAATTGGTAAGCTCATATATCTCACAGTGACCAGACCTGACATTTCCTATGCTGTGGGCAAGGTAAGTCAATTCATGCAAGCACCCAGGGAGTGCCATCTACAGTCCGCCTTGCGGATCTTGGAGTATGTCAAAGCAGCCCCTACGAAAGGATTACTATTTCAGAAGAATGGCCATCTGAAGGTTGAAGCATACTCAGATGCGAGTTACACTGATGACAAAAGGGATCGCAAGTCTACCTCCAGTTTCTGCACCTTTGTTGGGGGAAATATGGTAAGCTGGAAGAGCAAGAAGCAGTCTATTGTTTCCAGGTCCAGTGCTGAAGCAGAGCATCGAAGTATGGCATCGACCACTTGTGAGTTAAAATGGCTACGAGCTCTCAAGCTGGATTTGGGAGAGGTCTACAACCATCCTCTACCTATGTTCTGTGACAACAAGACTGCGATATACATCTCCAAAAATCCAGTATTCCATGAAAAAACCAAGCACATTGAGGTCGACTGTCATTTCATTTGTGAAGAGATTTTAAAGGAACAAATTTGCACTCCCTTCGTCACTTCTGATAAAGAGCTGGCTGACATCTTCACCAAGCCAGTATCCGCCTCGTTTTCTCATATTTGTGACAAGCTGGGCATGATCGATATATATGCTCCAGCTTGAGGGGGAGTGTTGAAGTGGTGACCGGGCAGTCTGGCGGTCTGGCTTGGCGAGTTGATGACCGGGCGGTCTGGCGGTTTCCCTTCAGCAGGTTGATTGTTATGTGCTGTTGTCTGAGGTCCAAGCGGTCTAGCGGCTTGTCACTGGCGACTTGGAGACCGGGCGGTCTGGCGGTCTCACATGGCGATCTCTCTCTCTGGCAGTTGCCGAGCGGTTAGCCCCTCTGTCTAACCGCGCGGCTTGTGCGGTTTGTGTCTGTACAGTCCGCTTGTGTCATGTAATTTTTTAGTCCCACATCTCTTATTTGTATTCTCTCTTTTCTCCTCCATTCTATATAAGGGAGGCCATACCTTTATAATAGATACCTTTTTCTGATAATAAAGTTTCAGTTTAAACCGTTTCCGGCTTGTTTTAGTTCGATTCTCACACTCATCACAAATCTCAACTACCTCCTCAGGAATAAATGGAGGTATACCTGTTGCCTTGGAAACTCTTTTCTCAAGGTTGCGGATAAACCTGTCAACCTCAGTACCAACTGATATCGAAGTCCTAGTCACCTCCCCCTCAGAAGATGCAGTAGGAACAATCTCTGGGAGAGGGACAATCAGATTTTCTGAAGAAACTATCTCAGACCCATCATTAGCATTATCAACATCTCTAGGCTCATCAGCAACGATCATTCCCTCATCAACATCTATCTCAAAGTCATTCACAGTCAAACCATCATCAGCAGCATCATTATCTACCTCATCGGGCATTAGCTCCTCAACAACAGTCTGAGCAATCTAAGCAACCTCTAACAGCAGATTCTTTGGCTCTGGGAGTGGAATAACTGACTCACCCTCTATTCCTGCCCTCAAACTCTCAAGAATGTCACTGGGGTGTGGAGAGGTAATGTAACGGCCTGGCCCTTTAGACCAAGCGTCGCCGGCCTACCAGCAGCCCAAGTTTAGAGCTCAAAGGCCCGCATGCTTGTCTCTCCCCATGACACAACTGGTAGTAAGCCTAAACATCAAGGCCTGCAGGCCCATTGCACCCCAACCAAATCTACGCGCATGTTTATCAGCAGCGGTAGGTTGTTGTCACGGGGTCTCGAACCCGCAACCTTGATAAGAGAGTCTTAATACCACTCCTCATCACCAACTGAGCTGCAGATCAGTTGGTGATGAGTAGTGGTATTAAGACTCTCTTATCAAGGTTGCGGGTTCGAGATCCCGTGGCAACAACCTACCGCTGCTGATAAACAGACGCGGAGATTTGGTTGGGGTGCAATGGGCATGCAGGCCTTGATGTTTAGGCTTACTACCAGTGGTGTCGTGGGGCGAGACAAGCCTGCGAGTCTCTGAGCTCTAAACCCGGGTTGCTGGTAGGCCGGCGGCGCTTGGTCTAAAGGGTCGGGCCATTACAAAAAAGTGCACTCTAAGCTTTAAACCCGGGCTGCTGGTAGGCCGGCGACGCTTGGTCTAAAGGTCCGGGCCGTTACAAAAAAGTGCACTTTTTTGTAACGGCCCGGCCCTTTAGACCAAGCGCCGCCGGCCTACCAGGAGCCCGGGTTTAGAGCTCAGAGGCCCGCAGGCTTGTCTCGCCCCACGACACCACTGGTAGTAAGCCTAAACATCAAGGCCTGCAGGCCCATTGCACCCCAACCAAATCTCCGTGCCTATTTATCAGCAGCAGTAGGTTGTTGCCACAGGGTCTCGAATCCACAACCTTGATAAGAGAGTCTTAATACCACTCCTCATCACCAATTGAGTTGCAGATCAGTTGGTGATGAGGAGTGGTATTAAGACTCTCTTATCAAGGTTACGGGTTCGAGACCCCGTGACAACAACCTACCGCTACTGATAAATAGGCGCGGAGATTTGGTTGGGGTGCAATGGGCCTGCAGGCCTTGATGTTTAGGCTTACTACCAGTGGTGTCGTGGGGCGAGACAATCCTGCGGGCCTCTGAGCTCAAAACCCGGCTGCTGGTAGGCCAGCGGCGCTTGGTCTAAAGGGCCGGGCTGTTACAGGTAATCCTGACCTCAGGAGAATGATCTTCCTCCTCCCTAGCCACATCTGGGGCTCCCCCTTGCCTCAAGATCCTCCTATCCCACCTTGTGAAGATGGTAGAGTCTATCTTCTTAAGGTGATGGATAGGTACACCTTTAGTCATATCAAACTTATTACCATCAAGCTGATTTAGGTACAAGGTGATAATCCTTTCAAAGTTGGGTGTGCGGAGACTGCCCTTGATTTTCTTAAACAGCATCACACCCCAGTTCAACCTCTTCCTACAGATAATTGCAACTAGCACTTTGAATATTTTTGTAGAAAGATAGTCATGTGAACCAGTCTTGCATAGCAATACTTTGCCAATGATGTTTGACAATAGTTTCCTTTCCTCGTTCATTCCTTTCCTCTTCACGGCCTTTGTACCTATGGGAAGTCCACAAAACAGCAGGGCTCGAGAGAAATCATCTTCGTCTAGGTAATCGGCCTATTTACATATTAGAAGCCACAAATACTTGACAGAAGAGAGGCTTTCACCTTTACCTTGTACTTCTGAATCTTGCTCTTAATAACGGTGTCCTCATGGCAGAGTTTTGTATTATGGAAAAACTCTAAAACTTCCTTGTCCTGCACCTTGCAGGAGTGTTCAAAGATGAAGGAGAGTCCAGCCGTCTCCAACATGAGAATGACGTTCCTGAATTCATCTGAAGAAGAAGCAAAGCCTATCCAGACCAATTCACTTCCCCCTAGCAAGCCACTGGTGGTTCTATGAGCCATAAGAAAACCGAAATCTGGATTTGGAAATCTGGAATCTAATATCTCTGGAAAACTGGAATGTTGCCCTGAAAACAGAATCGGCGACTGTCGAGTTACGGAAATCCACCACTACACGATACCGGCTGAAAACCCTAGTATCACTGTCGCCTAGGGCTTGGAAGGAGTTGACCACCCTAGTCGAAGGAGAAGAAGCATGCACTGTATAAAAGTTTCGACGGAATGACGACTGTAGCGCGGGAGCCGAATCGTCGGGTTGTTGTATTCGACGAATCAACAGAAGGTTTCGTCGAATGGACTGTGCGGCTGCCCCTTGTCCTATTTATATATATGTATATGTATATAAATTTCAAATTGAGCTAGAAGGCGCGTACCTTATTTGTCGTTGGTTCTTCGGATCCAATATAGTAAGAAGGAATTTTCCTTGCAAGTTAAATTCGGTGAGATTCACCGGATGTAGAGTTTAATTCGACGAGTATCATATTGATATCCGACGAACCGGCGAAATTTCCGTCCGATATACTCCGAATTTTCCTTTGGGAAATTTTTAGCTTTTCTGAATTAGTTCTCGAGTGAATTCCTGCTTGCTTAGCCTTCTTCACGAGTCCATCTTCAGCATGGCTAGTTCCGTTTTGAAAGACAAGAACTTGGCCTCGTCCAACGGCTTTGTAAAAATATCTGCAACCTATTTGTCCGTCGGGACATAGTTGAGGTCTATGTCCTTGTCCTCCATATATTCCCAGATGAAGTGATAATGCACCTCAATGTGTTTTGTCCGGCTGTGGGAGACTGGATTATTTGCGATTGCTATTGAGCTGGATGATTCACAATGCATTGGAATTTCTCTTAACTTTAGATTATGGTCTTCTAGTTGATTCCTTATCTATAGAAGCTGTGCGCAATAACTACCCATAAAGATATACTCTGACTTGACGATAGAAGTTATCACACAATTCTGCTTCTTACTGCTCCAAGAGATAAGCCGTCTTCCAAGAAATTGACACGTCCCGGAAGTGCTTTTTCTATCATCCCTACTTCCTGCAAAATCGGCATCTGAAAAACCAATTAGCTCGACATCATTATTTCTCGGGTACTATAAGCCAAGATTAGTTGTACCCTTAAGGTATCTTAAAATCCGCTTTGTAGTGACGTAATGAGATTCCTTAGAGTTCATCTGATATCTAGCGCATATACATGTTGAAAATATTATATATGGTCTACTAGCAGTGAGGTAGAGCAAAGATCCAATTATGCTTCTGTACTTGGTTTCATCAAAAGGTTTCCCTTTCTTATCGTTGTCCAGAGACACAGTTGAACCCATTGGAGTCCTTATAGAGGTTATGTTCTCCATTCCAAATTTCTTAAGAAGCTCCTTGGTGAACTTCGTCCGAGAGATGAAAATTCCATCTTTAGATTGTTTCACCTGAAGTCCTAAGAAATACTTCAGCTCTCCCATACTGCTCATTTCAAACTTCCCTTGCATAAGTTTAGAAAACTTTTTGCAAATGTTGTCTTCCATAGAGCCAAATATGATGTCGTCAACATAGATTTGTACTAGCAGAATCTTGCTTTTAACTTCCCTAAGAAATAATGTCTTGTCTATCTTTCCCCTTGTGAACTTGTTCTCAAGAAGAAAGCTAGACAACGTCTCATACCAAGCTCAGGGAGCTTGCTTTAACCGTATAGAGCTTTATTTAAGAAGTAAACATGTTCAGGGAATTGAGAATTTACAAAACCTGTGGGTTGCGCTACGTATACTTTCTCTTTCAGATTCCGTCGAGGAATGCTGACTTCACGTCCATTTGATAGACGGTGAAGCCTTTGAGGGCAGCATACGCAAGAAATAACCTGATCGCCTCGAGCTGAGACCCTGGAGCAAAGGTCTGGTCGAAGTCGATCCCCTCTTCTTGTTTGTATCCTTGTGCTATAAGTCTATCCTTGTTCTTGATGATTACTCCATGTTCGTCCAGCTTGTTTCTGAATATCCACTTAGTGTCGATCACGTTCTGTTCTTTAGGCCTTGGTACTAGCTCCTAGACTTTGTCTCGCTCAAATTGATTGAGCTCCTCTTGCATTTCCAATATCCAAGAAGTGTCCTTGTTTGCTTCTTCGAATTTCTTTGGCTCAACCTGCGTTAGAAAACTTAGATGCATAATCTCATTAGTTGTACCTCTTCTGGTTCTCACACCGTCGCCTGACTCTCCTATTACCTGATCAGCTGGGTGATCTCTTAGGTGTCTGAATCCTAGATTGCTTGATCTCCCTCTAGCAAGCTCTGCAACATCTGGTGCATCCTCTATAGGTTGTAGCAATTCTTCTTCTAGCGATTCTTCATCCACCACGCCTGGATCGACGATCTTGACTGAGCTTGGAGCTTCTTCCTTGACAACTTTATCCAAGCTTAGCTCCTTGAACCTGGTACCTGCATATACACCAATAACACTAGACGAGCTGCTTTGGAGCATATTTATCTCATCAAATACAACATTTATTGACTCTTCTACCACCAAAGTTTTCTTATTGAAAATCCTATATGCCTTACAATGGCTACTATAACCTAAAAAAATATTTTCAAAATATTTTTCACTAAACTTTATGCGGTAATACTTCCCATTATTAAGTACGAAGCATTTACTTCCAAAGATTTTAAAATAGGACACAGTCGGTTTTCTGCCCTTCAATAGCTCATAGAGAGTCTTATGATAGCTTTTGTTGATAAGTGATTTGTTTTGCACGTGACACGATGTGTTGACTGCTTCAGCACATAAGTACTCCGAAAGTGAAGCGTCATTTAATATAGTTATACATGCTTCAATTATGGTTCTATTCCTTCTCTCAGCAACTCCATTTTGATGTGGAGTACGCGGGGAGGAAAACACATGAAAGATACCTTGACTTTCACAGAATTCTGTTATGGCACTAGACTCAAACTCTATTCCGTGGTCACTTATGATTTTGAACATTGAGCAGTTCAATTCGTTCTGAATTTGTCGAATAAAATTGGTGAAAGACTCGAAGGTGTATGACTTATATTTCAGAAAGAACACACAAGTAAAACGTGAGTAGTTATCAAGAATTACTAACGTGTAAACCTTAACTCCTAAGTTGTGAATTGGCAAATGACCGAATAAGTCCATATGAAGTAAGTATAAAGTTCTTGAAAAATCTTTTTAAGCAATACCCTTGAAGGTAGCCCGTGTCTGCTTATCCATTTGATAGGAGTGACATGGACTTTCTTTAAGGCACTTTATGATGGGGGCATCACACACTAAGTTGTGAGAAAATAACATATTTATTGTTTTGAAATTTATATGTGCTCAGCTCTTGTGTCATTGGTCACAGAGAGACACACTACTTTTAGCCATAAAATGCACTGGGGTAGAATTGTCTAAACAAATAAAATTTAAACAAAAAATATTTCTGCTCTAAGTGCCTATTAAGACCGTCTCCAAATTTATAGATGATTTTATCCAGCATTTGTCCTTGCAGAACTCAACGATGTAGCCTTTATCACATACCTGATTTATACTTATAAGATTATGGTGTAATCCTTCAACATAAGCTATGTCTATGAAAGAGACTACGCCTTTGGAAATCATACCATTACCTTTTGTTGTTCCCCTATCTGACCCTCTAAAGATCACTTTTGGTCCGTCTTCGACTGGGGTATACTCAAGTAAAAGGCTTCTTGTCCCGGTCATGTGTCGAGAGCATCCACTATCCAAATACCAGATTGGATTTTTGGTGGCCTTTGGACATACCTGCAAAAACAAATCATTTTACCTTAGGAACTCAAACGTATTTGGGTCCTTGGTTCCTGGTAAGCTGAACACCACTAGGAACATTAACCTTGCGAGTGGTCAGTCTCGCATTGCTAACTCGTGGGGTTACATAATTAGGAGGATTGTACCAACAATCTGTGCCAAAATGACCAATTTTATCGCAGCACCAACAGTCAAACCTATTGTACCTTCTCTTGTACTCCTATTTTACCTTTTGGAGATGAGGTCTAGCAGGGGAAACATTCTTAGAGGTGGAGGCTGTAACATCCCATTTTCAAATTGGACCCCCCTAGGTGTGACTTGAGCATAACTAGGTCCTATGAATTAACCTAAGTGAACCCAGGAGACCAAGTAACCTAAAAACCTAATTGAGACCCTCTTGGTCTACAAATAGTAATTTTCTAAACTCTGATTTTTGGGTGGCCTAGTAGGTTCATTTTGACTCTAAAGACCCCCTTAGACATAATGTGGGCCCAAGGAGTCACCAAGGACCCACTTGGGTCAACCATAGTGGTCAATTTGACCAAGTCAACCCCAAGCCCAAATCAAGTCAAACCTAGCCTATATGGGCTAACCCAACCTCAAACCACCCTCCCCCTTAGGCTAACTCTTGCATGATTATTTTTGTATGATATTTGGCTACCTATATCCTAGGGAATTGACCAAGTCAACCTAGTGACTAGGAGAGAGAGAGAGAAGCCTAAATTTAGAGAGATAAAGAGGAGAGAGAAAGTGTTTAAAGAGGCCACTTATGGTGGAAGGTGAACCACTCCCTTCATGATTTTTCCTAAGGGGATTATAAACCTTAGTGGGCTGCCAATAGGCTAGGGAGATGAGAAAATTCGTTCATAAGGGTGAAGAGAGAGAAACCTTCATTTTCCCTTTAATGGAGGAGAGAGAAAGTGAGAAAAAGGAGGATATTCATGGTGGGGAAGGTGAATCACCCCTCCATTCATCACCAATTGATTATTATTCATCTCCCCTATCAGTTTTTAGAAGTTTCCAAATGTATTGGGACCAAGGGGAGGTGAATTTCAAGGGTTTTTAACAATGGCCGAAATTTCATCTTAATGGCCATTAATGGCCTTCAAGCCTACACCCTCCCTCTCCCCCATTTGATGCTTTTAAAAGCTTCCTTAGGCCAAGAGAATTCGTTTCCACCCTTTAACAGAAGAAACCGGGCTGATTGGTAGTGAGTTTGCAAGCATCGGAAAGCTCCACCGCCGGCCATGGCGCACCACCACCGCACTCGCCGACAAGCTCGGTTAAAGGTCCTCCTCCTCTCCTTCTCTCATGCTTAGATCCTAGGAATGTTTAGAAGTTGATTTCATGACCAAACAAATCGGAGCCAAGCTTTGAAATTTCAAAAATTTGCCATTTTTCGGGAGCTTTTGAAGCTCTCGGCTAGGGCGGCGCCGCCACCTCCGGTCGCCCTAGCTCCGGCCGTGGATAGCCCCCACCACCGGGAACAAATGGGTGATGTTTCCCGGTGGTGGCGCCGCGTCAGGCCGCCGGAATAAGGCCCGCAAAAACCACCTGTGCGGGCTCGTTTTCTGTCCAAATCGGAGAAGATGAACAGTTGCCGTCGGATGCGCTTTAAGATTCGTGCAGGATCAAATAAACACTTATAAACCCCTATTTTTCGGATTTTCTGTATTTAATAAAACAGTTTCACTATAAATTAAATTTAGGCCCTTTATGGGCACCACATGAAAATGGTTACAACATGAAAGTTGTAGGTATTTTAAATACCTACAATTTGATATGCAGTGGTGAAAAATTGGATGAGGGGACTGCCCTGTAGAGCCTTTTTAGTAAGGGTATGTCCTACAACTAGGGCAGATTTCTTCTAAAACTTATTTAGGCCCTTTAGGGACATGTTCATCAAAAATGGTCAACATAAATATTGTAGGAATTTTTATTATCTACAGTTTGATATGTAATGAAAAATTTTAGGACAAGTCTACTGACCTATAGGGCCATTTTTCTAGGGTAGGACCTATATGTAGGGTAGATTTTAAGATAATTCCCCACACTTAACCCTTGGTCCAAATTCCCTCAATTTTGGACTGGATCTTATTATTACCTAGATCTAGCTCCTGTAAAAATTGGAGACCATTTGGGATAGTGTAACTTAGGGTTCTGCCCTAAACCTAGAAAAGCTAGGGTAAGGTAGTTGAAGGGTCAAATGACCTCCAAACCCTCCCAAATTTTGGTGAGGTGTCCCTAGTATAGGTAGCTAGGTATGGTTCAAATTTCAACTCATTTGGTTGAGTTTTGATTAGGAATCCTCTAAACCCTAGTTTTGACCTAGTAGAAGGAAGCTTAGTGAGAAAGTTCTTTGCACTCTGGTATGATCATCTCACCTCAACAGAGGTTGAGATTTTTACCACTAGTTTATTTTGGTCCTAAGATTACCCTTAGGGAAGATGGGATGATTTAGGGTAAGTTTACCCTAGGGCCCAGGTTCAAACCCTAAATGTGGACTTTTGGGGTTTGTGAAGGACATAGGGGCAAATGCCCTTGTATGGCCTTGAGATTTGGCGGAGAGGTTTTTCATGAGTTTTTAACTCTCTGGTTGTATTGTTAGAGAATTTTGATGTAGGTAGCTACCTCAAAACTTAACCCCTAGTTTTAGGGTAGAAGGAATTTTAGGTCAAAATAGTATCTTAGACTCTTTTAAAAGCCATGAAATTGGGGTAGTATGTTTCTAGGGTAGTTAGGACCCTTGGATAATTTTACTAGAATTTTTGGATAGGTATTTCTAGTACTTCATTCATGAATGTGGGTATAGCCTCTTTTTGATGTTTTATTTATTAAAGATTTTTAATTCAAATAAGGCCCCCTTGAAACTCTGGAATTAGATGTTTTTGGCTAGAAGGAATGCCCTTGAATTTTGGTTCAATTTTATGTTGATTAAATAGAATAGTTCCTTCACAAGTATTATTAAAGGGCTCTATGTTTTAAAAATATTTTATGGCATAAATAGTCTCTGAAAAATTATGAAAGTTGGTAAATAGTGTTTTTAAATCATTATGAATCAGTGGGATTTTTCTCTGGATTTTTGGAGTTATGGATTTAGTACTTGATTCACAAGCATGCTAGTTTAAGGATTTAGTAAATGATTTATTATAAATTAATTTCCAGCAGGAAAATTATGAAACTTTTATAGTACTGTTTTCATGGTATTTCTAGTACCCTGTAATTAATCCAAATTATTTGGAAGAGAATTTGATGTAATTTATTCATTAGACATAAAAGAAATGGATTATTGCAAAAATATGTTTAGGCCCTTAGACCTTAGTGAAAAATTGCTGAACCTTGGGTATATCATTTTTAGGCATGGTAGTATTTGTCTTAAATTTATTATGATTTATACATGACTGAAAAGTATACTCCTTGTTCAAATTTGGAAGACCTTGGATTTTAGTAAAATTAATCAATTAATAGATTAACTGAGAAAATTGTTATAACTTGGAATTAATTCATTTATGACATGATAGGACCCCAATAAATAACTTAGGCTGTTCGGATGAAAACACAAAGGACATCCTATCATAGACATCACCTAGTATAAGGTGGTCCGCAATTAGTAACTTTGGGAGATGAGTAACAGGATAAGGTTTGGGTTAGTGTAAGGACAGCTTGTGTTGGATGGATTTAGGTAGGTCGTCATGGAAGGCTATAAGGAGTGATGAGAAGTGAGTGGTTGTGGTAGAAGGTGCGCGGGACCGACGAAAGATCGTCGTCCCCGTAAGAGTGAATAATCAAATTCACCCTAGGTTTAGCTTGATGCAAGTTATAAAAGGAAAGGGTAAGGGAAAAACAACCAATAACAATAAGTGCCTTGTGAAAGGGAACTTCGGGCCGTAATGCCGCCGTCTTGGTTCCTAGTGCCCTTTGAGAGCCCTTTACGGGGTATGTCGGGGGCAGTCCTGAGCTAACGTAAATCTTAAAACAAACGAAAGAGTAATTAGCCTAATAGGGATTCACGTTTCACACACTCATTAGTTAGGGTTGGTAATGGTTAAGTCGTCCCGAGGTGTTCAAGGGGGAGCCGTTCCGTGGTGTTCTAAGGGATGAAATCTGGAGATGAGCCGGACGGTTTAGTCCGGGGAATTTGGTCTCAGATGTGGTTAATACGGACGGGTTAGTCCGGGAGTTTGACACTTTAAATTGTTATATATTAAACTGCTGCGTGTGCATAAAAATAGGAAAGATTAAGGTAGTGGGTTCTCGATATCGGGGAGTTCGATTGCACCGACACCGATATCGTTGACTCGGCAAGGTGACTAGCACTTAGCCAAGGTTAAGTCCGGCGGACCAGTCGGCAAGAGTACCCAGGAGTCCGCCTCGTGCACCAGGCGTTGAGGGCATACAATAGGTCAGACCAGTGGTGCTTTTACTGGTTTTGAGGTGGGCGAGGCCCAACCCACCGCTTCCGTTTGCCACTACGGGAGTAACCTGGGAGTTATCTCCAAAAAGGGGGAACTAAAGGTTTGTGTACACAAAGTTGGGTGTGTGAGTTGCATTTCTTGAACATCATAACCCACCATATAGCTGCATGTCATAATCATTCATAACAACCTTGACACCTAAAATATAAGTGGAATGGGACGCTTATACTTTAGGACTTGCAAAACGACCCCTTGGTCTATAAGCTTGTGTGGGCAAGTTTATAAATTAAGGTCAATTTGATATATATATATCTGCTGCTTGATAACCGACACCCCAACGTATAAGCGGTATGGGACGCGTTATACGATGGGAGCCTTGCAAAAGATCCCTTGGCTTATGTGTACTCACATAAGCGAAGGTTTAATTTCTTACTTACTTACCTTTCTGTTATACCTATTACAACACCTATATTGTTCACCTGTTATAACTTGCTAGATAGGTCCATCGTCATCTGCTTTTGACTACTCTCCACTTTCATGTCCTCCCCTTTCTTCCTCTCCGCCCGGTGCCTTAGAGCGTGGGGGAAGGGGTGGGGGATGATAGGGCTTAGTCTTTTAGACTAACGGTTTTCGAACCATATCATATTAGGGGATCGTGGAGCCCAGCCCGGAGGAGCAGCCCAGGAGGCCGGTACGCTTGGAGATGGGGCAGTCTAGCACTAGAGTCCAGACTGCAGGGACCGTGAGTCCTGACCTTTAGTAGAGTTTTAGTCTTGCTTCCGCATTGAGTGATTTTGTAGTGAGGACTTGATGTACCGGGCATGAGCCCTTATATTTCTAGTATCTTTGTACTCTGATGTTTTCTGTGGATACTCCCTTCGTGGAGTTTATATATATGTGATTTATTATGGTGGACTGCATTTCTCTTTACTGTTCTACTTGCTACTTGATTGTGATCGAAAAGGCCGGCAGAATCGGCGGGTTATAGTGATGACCTTCCCGGGTGCGAAGGTGTCACCGCAAAGCGGAGGTTCTGGGCATAAGACCCCGGGTTTCAAAAAAAAAGGGGTCTTACAGAGGCCTCCTAGTTGCAGCATATATAGGAGCTCCCCATCTCTTTAGCCTTAGGCACAATAGTTTTGGCTTTTGGTGCCTTCTTATTGTTATGACCATATACATATAAACCATAACTCTTCATCTGAATTTCTTCATAAGGTGTTTTGAACACGCTGACACCAAATTCATGGGGATGGGTCCATCCCTTGTATCTATTCTTGGGCTCTACATAAGTAGGCCTAGCATAATGACCATATGATGACTCCAGGTCACACTTATTTGTCGGGAAGATTACCTTCCTAAATGAGGGTTGACCCATGGGTGTCTTCCCCTTTTCCTTGGCACTAGCCTTCCTGGCAGCCTTACCCTTTCCACATATGTGGCCAAGACCACTACCCTTCTTTTGAGCTTAAAACTCATCAATGAGAGGGAGAACAGTCTTTGGCTTGGAGTAACTCTCAACGAGTTTTCTCTCCACCACGAGCTTTTCTTCCAGCTCATCAAGATATTTTTCTCTCAGACTCAATGTCTCAGCGGAGCCCTTGAGTTTCTCTTTCAAGGAGTGAACTTCATCTTTGAGAGGAAGCAATTTTGCAATTTCTTCCTTCAGATTAGTTTCCACTGCCTTGAGGGAGGCAATCTCCTTTAACTATTTTCGGACTACCTTACGGCATTTGTCGAAAGCCTTTAATAGGTGTTCGTGCTGAGCCATCAATTCTGATTCGTCCTCATCATAAGAATAACCTTCATGACCATTGGTGGACATTTCAGACTCAGAGAGTATTGTGTGTGAATTTACCTTCTAGTGGTACTCGTAGTCGCCCACTCCTCGTCTAATTGTGTCATAAGTCCGAAGTAGGCTTCCTCATTTTCTGAGCTTGACTCGCTCGACTCACTGTCACTGAGAGTCTTCGACTTCTTGGCGATGAAGCTCTTTTCTTCTTTTCTTTTTCCCTTGAAGAATCTCTTTTATTCCTTCTTGGAACCATCCTTCTTCTTATAGAGACACTCCGCAATCACATGTTCTGACTTATTACAATAGTAACAAACAATGTCAGAGGAAAAATGTTTATTCGGTCTATATTTATACATGTCCTCCTTATTATAGCTTTTCTTTCAGCGATCTCCATCTTGATGAGATTTTCAGTAGTCAGAGGAGGACGACTGATTTTTCATTTATCTCCTCTTGCTGAGCATTTTTCTTGAACTGCTTGGAGATGAGAGAAAATTCTCCATCCGATAGCTCAGAGCTTGAAGTGCTTGTCTCAAAGTCTTCTAAAGTATCAGGAGCTCGTGTCCTTACGGGTGATACAACTTTAGATTTCCTCGAACCTTCAGCCTTCAGGGCCACTGGCTTATCTCTGTTTGAAGTTTTGTTGCATTTCTCCTCCTTCTTCCTAGTATTCATTTGAAGTTTCTAGGAGAGCAATTTGCTAAACTGGTTCTGCGGGTCGATTTTCGGCAACTTCCCAAATTCCCTAATGACAACAACTTTGGTATCCCAGTCCTTAGTCAGGGATCTTAGAAATTTGTCATTGAGCTCGACATGAGTGAATGTACGACCATTGTTCCTGAGGCCGTTGATGATCTTGAAAAATTTCTTGAAGCTGTCAGCGATAGTATCACTGGATTCTTGCTTAAACGCTTCGTACTCTTGATTTAGTGAAGATCTTCGATCGTCTCGAACTTCCTCAGTCCCTTCCATCAGAACTACTAAATAGTCCCACATTTCCTTGGCAGACTTGTAGTGGAATAAATTTTGGAGCATAGAGTCATCCACTACACTCGCGATGATATTCTTTGCTTTCTTATCCAAGGATACCAAGGCGATTTCATCCTTCGTTAAATCCATCATTTTCTTAGAGATCGTAATTGCCAGATTCAGAGCTGAAGCTTGAGTAGGTATATGTGGTCCTTCCACTATCTGAAAAATTCTTGGATCAACAGCTTCCATGAAGAACCTGACTCTCTTTCCACATGAGAAAATTCTCTTTAGTGCATACAGACAACTTCATAGATGACATGTCCTTGCTTCTGTCCATGGTTACTGAGCGGAATCTCTAAATGCTAGATCAAGGATCTTGTTCAAGGTGTTAACCTTATATCGAACAAAATGCCCCTCTGATACCAATTGAAAGTATCTAGCGTCTACCTAAATCACCTAGAAGGAGGGGTGATTAGGTGATGTTTGTGTCTTTTCGCGGAATAAAAATTACTTAAAAAAACAAGCGCACAAACACAGAGATTTATAGTGGTTCCCCGAGTTAGGTACGTTCACTTTCCCACCTCGTGTATCTACCACGAAAGGCTAGATTCGACTATTTCACCAAACTCAAATTTCGTCAAATCTTATACCTCGAAGCCGCAACTCTTACAACTCGGAGACGACACTCCTACAACTCGGAGAATAACCTACCCTACAACTCGATCCACAAACCGAATCGACTACTCGATTCACAAACAGATCAACTCACTCAATCTACAAACGAATTTACAAATTTAGAGAAAAATTCTCCTACAAGAGTAAATTAATATTACAACACAATAACGATTACAAGTCTTCGCTCCGACGTTCTTCGTCAAATTAGATCTTGAAGCTTGGAGAACTTGGAAAGATGAAATTTTGAAGAACTTAAATTTTGAGTCTTCACACGTCTAGATCTGGAGGAATAAAAGTCTTTAGAAGGCAACAACCCAGATGTAGAGGCCGAGGAAGACGATATCTTGCTGTGTTTGCGGTATACAGCCGATCGAAAACTTGCATGCGGAAGGAGGCCGACGGATTGCAGTTTTGGAATATTTTGTCGTTTGAATCAGTGAGCAAATTAGCACAAAACAAGATTATATGAAGGAAATTTCCAAAAACAAATCGGAAATTGTTGTGCATGGCCGACAGGAACTCGCGACTGGTTTTGAGAAATTTTCGGAAAAATGACCTAAGTCAAATTCGTCGAGTATCGTCGAGTATCATATTGATACTCGTCGAATATATCTTGATATACAATGAAAATGACATAGCCAAAACGTCCCAGACCGGCTGTACACTCGACACAATGTCGACAAGTCATACTCGACGAATTCGTCGAGTATCACTAGGCATACTTGACGAATTCGTCGAGTATCGGTTAACAGACTCGACCCAATCAACGCCTTATATTCGACGAATTAGACTTGGAAAAATCTAGCGAAGTAGTGTCGACTGGACTCGACGAATTCGGCGTGTATCACTTAGCATATTCGACGAATTCGGCGAGTATCGTTAGATACATTCGACGAGTATGCATAATGATACTCGGCGAATTTTACTTAACAGATTTTTCACTTCTCCAATGAATTCGACGGGTATTGGTAAGTATACTCGACGAATTCGGCGTGTATCAATGATGATACTCGACGAATTCGACGTATATGCTTAGCCATACTCGCCGAATTTTACTTAGGTAAAATTCCTATTTTTGTGAGTTTAACCCTTGACCATCCTTGAGCCTTCTCCTATACTTGGGATAGAAGTACACCCCAATAGAGAGATTACACGTGAGTCAACACATTGACCTACACAATGCGGAATTATATTGTATAGTCCTGTGTTTACTGACTCACTGTAACCTGACATTGATGTGTACTTGACATTGTAGATCTGCAAGTACATAACTAAACAATGACATCAAATACAATCTCAATTCATCTTAGCTTAACTGAGCCCTTCTTCAAATTCGGGTTATTGTGGATACAATACCCAACAGAAGAAATCAAAAGGCATTTCAAATACAAGATTGAAGGGACACTGGGAGTCAAGGACTAAAAAACAAAGTAAGTTTCTCCATCTTTTAACAATGGTTGCAGCAATGGTTTCTATCAACTTACAGCTTATTTATTTATTTTTGTAGGGAGGAAAACCACAGGCAAGAATATGACAAATGTAGAAAAAACTTTTGGAACTTGCTCTTCCTTACAGGAGATTAATTTTTTTGATCTTTTAGCGGACGACAAGGAACAACAAAATCAAATACTCCAACTGTAGTACCGAACGAAGCACCAAGCCATTTTAACGATGACTTTTATGTAAATTTATCTTTCGATTTTCCTGGCATTCCCGATGTATTTAAACCATAATGTTCGTGGACTCATATCTCTTAATGTTGATTTTTACGTAAATGAGCTTTTATATAAATTTATCTTTTATGACCTTGCACACGAATGTCAAAGATTATCTCGAGAAGTTGATTACTTTAAAGAGAGCATAACCGGACATTGTTTATATGATATCAAAAGAAGCTAGAGAATGTTTTAAATGAAAACTTATTAGACAGTGTTAATTATGTTTAAACTACTTAGAGCCAGCAATTCCAGGAATCCTCTCTGAAATAGCACTAAAGAATGTTTTAAAAATCTCGGTCGCGATCTCAGCGCGAAAATGTGGCATGTCGTCTTGTCATTTCTTATGATCTTCCCAAGAAATGGAGGTCGTGGTTGAAATCACTTCCATAAATTTTATAACAAAGACTCCACAATCCCAGCTGTTATCCTGTCTTGGCAAGCCAACTGCATCAGATAGGGGCCATTTAGTAAAGCCTTCTTGAAATACCGCTGAAACATCGTCCTGCAGGGCCTTCAGCTACAGTACATGTGACAATATAAAGTTAATTAACCACAATAAACATAAATTTTTTTATATTGAGTAATCCTTTTTTCTAATCTTTACACATACGTTAGCACGCACGCCAACCCGATGAAGGCTGTTTGGAAGCGAATCATAGTACTCCCAACGCCTCTCCTTTAACTAGCACACCAACAATGCCCATCGACTTGTGAGGTGGCAAGGCATAAGAATTATATCGGAGGAATTAACCGCCTTTGCGGTAATATGACTAATAAGCGTGGTATAGTTTCTAGCCTTGCATATTTTATAGTACTGCACAATGGACATTCAGATAGTGTTGCATAATAGGCAATATTGTTTTAATTGAAATGAATGCTCAAATAAATGATTGCTCAAGTAACATACCTCATGATTGGGCGACACATAAAGATAACTTCTAACCGTTTCTGGCGCCCTTTCTCTTCTCGCACCAAGGACCATAGAATAGTCATTTAAATGATTGTCCATGACCCATCCTTGCCCCAAAAGATCATCTACTTCTCCTTGTGACATTGATATGTTTCTGCTTTCAAAAATCAACATATCACTGTTAAGAAAAAAATTTAGCCTTTAATTAGCATTAATTATAACCAAGAAGTTTAATAAGACAAAAAATATCGGACAACAAATTTGCTCAAGACAAAATCAACGCTTTCCCTATCACTTTTTGTTAGAAGTAATCTCCCACGATAGTTGGGCTGCGTATCAGTAATGTTAGGTTTCCATTTATGGACAACCTTCTTGATCTACCGTCGTGGGCTAACTCTAACAACCTCCGAGGAAGATAGTTGTGTTTTGGGAACAAGTGTCATGCTAAGAGAAGGCGGAGTTGGTGGTGATGAAGCACTTGGTTTACACTCTGCTTGTAAGCTTAAACTGTGCCTCACAAAAGTTCTTCAATCCATCAATCTCCTCTTTGATATACGTCATGAGTCGGTCTTCAAGCCCTCTCCAACCCCCATCGGATTGAATGGCTTCAACCTTGACATTGAGTGAATGTCCAGATTTTTCTTCACTACTTACCTTCTTCATCTCCTCCCCGATCTTTCTCAACAAGCTTTTTTCTTTAATCATCATACCTCTCTTCTCCTGTATCTTCCTCTCGTAACCTAACTTCTCGCCAACCGCATCCAAGGCAACAAACTCTACCCTTCTTCTTTTATGTTTCTTCGATGGAGGTAACTCAAAATTTGAATCATCGTCCTCTTCACCAAGCAGGACTTTCTCCTCATCTAGTAGATTCTTAAACTAATTATTGACCTACAAATAACAACAAAAAATACAATGGTGATGACTAAAAGAAAAAAACCAAATGCACTTTAATGCGCATATTAATATTATCTTTTTTAGAACGTACATAATTTTTTATAAAGAAGTTCTCCTGTACTTTAATGCAGAATTTGGCACTGTAAGAAAGAGTAGGGGACCAACGACATATTCTAGGTCATGCTAATTCGAGCAACGCAGGTTGAAGCCTTGTGTGTTCATACATCCACACCTTCAAATATAAAAGATGGTTAGGGCAATATGAATTAACATAATACAATAAATACAATGGTGGTTAGAACATCTAATACCAGCAATACGGTGGCGCACCTCTCCAAGACACCGATATTGCCACCTGCACTTCGAAGAGCACTTACCATACTTAAATGCTCAAACTGTAGATGCAGGAACTCATGGATGGCAAGAGACCAGTTAGATTTCACGAAGTCAGGAAGATATATTATCTTGGTAATACAACAACGAACCTTCAGACTCTTCAACGAAAAAAAAACAGAGCTATTAAATATTTAACCGGCATATATACTTAATCTTTTACCCTCCACTGTGAGAGACCCCTCTGAAAGTGAGGCTAAGATCTATCTCAACTCTAGAGGGGGGGTGAATAGAGTATTTTAAAATAATTTTCACAGTTGAAATAAATAGCACATATAAAATTCAATTTATGATATAGTGTAAAGTGCTAGTAAGAAGTTAAAAACTAAGAAATAAAAAGCACAGCACACAGCAAACAAATCACACAAACAAACCAGAAGACACAAGGAATTATAGTGGTTCCCCAAAAACCTGGGTACATCCACTCTTCTACCACCCTTGGTAGGAATCCACTCAGGATGAGTTGATCAGGTGTCCTGACACCAATGAGCTTTTGATAAGGTGCCCAAAAACCAAAACTAGATTTTTTGATAAGGTGTCTTGCCACCACTGAGTTTTGACAAGGCTCTCAGAACCAGACAGAACTTTTGAAGGGAGTTCAAGAACCCTTTTACAGCAGGAAAAGAAAAATAAGAGTGAAGGGTGTCTTCTCTGTTCTCAATCAAATGAGAGAAGCACAAGTGGATTGATGATGTCAAAGCTCCCCCTGAGATGTAGACAGGTTCAGGAAAAGAAGCTTTGCTCTAGGGTGATAGGTCTTCAGAACTTTGATCTCCAGCACAGGATGGTTTCAGCAAGAAGGCTGAAGGTAAGGTGTCTGGAGTTCTGAGATGAGATTGTGAACACTTTTCAGTCAGCAAGAAGATATTTTGAGTCACAGTTCTTCTGTTGTTCTTCTGCTATCAGTATTCTCTATTCAGTGTGTTCACTTTTCCTTTTTTTTTGTGTCAATCTCTGTGTGTACTTCTTGTGTATTCTGTAATTCTTAATGACACAGAAGAAAGGAATAAATATTTTCTGACGTTTCCTTGTCCAAAATTAGCCGTTGGGAGTCATAAATGTCTTCCAAAAATAGTCTTGTCTTCTAGAGGAAAGTCCAGCAAACATTCTCAGAATAATTCATTGAAACTTGCTCCAGAAATAAAGACAAACGGCTGGGAGATCTTCTGACATAAATGCTGATAATTATTCAAAAACATTCCAAAGAACAGCAGCATTTGAATTCCTGAAAGCGTCGATCTCTCCAAAGAAAACGTCGATCTGAGCTCTACGATCGTCGAACCGAGCTCAGAGATTAAATGGACAAGCAGACAGAAAACGTCGATCTGAGCTCGAAGATCGTCGAACCGAGCTCAGAGACCTGAGAAATAACTTTAAGGAGGGATCGTCGAACTGAGCTAGAAGATAGTCGAGGGGAGTTCGACGACTCAGCAGAAGCTAGCCAAAAGCAGGTAGTCGATCTGAGCTCGAAGATCGTCGACCGGAGTTCGACGTTTTATAGAAGATGAGCTCAGAGAGCGTCGAACGGAGTTCGACGATTCGTCGACCTGAGCTCGACGAAAAATGCCTTAGACTAAGCTCTTTTGCCTTGATCTTGGAATGGTCCTGGGGGCAGCTTCAAACCTAAGTTCTAAGCCCTAGACTCATTCTAATGTTGACCTTTTCAACTATACAACTAGGTCAACTGGGATTCCTAAGACAGCATAGTGATCCTTACCCAAATTAGTAATAGGGTGTTCCAACAATCTCCCCCTATTTGGGTTAGGATTACTATTTACAGACAATCAGGAAATAAAAAGCATACAACAAAACATAAGCTAATACAAAATGCAGAACAGAACAGATCACAGATAAAAAGCAACAGATATCCAAAGGTGGATGAAATGTTTAGCTTACACAGTTTACTTCCTTTCAGATCCCTTTTTAAATAAAATTTCTCTATTTGGATTCTGACTTTCTTTCTTTGACCTTCTGTCATCCTCTGCACCTAGAGAAGTTTGAGATTTGGGCCTTGGAACAACAGCCTCTGGGTGCAGCTTTATATAGTCTTCTGGATTGAAAAATTTTCTTGATGCATATCTTTCTAGTTCTTTCTTTCTCTGCTCTGATAAGGTAGTTATGTTTGAAGTATCCTTGCCTTGTTCTCTGGCCTTTTTTATTTGATCAAGGGCAGCCAATTCTTTCATTCTGGCTGTCCAGGATACAGGGTTGTTCTCAGGATCTTCAAAAGGAATAGGAGGTTCATATCTGTTGATGATTTCAGAAACAGTAGAAGGAGTCCTGGAAACAATTGTGTCTTTCAGCTTGTAAGGAAAAGGACCTGAAGAAGGGTCAGGATGACCTTGTCCTTCCCTTTGATAGGATCTTTGTTCTCTTTGATTTCCTCTGTAATTACCCCTTCTGGGTTGATATCCTTTTTGATGCTGTCCCCTTTGATATGATCTTTGATAATACTGGGAAGAACTGTGCCTGGAGACTGGAGCTTGAGGGGCTGAACCTGAGCCAGAATCTGGAGGAGGAGGAGGAGGCTGATATTGAGAAGATCCTTTTTCATATTTGTCAAGCTTCCTCTTCTTCTTCATAGCTTTCAGTTGATTTTTGGAATATTGCATCCAAGGCTCAGAGATGGGGCAGTCATGCAGGATGTAGTATGGAATATCATTTGAGTCTTTGGCTTTGGTAGGAGGGACTGACATCATTGCTTTACTTCTGGCTTTTCTCTTCTTGGCAATAGTTCTAGCAGAATCATCAGAATCAGTCCTGTATTGGTCACTCTCAGAACTTTGATGTTGATCATACAGATCATCAATTCTTCTGATAAGCTCTTCTTGAGCTGTAAGTTTTGCAGAAACATCAGGAGCAGGAAGAGAGAGAGCAACAGCAGAGCAGGCAGAAACAGAGACAGCAGGAGCAGGAACAGCAATTTCACCAGCATCAGTTGCTGGAATCATTTCTATGTCAGCAGTAGCAGCAGCAGCAATTTCAACAGAAAGAGGCACAGTGGCCTTAGTAGCAATTGAAAGAGGCACAGTGGCCTTAGTATCAGCATCAAAGATATCCACAGCCTTCCAGGATTTGATGTAGGAATCAATATGGCTTGGATCACAGGTAGCTATAGGCATAATGGCCATAGACAAATCTTCAGCAGAAGTTGCAGGCAGACAACTGAAATGGACTGTATCAAATATAGATAGCAGCCTCTGCAGATTCAGTGCAAAAGCACATCCAAGAGCTGGAGCTGAAGCAGGCATAATATCAACAGCTGGCACATCCACTTCTTCATAAGGCATCTCCCCCTGCCTTGGTTTAGAGAAAGATGAATCAAGGCACACAGAAGATGGGATAGCCAGGGAGGAGGAAAGGAAGGCAATCTTGGTAGACAGCTCCTGTACTTGCTGTAGGAGTGGAGCCAGGGAAGACTCCAGTAGAGATGTCAGCTTGGGAGCTAGCAACTCATACAGCCTGTCTGCCAAAATAGGAAGATCCACATGCTCAAGTGGGGCTTGAGCAGAGGTAGAGGCAAAGGTAGATGGAGGGATGGTGGCTGAAACTGAAATTGTGGAGAAAGGTGGAGAGGGAATGGTTGGTTCAGAAGATGGAATAATGGAGATAGAGGAGGTTGAGGTGGAGATAGGGGAAGTAAGAGATGGTGTGAAGGAGGGTTGAGAGAGAATGTCATGGAGCATTTTTTGAAAGGAGGAAGTTGAGGGTGGCTCAGGAGGAGTAGAGGGTGAATCATCCATGAAGGAATCATCTGCAAGTGAGAAGGATGGTAGGGTGAAGGTTGAATAGGAAAAGAGAGGATGGAATTCCTCTGAGGTGGATAAAGGAGGGGATGACATAGGTGAAGAAATGGTAATTGGGGATGAGATGATTATGGTGGTGACTGGTGGTGAGGAGGTGACGACTTGGGTGGATATGGCTGGAGGAGGGGAAGAAGCAGGCATCTCTTCTGCTGAAGGAGTGACTGAAATAGTCCTTGTGCCTGAAAGAAGTGTTGCAGCAGCCCTGGAGGGGTTTATGATCTGCCTGTCCCATTTACTGAAGAGGGCACAGGAAAGCCTCTTGGATGCATTGATGAACATGCCAGAGGAGGTTAATAGATCAGGGCACCTGTTGTGCAGAAAGACCCCTAAGATTCTCCCATAACTAACTGCATTCTTGTTGATCTTCTTCTTAATCAGAGTGAAGAAGATGGAGCCCCAGTCCAGGTGTTTCTTATCTAATAAGGCTCCCATCAGGCAGAACTGATATCTGGAAATGGTGTCATGGGCTGAATACTTGGCCAACAGCACCTTCCCAACTACATCAGCCAGGAATTGATATTCTATAGCCAGATTTTTCTTCAGTAGCTTATTAGGGTTTACTGCATTGTGACCCATCCTATCCAGCATGGTGTCAAACTCTTCTCCAGACAGTTCAAAGGAGTCTTCTCCAGTACTGAGTTGAAAGACTTCTGTTAAAAGAGCCGGGGATAGAAATACCTGAGTCCCCTTAATGGTGCCGACAACAGAATTCTCAGACTTGTCTGTTGCGGTAAAACACCACTCTTTAATTTCTTCTGAGGCGATCTTCATCCTTGTAGTCATTATTGGAGTCAGCTGTTGTTCTCTAAATAAGTTTAGGATGTCCTTGAAGCGCTGGTCGCTCCCGTCGAAGGAGTTTATGTCGATGTCAAAACCTGTGTCGAACTTCATCTTAGCAATAGCAGAACGTGATTCAGCCATATTCACCTGCAACAGAAAACCAAAAACGACCAAGCGTAGAGAATTTGGAGGGAAAAGAAAGAGTGTTGCAGAGTATGAAAGCGCAAAGGGAGAACGACGGCTGAAAGAAAGATTTTATATTAGGGTTCGACGGGAAAAAGGAAAATCGTGGAGCTTAGTTCGAAGACGCGTCGAACTCAGCTCGACGATTTGGGCTACAGAGGAAAATGAAGAGACGCCAATAGCGTCGAACTCCGTTCGACGATATTGAGAGCGTCGAGCTCCGCTCGACGACCAAAGATCAGACAGAAGGAAAGCCTAGAAAAAGCGGCGGCGCTGAACTCAGATCGACGCCTCAAGAACCGTCGATCTCCGTTCGACGTTTTCTGGGAAAACGTCGAGCTCAGTTCAGAGCCAGAACTTATTCTACAGACACAAAAAGAGAGGAAATTTTTGGCCTAGTCTTGGTCTGTTTTAGCTTTTCAAAATCTTGTAATTTAATTAAGGCTTCCTCCATCTAACATGCCTAACTGATTTAGGAAGAAACTGTATTTCTTTTCATCCAAAGGTTTGGTGAAAATATCTCCCCTTTGCAGATCAGTAGGAATATATTGAAGTTCAATTTTATTTTTCTCGACATTATCTCTTAGAAAATGATGCCTAATTTCTATGTGTTTTGTCCTACTATGGAGGACTGGATTTTGTGCTATAGAGATAGCACTGGTATTGTCACAGAAAATTTTTGACTTCTCTAAGTTGTAGCCATAGTCTAGAAGCTGATTCTGTATCCACAATATTTGGGAACAACAACTGCCTGCAGCCATATACTCAGCTTCAGCAGTTGAAGTTGACACAGATGTTTGTTTCTTACAGAACCAAGAGACAAGTCTATCACCAAGGAACTGACAAGTTCCACTGGTGCTTTTCCTGTCTATTCTGCATCCAGCATAATCAGCATCTGAGAATCCAGTTAAATCAAATGCTGAATCTTTTGGATACCAGAGACCTAGATTTGGACAACTTTAACATACCTGAGAATTCTCTTAACTAAGATTAAATGTGATTCTCTAGGGCTAACTTGGAATCTAGCACAAATACATGTGGCAAATATTATATCAGGCCTACTAGCTGTAAGGTACAATAAGGAGCCAATTATTGCTCTATATGTTGTTTGATCAACAGGTTTCCCATGTTCATCAGCATCTACTACAGCATTTGAGGGCATGGGTGTTTTCATACATGATGCATCAGACATACCAAATTTCTTAACCAGCTCTTTTGCATACTTGGTTTGAGAAATAAATATGCCTTCAGCATGTTGCTTGACTTGCAGTCCTAAGAAGAAGGACAGCTCACCCATGCTACTCATTTCAAATTTAGAGTGCATAAGCTTGGAAAACTTTTTGCACAATTTTGAATCAGTAGAACCAAAAATAATGTCATCTACATAAATTTGCACTAGCAGGGTATGAGACTTATGTGTTCTAATAAAAAGAGTTTGGTCTACTCTCCCCCTAACAAAATCATTTTCCAGAAGAAAGCATGCTAGGGTCTCATACCATGCTCTAGGGGCTTGCTTGAGACCATATAATGCTTTATGCAATTTGTAAACATAATCAGGGTGAGTTAGAGAGATAAAACCTGGAGGTTGTCTAACATAGACTTCCTCTTTGATGTCCCCATTGAGAAATGCACTTTTTACATCCATTTGATACACTTTGAAACCTTTGTGAGCAGCATAGGCTAGGAATATCCTGATGGCTTCCAGCCTTGCAACTGGTGCAAATGTCTGATCATAGTCTATTCCTTCTTGTTGAGAGTACCCTTGAGCAACTAGCCTTGCCTTGTTTCTGACTATAACTCCTTGATCATCCAGCTTGTTCCTGAATACCCACTTTGTTCCAACAATGGGATGATCCTTTGGCTTAGGCACTAGTTCCCAAACCTTGTTCCTTTCAAATTGATGCAACTCCTCTTGCATTGCAATGATCCAGTGTGGATCTTGCTCTGCATCTTGAATGGATTGAGGCTCAATTTGAGATAGGAAGCAAGTGTGCATCAGGTTTTGGTTGACCTGACTTCTAGTTTGCACACCAGCTGAGATCTCTCCAATTACTTGGGTGATTGGATGATCTCTTGTTGTTACTAAGTCAACAGGGAGTGTTGACTGTTCACCAGCCTGTGTTGTTGTCTCCTCTAGTGGAGCAGCAACTGGCTCTTCAGGATGATTTTCTTCAAGATGTTGAACTTCTTCTTCATCATCACTGCTCTCATTCTTTTCAGCAACTTGCAGTTTGTTCAAGTCTTCAGCTAGAGAATGTACCTGCAGAGGTTCTATGGTAGAAGCATTCTTCTCCTTGAAAGACATGTTAGCTTCATCAAAAGTAATATGAACAGATTCTTCAATTTTACAGGAAGATTTATTATAAACCCTATAGGCCTTGCTGATCATGGAGTATCCCAGAAACACTCCATCAGCTTTAGCTTGGAATTTTGCTAGATATTTCTTGTCATTATTATGAATAAAACAAGTGCAACCAAAAACTTTGAAATAGCCTATTTTAGGTTTCTTCCCTTTGAGCAATTCATAAGGAGTCTTACCCTTCAGCTTGTGTATCAGGCTTCTGTTCAACACATAGTTGGAGGTGTTCACTGCCTCAGCCCAAAAGGACAGAGGTAAGTGAGCATCTGCCAATAATGTAGTTGCAGATTCAATGAGTGTTCTATTTTTCCTTTCAGCTACCCCATTTTGTTGAGGAGTTCTAGGAGCTGAGAAAGTGTGCCTGATCCCTTCACTCTGACAGAACTCTTGTATGAGAAGAGAATCAAACTCTGTCCCATGATCACTTCTGATCAGGGCAATGTGAGTGTTGAACTCAATCTGAATGCATTTGAGAAAATCTGTCAAACATTTGAAGTTATCAGACTTCTTCCTCAGAAAGAATACCCAGGTGAATCTTGAGAAGTCATCTACAACCACTAAAGTATAGGACTTCCCTCCTAGGCTTTGCACAGATATGGGTCCAAAAAGATCCATGTGCAACAGGTACAAAATCCTAGGTGAATCACTCTTATTAATTGATTTAAAACTACTTTTAGTTTGCTTGCCTAATTGACAAGCCTTGCAAAGTCCATCCTTCTTGTAGGGACCAGAAGGTAGTCCTTTAACAAGGTTGTCTTTAGATAGCTTAGCAATGGTTCTAAGGTTAATATGCCCTAGTCTCTTATGCCATAAAACATTAGATTTTGAAATGGAATTAAACAGGCAAATATCTACCACTGGTGAATGAAAATCCACCAAGTAAATGTTACCTCTTCTGTTACCTGTCAACACAGTTGTGTTGTCCACTGACTTGACTTTGCATATGGCTTTGTTGAAGGTCACTTGATATCCTTCATCACACAGTTGACTGATACTTATCAAGTTGTGCTTGAGTCCTTCAACATATGCCACCTTTTTGAATGTGACTGGGCCAATTTTGACTGCACCATATCCTTTTGTAGTTCCAAAGCTTGAGTCTCCAAAAATTACTTTGGGTCCAGGCTTGGCTTTGAAGGAAGTGAAGTTGTCCTTGTCCCCTGTCATGTGCTTTGAGCACCCACTATCCAGATACCATTGATGGTTTGATGCTGGATAGGTCTTTACCTACACAAAAACAGCTTATTTGTTTTTGACCCAGTTAACCTTGGGCCTAGGTTGATATCCCTTGAATTCTGAAATAAAGGACATCCCAGGTTGATCCTTATAACCTTCAGGATGGTATCTCCTAGGAGGTACTATCCATTCAGTATAGGGATTAAAGCCTTGGGATGTGGAGCTTCTAGAATTGAATCTGAATGTGCCATTGAAGAAGTGTTCACAAGCCTGAACTCTATTCGACGATCGTCGAACTGAGGTCGACGATCTTGGGTCAGATCGTCGATCTCCGTTCGAAGATCGATTATGCTGAGGTTCAGAGTTTGGGTATCGTCGAGCTGAGGTCGACGATCTGTAGTTAGATCGTCGAGCTCTGTTCGACGATCGTCGAGCTCTGCTCGACGCCATCTGTTGAACTGAGTTCTTCTCTGACAGATCTGCATTCTTCCTGGGTACCTCTATCGCTCCCTTTCCTTTGTCAGAGACAAACTTGATTGGAGTTGTCAAAACTATAGGTTGGCTGGATGAAGCACCCAAGCCCAGTGTGCTATTAAATCTAGAGTTCACTGTGCTTGTGATGTCCATCAGTCTGATACTTCTCCCATTTAGGGATTCTTCAAACTTTTTGGCTTTTGATAGTTCATTTTTCAGTGAAGCTATCTCCTCCCTACAGCATTCTAACTCCTCAGAGAGTTTGAGGTTCTTTGAGTTTAGGACACTATGCTCAGATAATTGATTCCTGAGAGAGATTATCTCCTTCTCAGATTTTAATAGATCTAGACACAGTGTCTTAAATTCATCTTTGAAGTCCTCAGAATTAAAATCAAAAGAGTTGATTACCTGATCCTCATCTGGTTGACTTTCTGAATCTGATTCTTCATCAGAGTTTTGCTGTGATGCATTTATAGCCATCATGCAAAATTCTTTTTCATCTACATCATCCTCATCATCACTAGAGCTGGATGAGGCTTCAGATTCCTCTTCAGTCTCACTCCATGTCTCAGCAACAAAGCCCTTCCTTGTATGTTTGTTCTTGCTGGAGGAGGCTTTGTCTGAGCTATTCTTCTTGTAATCTTTTTCTTTTCTTCTTTCTCTCCTTTCCCTTTTGTCCTTATTCTTGTGTTCTGGACAGTCAGGCACAATGTGGCCTGGTTTCCTGCAACCAAAGCATATGATTTCTTTATTGTTATTTGATTTATCATACCTTGGTTTATCATGACCCTTGTATGGTCTCTTTCTGAAGTCTTTTCTGGCCATCTTGTAGAATCTTTTGGCCAGTAGACTTATGAGCTCATCATTTCCTGTAGCTTTATCTTCAGGCTCCTCTTCTACAGCTTTGAAGGCTATGGTCTTTTCTTTCCTTGCAGCTGGAGAGATAGCCTTTTGTTCTTCTTCTCTATTTTTAATGAGCAGCTCATAGGATTTGAGCTTGCCCAGGAGAGCTTCAGTAGTAATCTCATTTAAACTTCTGGCATCCTTAATTGGCCAGATTCTTGAATCCCAAGTGCTGGGGAAGCACATCAGGATTTTGTCATTCAGCTCAGTCAGTGAGATTTCTTTGTCTAGGATTTTTAGCTCATTGACAATTAGACTTAGTCTATTGTACATGTCAGCCACTGATTCGGCTTCTCCCTTTTTGAAGTTCTCATATTGGCTTATCAGATGAGATCTTCTATCTTTCCTTTCATCAGCAGATCCTAAGACAATTTCAGAGAGTTTGTCCCAGATTTCTTTGGCTGAGTGGCATTCAGCTACCTTCTGAAAGATTTCATCAGACATTGTTTGGGCTAAGATGTTCATAGCCTTAGCATCTGCAGTCTTCCACTTCTTTATATCTGCATCTGTTCCAGAAGGAGGTGGGACAGCATTTGTACTTGAGCTTGCTGGTGGAGTTGGACAAACTGTCAAGACAGAATTGAAAATGTCTTCATCAATAGAATTCATGTATAATCTAATCCTTGCCTTCCAGAGTGCAAACTTAGAAAGGTTGCACACTGGTGGTCTGGAGCTTGCATAATCTTTGTTCTGTGCCATGTCTTTAAATAAAAAAGAAGATGTAGAGAAAATAATCCCCTTAAGAGATTGATCTTATCAAGGATCTTTTGGTTCAGGTGTTAGCCTGTATGAGCAACCAACCTCCCTCTGATACCAATTGAAAGTGAGGCTAAGATCTATCTCAACTCTAGAGGGGGGGTGAATAGAGTATTTTAAAATAATTTTTCACAGTTGAAATAAATAGCACATATAAAATTCAATTTATGATATAGTGTAAAGTGCTAGTAAGAAGTTAAAAACTAAGAAATAAAAAGCACAGCACACAGCAAACAAATCACACAAACAAACCAGAAGACACAAGGAATTATAGTGGTTCCCCAAAAACCTGGGTACATCCACTCTTCTACCACCCTTGGTAGGAATCCACTCAGGATGAGTTGATCAGGTGTCCTGACACCAATGAGCTTTTGATAAGGTGCCCAAAAACCAAAACTAGATTTTTTGATAAGGTGTCTTGCCACCACTGAGTTTTGACAAGGCTCTCAGAACCAGACAGAACTTTTGAAGGGAGTTCAAGAACCCTTTTACAGCAGGAAAAGAAAAATAAGAGTGAAGGGTGTCTTCTCTGTTCTCAATCAAATGAGAGAAGCACAAGTGGATTGATGATGTCAAAGCTCCCCCTGAGATGTAGAAAGGTTCAGGAAAAGAAGCTTTGCTCTAGGGTGATAGGTCTTCAGAACTTTGATCTACAGCACAGGATGGTTTCAGCAAGAAGGCTGAAGGTAAGGTGTCTGGAGTTCTGAGATGAGATTGTGAACACTTTTCAGTCAGCAAGAAGATGTTTTGAGTCACAGTTCTTCTGTTGTTCTTCTGCTATCAGTAATCTCTATTCAGTGTGTTCACTTTTCCTTTTTTTTTGTGTCAATCTCTGTGTGTACTTCTTGTGTATTCTGTAATTCTTAATGACACAGAAGAAAGGAATAAATATTTTCTGACGTTTCCTTGTCCAAAATTAGCCGTTGGGAGTCATAAATGTCTTCCAAAAATAGTCTTGTCTTCTAGAGGAAAGTCCAGCAAACATTCTCAGAATAATTCCTTGAAACTTGCTCCAGAAATAAAGACAAACGGCTGGGAGATCTTCTGACATAAATGTTGATAATTATTCAAAAACATTCCAAAGAACAGCAGCATTTGAATTCCTGAAAGCGTCGATCTCTCCAAAGAAAACGTCGATCTGAGCTCTACGATCGTCGAACCGAGCTCAGAGATTAAATGGACAAGCAGACAGAAAACGTCGATCTGAGCTCGAAGATCGTCGAACCGAGCTCAGAGACCTGAGAAATAACTTTAAGGAGGGATCGTCGAACTGAGCTAGAAGATAGTCGAGGGGAGTTCGACGACTCAGCAGAAGCTAGCCAAAAGCAGATAGTCGATCTGAGCTCGAAGATCGTCGACCGGAGTTCGACGTTTTATAGAAGATGAGCTCAGAGAGCGTCGAACGGAGTTCGACGATTCGTCGACCAGAGCTCGACGAAAAATGCCTTAGACTAAGCTCTTTTGCCTTGATCTTGGAATGGTCCTGGGGGCAGCTTCAAACCTAAGTTCTAAGCCCTAGACTCATTCTAATGTTGACCTTTTCAACTATACAACTAGGTCAACTGGGATCCCTAAGACAGCATAGTGATCCTTACCCAAATTAGTAATAGGGTGTTCCAACACCCTCCTCATTAGCAGCTCTATGAATCTCTTTAGTTAAATTCTTGTGGGTTATGTCCACAAGGGGTGATCTTGAAAAAGTAAAGTGAAGACCATCATTTGAGCGACCCAATATAAGTGCCACTTCATTAGCGATTATCTTGACAAGGTAATTCCCAAGCTGGAAGGCTTCCTTATCCCTGTTGTATAATCTCAGAAGAACATACAACATTGATATATTTTGTGGAATCATTGACATTCTAAACAAGGGAAGGGGACGGGCATCCCTAAGTGCTTCTATAGATTCTTCAGACAATCTATTCAACAGAGGTGTGACATTTGCTATAAAGGTGTTAGGTGCGCATCTACAGCTTAAGTATTTGTTTCTGGGCATGCTGCACCTGTAAAACCAGAATACTTCACTAAATACAACTGCAACTATGTATATAAAAAGCGACTGCAAACTTTAATATAAAAAAACAACTGCAAAAATGACTAAAAATGTAACTGCAAACAAACTAATCAAAAACTAAATGCAGAAACCTATAATTCCCCCCCCCCCCCCCCCCCCCACAAAATACAAAACAAAACACTAAATCATAACTATAAACCAGAACAATAGATCAAAACAGAGGCAAACTAAAACCCAGAAAAATTTTATATTACCTTTTTCGTTCGGACCAGAGGAGGATGGCTCTGGGAAATGATTTGAAGCTACCTTCTTCGTTCCTGACAGGGGAAGATGACCACCTGGGAAATGATTTGAAGCTACCTTCTTCAGTCCGAAGCAGGTGAGGGAAATGGTGGAAAATGATTTGAAGCTTCCTATAACTAGGAAGATTTGTGCCACCTTCTTCATTCCCACCGGGGGCGCGCAATGAAATGATTCCAGAAACCCCAAACGTCGCGATTTCTGGCGGAGAAAGAGACAGAGAAAACCTAAGGCTCAGAGGGGCGCAGAACGTTGCAGGAATGACAAATTTCGAAATGTAGGGGGTGGGCCCCACCGCAAATAATCTATTTATTTTCGGACCATGCCCATGGTCCGGAATCCTGACCAAATTTTTTTCCAAACTGTGGTCAAACCAAGCACAGTCGTGCACCGAAAAACGTGCGCACACCAATTGTGACACGACACCCCAATTTTGACCCGACCCCCGATGACTTGAAACTACTTTGAGTTTGACTGGCAAAGATGACCCACCTTAGGGAAAAATTTATAAAAAGAGAAAAAAAAAAGATTTGATCAAAGTCAAAGTAGATCCAAGTGAAAGTGATCGCGTGTGAGTACTCTAAGGATTTCTCACGCCTTTACCCTTTTATTTTTTCTCTCTCTAAATCACAATCATTGATAGCTCCACCCACCAACTCTTCCCCTCTCACCCCTGAGAGAGATTTGCAAAGGAAGACAGATTGTAATAATCTCCCTTATCGCAGTCACCAATTGCTTATCAATATACAAATTTGCAAACCAGCGCCATCAACGTTCACCATGCTCTTCTTCCAAACCTCAAGGAACTATCCTTTCTCTCTCCTGTTCTTCCCCAAACTCAAACCCCGCTCATCGTTTTCGCCCCGATTCTTTCGTGATGAAAAAATATTTCCGATTGAAAACTCCAGTTCATCCCCTTTCTCTCCAACAACAACAACCACTTTTCTCCACGACGAACCAGGCGGCCCAACCATGGATCCTCCCCCTGGAATCGTGGGCACAGTCTTCAGTTCAGTCTGCCAATCATTCGATCAGGGAGATCCGAATCTTCGCTCCCTTCAAATCGATCTAAGCATTGATCAGGCCGTCGCCGTCGTTTCTCTTCTCGCCAATCGAGAGGGGTCCAGGGCCGCGCTCATCTTCTTCCACTGGGCGATTGCCCGCTCGCTGTTCCGTCACTCGATGAGGTTCTTCGTAGCGACGGCAGGATCTTTGGTGGCGAGAGGGAGCTTCGAGAAGGCTCAGGAGGTCATGAGATCCTTGGTGGAGTGCTTCGCCGAAGCCGGAAGGTTGAAGGAGGCGGCCGACATGGTCTTCGAGATGCAGAACGGAGGCTTGCCCCTCAGCATCCACACCATGAATCGGATTCTCAGGATAGCTGCTGATTCTGGCATGATTGGACTCGCACATCACGTGTTCGACGAAATGCCCGCCAACCAGCTTTCTCCTGATATGCTAAGCTTCAAGACGATGATCATTGCTTGTTGCAGGGAAGGGCTCGCCGGAGATGTCGAAAACTTGTTCAGGGCAATGGAGGTAAGAGGATTCCTGATCGACAATGCAACTTGCACCTTAATTGTAGACGCATTTTGCAAGAATGGTTTATTCAAAAAAGTCTTTTGGATCTTCGAGAGGATGTCTCAAATGGGTGTCCCTCCCAATGTCATCAACTACACTGCTCTGATCAATGGCCTCTGCAAGAGAGGCAGCGTAAAGCAAGCCTTTCAGGTGTTGGAGGAAGCAGTGGGGAAGGGGATGAAGCCAAATGCATATACACACACTACATTGATTGATGGATTGTGCAAGATTGGGTGGATCGAGAGGGCTTTTAGGCTGTTCATGAAGCTTGTTAGGAGCAATTTTTACAAACCTAATGTCCAAACTTACACTGCGATGATCAGTGGGTATTGTAGGGAGGGGAAGCTTAATCGAGCCGAGATGTTGTTATCGAAGATGAGAGAGCAGGAAATCCTTCCAAACACAAACACATTCACCACTCTCATCGATGGGAATTGCAAGCAAGGAAATTTCGATCGAGCTTTTGAATTTTTTGAAGAAATGAAGGAGATGGATTGCACCGCAACCATTCATACATACAATGCGATCATTGATGGGTTGTTCAAGAAGGGACGTTCCCGCGATGCACATGAGCTACTACAAGAATGTCTACGGCAAGGCCTCAAGTTTGATAAGATTACATACACAATTCTCATCAATGAGCACTGTAGAAGAGGCAGGATATCGCAGGCTCAAGAATTGTTTGATGAGATGATTGGTAATGGTTACCAGCCGGATATCAAAACATACACGACAGTAATTTCGGGTTGTTGCAGGAAAAAAAGAATGGAAGAGAGTGAGAGACTGCTTCATGATTGTCTCAAATTGGGATTTAAACCGACCAAGCAGACTTTCACTTCCATGATTTCCGGGTATTGTAGGGATGAAAAGGCACAATCTGCGTTAAGAATCTTCGAAAAGATGATTCAGGAAGCATGTGTTCCGGATTCGGTTGCCTATGGTGCTTTAATAAGCGGGCTTTGCAAAGATTCTAGATTAGAGGAGGCAAGGGCATTATATGAGGGAATGTTAGACAAGGGTTTAGTTCCGTGTGAAGTGACCCGGATAACCTTAGCGTTTGAATTTTGCAAGAGAGAAAAAACGGAGATTGCTATATTGGTGTTAGAAAGATTAGAGAGGAAGCATTGGGTGCAATCAGCAAATATCTTGGTTAGAAAGCTCAGTTCTGTTGGATATGTTGATGCAGCACTCTTGTTTCTTAACAAGTTGTTAGATGTTGATTACAATGTGAATCACATAACATATACTGCATTCCTGAATGGTTGTTATGAGAATGATGGGTATGCTCTTGCTTCAGATCTCTCGGAGAGAATTTTGAAGAGAGTCAGCGGCAAACATAGCCCAAACGGTGAAGTTGAGCAAATCAGAAGGAGTTTTTGAAGAAGTTGACCGGGAAACTGCACGCTGCGAGATCTTGGGTTGTTTTGGTTGAGTTTCAGCTCCTGAAAGTGCATGAAAGTCTCGAGATGTCTGCATCTTTCTGGAATTAGTGATTTAAGAAGGTTCATTAGCTTGAGTTTTTAGGGATTGTGCAGAAGTTATGGACCAAAATTTTCCTTGAGCTAACTTATTGAATGAGACAAAACTATTACAGTAAAAAATAATGCTTGGGAGAAAGAAAATACTGTAACAGATGTGCCTTCGAATCAGTTCTAATGTTGGATTTGGAGCCAAGGCGTCTATTCTTAGCATTGGAGACAAAACCTCTCTGGTGGTTCGTAGCATTGGATGGTTGGGATTATGGGTCTGTTTGGGCGGGTGGCCGCGGTTGGAGATGGTTGTGGTTGGTATTAAATGGAGCTCCCTCCTTGCGGTTGAAATCAGGCATGACACGATGTTTTGAGTGATTGGTGGTTCTAAACGAAGGCTATTCAAACATGCAAAAAATAGCATTTGCATTTTTTTTAAAATACGATGGAGAAAAATCGCCCAAAGCCCAAGTCCATCAGTATCATTGTTGATTAAAGATGTCTTGGCTTGAAAGGGAAATTCAGTCGATGGGCTGCAAACCTCTCGGTAATACTGCATCATTTTCAAAAATCTTTTCGAAGAAGCTACTAATATTTGAATCATTTAATAAACTTATTTAACTTCAAATGCAGGAGGTTGTTACACATGCATATATTATTAGTATCGTTGTATGTCTATTTTAAATAATATGCATTAGGGTTTATGTGAGCCCCCTCACCCTATATAAGGAGGTGGCATGGGAGTGTTAGGATCATCTTCTATCTTCTAGGTTTAAGACTCATTTTGGAGAGGGGCTTCTAAGAGGAACCAACCTCCTGAAATTGGGCACGAACACATCTCGTGATTGTATCGAGTTATTTCATAATTTACATGTGTTATTTTCCTCATGGTAACAGAGGTTCTTCATCTTTTACCCTAGAGATTGCAGTGGATGAGATGAGCTGTGAAGCATCTGCTCTCCGACTACAGTGGAGGAGCAGAGCAGCAATGTTGTTGTCCAAATAAAGTGAAAAGCAGAGCAGAAGATGTTGGTTGACAACCTTGGATAAAGTTGACAACATTCTTCCTCGACCTTGCTGATTGTTCAAACGTCATATGTCGAAGTTGATGTGAAAGCTCTACTATCAAAAGTGAATCATTTTTGAAGTGCAAGTTATTAGTGAAGGCTTCTCGGAGAGGATCACTGTGGATCTTCTTGTTCTTCATTGTAGGTAACTTGTGTTCATATTATATTGTGTATATCCATCTTGTAGCGAACTGATGTTGATCCAGTTGAGGGTCGGCTGGAATACCAAACTGTAAAGTGTACTTTGTGCGTATTTTATTTTTAGCGGATGTTTACTGGGTTTGACTCTGACCGTCTCTCGTAAAAATCACCTTGTGTGTTTGTTTTTGTATATTGTGCCACTATTCCTTATTGCAAGTGCTCCAAATTAAATCCTCACATGTATCTTGGTTATGGGTTAAACGTAAACCCTGTTGGAATCTTAAGTGATCTAAAAGTAGTCAACGAGTTAGTATTACTGTCAACGTAATATAAGCTTATGAGGTCGCACATAATAATGTACGAGAAATTGAATAATTGATCGGGGTGACTCGACTCATATAGGATATGAGTGTAGAAACTTAAATTAATGGAAGAAAGTATAGCTCGTCTGGAAAGAATTCAACCAGATGGTCTGAAAGAATTCGACTAGATGGTCTGGAAGAATTCGACTAAATGGTCAAAAAGAATTTGAATAGATGGTTTGAAAGAATTCAATTAGATGGTATGAAAGAATTCGACTAGATGGTCTGGAAGAATTCGACTAGATTGTCTAGAAGAATTTGTCTTGACAGTTCATAGTTGTCTTGACAGATTCGTCTAGATCTTCTAGCCAAACACCTAGAAGATTCGGCTAGATAAGTTCAGTATCGACTGGACAGATTTGACCGGACAGTCTATCCATTCGTCTTGATGGTCTAGCTGAATTACTAGATGTATTTGACTAGACATCCAGCCAAATCAGCAGAAGAAAGTTTTATTTCTCCATGTCTTAAACCCTGAACCCGGTTTGACTTTTCTCAGGGTAATTCCTGTTGTAGTTGAACCTGGTTCACTGAACATTATATATAGATATAATTTTAGATCTAAGGTTAATGCTTTGATTATTCCCGAGCCCTTTTCTGAAGAGTTCAGAGAACAGCGAAGCCGGCGGCTTCCTTTGACCAATCGGAACTTAGCGCCGACGATCCTCTCCTGCAATCGATCCTAGCAGTTCGTAGAGACGAAGGCCTGGATCTCTCCTCCAGCCTACTTTCGTGTGATGATAGCGAGGTGTTTCTTCCGTTAGTGTGGATATCCCGTAAAGATGCATATCTACTTCTGTGCTTTCGTGGACTCAAAAAGAACACCATCTGGCCGCTGATCTCGAATCAAACACAAAATGAAGAAGAAGACTCGGGATTTGATTCCGGTTTTGACAAAGCTATTTACGGAGCATCTCAATCGAGTTGAGACTCGATTCTGTACAATTACTTTGCACTTGTTACATTTATTTCTTGAATAATGGTTTTCGCAAGATCCAGTTTTGTTTAGGATTTTCTTAAACTCCATTCCGCTGCACACATTTTATGTGTCAATTCAGTATAAAACCCAATTAAAATGGATTAAGAATTCATCCTGTGATGCATGGTGGCATGACGATTTTAAGTCCTGATTCTAGAATGTACTAACTAATTTTGTGCATTAATGACTATATTGCTTTGTAGGCTCAACTTGGGGAGTCAATGGGAAATTTGTCTTCAATTTATGCACGGTCCTCAAACATATAAATAAGGGAGCATCCACCACCATTTTAGTCTAACGAAACACAGTATATTTGAGCTTAAAGTAAATTATTTTGAAAATATTTAAGTGTTCTTAGGAAGGAAAAGCGCACTTGGTCCATAAGACTAATCAAATCTTCCATTTTTATCAGTGTCGAATAAACTTGTAAAACGGTCTAATAACAAGGCCTATCCTGAGTTTTTTTTATCTCTTTAGGTTTTAGTCTCACATCTTTGAATGAGATTATTTCTCCTTCTTATCCTCCTATATAAATGTACAAATACTTGTATGTACTAGTGTGAAACAAGAAATAAATTAAGCAATTTCTTTTATTTCTCCATTTCATGTTCTTTTTCTACATGGTATCAGAGCGGAACGTGAATCCGAGAATTCTCCATCACTAGGCTCACACCTCTCTCCTGCATCCTAGAGGCCTCTGCGGTCTTATTTCTTGCTGACCACAGCTCCCCCCTTTTTTCCCTCTTCTGCTTGTTTCTACACACCCTCCCTCTTTGTCTTTATATAGTTTGTCGTGCCTCCTGTTAGGACCCACCATCGTCTGTCTTGATTCGATTGTTGTGCTCTTTGGTCTAACCGCACGAACTGCTCCTCACCGCTTCATTATATAGGGTTAATGCTTTGACTATTCCCGAGCCCTTTTTTGAAGAGTTCAGAGAACGACGAATCTGACAGCTTCCTTTAACGAATCAGAATTTAGCGTCGACGATTATCTCCTGCAATCGAACCTAGCAGTTCGTGGAGACGAATGCCTCGATCTCTCCTCCAGCCTGCTTTCGTGTGATGATAGAGAGGTGTTTCTCCCGTTAGTGTGGATATCCCGTAAAGGTGCATATCTACTTCTGTGCTTTTGTGGACTCCAAGAAGAACACCATCAGATCTCGAATCAGACATAGATTGAAGAAGAAGATTCGGGATTTGATTCCGGTTCTAACAAAGCTATTTCTGGAGCATCTCGATCGAGTTGAGACTCGATTCCGTATAGGCATTTTGCACTTGTTGCATTTATTTTTTGAATAATGATTTTCGCAAGATCCGATTCTGTTTAGAGTTTTCTTGAACTACATTCCACTGCGCACACCTGATGTGTCAACTCAGTAGAAAACCCAACAAACCCAACACTTCACACTTAAATCTGAAAACAAACTCATTACATGATATGGTAACAACATATTTGTAATGCGGACACAAGTATCATGCAAGGATTATGTAGAGTGTTCGAGTTTACTCAAAAGTGTTCGAGCTTACCCTGTTCTTTAGTCTGAAATGATAATGTAAATATGTCGACCAACGGTTCATGGCAACTAGAGATATAATAATAACTCAGCCGAGCTTCATTTAAGTCACCGTAGAGAACATCTCATCATAATCCACACAATAAGTTTGATAGGAGCCTTTTGTGACCAGCAGACCATTCAAAAGAGCAAAAGAAACATCCAGATTTACCCTGACTCATCATTCTAGATCAAACAAAATCTCCAGTTCCATTGGTGTCCAAAACATTCATTTCCTTCTAAGATCAAATACAGCAAGATGAACTATTTTAGGAACACTGATAGAAGATACAGTGGTTAAAGAGGCATGATACACGAGCAACAAAGAAGCATTAGAGACTGTTAGGAAGAAGGTGGGAGAGAGAGATTGATCTACAAAGCTAAAGGAAAAACTAGGGTTGAGAGCTTGAGAGAGAGAGAATACCTGATAATCTTGCATACCCCCCTCCAATAGAGGATCCGAGTATATATATACCCGGACCAAGGCCGGCCGGCCAAGGGGGTCAGCTGGCCCCAAATTGGGGCTGAACCGGGTGGGTTCAGCCCCCGAGGTCCGCCTTTAGAAAGTGGGGGCTGAACCAGTTGGTTCAACCCCGTTGTCGCCTTCGGATCCGTCCGGGGGCGTAACATTCCCCGCCCCATCAAGAATCAGCTTGTCCTCAAGGTGAGAATCTGGTGGCTCCGTCCGTCCCCTCAGGCGTATCCAAGCCACGTCACACCCTTGTCCTCGCAGCCTCTCCAAACAACAAAGAGAGCCCCCCTGGCACTGGTGAGATTCTGATTCCTTGCAGACAGTACTCTCTCCCATCTTTAGAAAACTCCAGAGTCAACTTCTCCCAATCCAGAGTCACCCTACCCAGCTGTCGCAACCACTGAACCCCTAGAATCATATCTGGCCCTTGGATGGGCAATAAGTAGACATCCATGTTGTCGGTGTAGCCCTGCACACTGATTTCCACGTCCGGAAGCACTCCTTCGCACTGCAGCTCGTGTCCACCTGCCACCACAACCTGGGAAGCGGCATCCTTGATGATCGCTAGCCCCAGCTTCTGTGCCATCGTCAGGCTAATGAAGTTATGTGTACTCCCACTGTAAAGCAGAATGGTCACCTGTTGTTGGCCAATCCACCCCGCAATACTCATAGTGGCCGGAGCGGAGTCTCCCGCCATGGTCAGGGAAGATAGTCCGTACTCTATTGTATCAAGAATGTGCTCTTGTTCCCCTCCTACATCCATCATCGGATCTTCCTGCAACATGTAAAGCTGGATCCTCTGACATTTGTGGTCTGGGGTAAATTTCTCATCGCAGTTGAAGCACAATCCCTGTTCCTTCCTAGCCTGTAGCTCTGTCCAAGTCAATTTCTTCATCGTCGCCCGTGATGTAGCTGCTTGGTCCTTTTTTGTGTCGGGAAGGTGTGTAGCGTTCCTCGGAGTGTCCCCCCTGGACTTCTGTCGATTGAGACGCTCTTCTTGAATCCGGGCCAAGCTGATAGCGTGTGTCAAGCTGCGCGGCATATAGACATGCACCTCATCTCTGATGTCCTCTTTCAAGCCGGAAATAAAACAACTTGTTAAAGTCCTCTCGCCCCACTGCACCCTGTTGGCCAACCGTTCAAACTCGGTTCGGTACTCCATCACCGTCCCTTTCTGACGCAATTTCTGAAGAAGAGCCTCGAAGTCTTCATACTCAAGTGGACCAAAGCGGGCGGTGAATCCGTCGACAAACTCGCGCCATGGCGCGTGATCCCGTCCCCGGAGGAACCATTGGGTCCACTGGTATGCGTCCTCTTCCAGGTGGAAGGACGCCAACTTTGCCCACTGTGCCTCTGATATCTCCTGATAACTGTAAAATAACTCTGCCTTTTGGACCCATTCGAGTGCATCTCCTCCTTTGAATTTGGGGTAGTTCATGCGGGTAACTTTTGGCGGCATATAAGCGCGTGGTAGTTGCAAGGTTGTCAGGATCGAGATCCTAGGTGGGATCGTTCAAGGGGTTGGATCGGATCGGATCGTAGGATCGGATCGTGGATCGTAAGATCCCACTACATTCTTAAAACTAGACCTAAATGATGAAATTGAATTTGATATCAATCATATCATACAATTAAACAAATAATCTATACTAAAAATCATATAATTAATCATTTTCATTTGTTTACTTAAGAGTACTAAAACTATTATTATGAGAAATCTAGAATAGATCCTAAGTGTAAGACAAAATAAGAACATGCATACAGAAACAGTTATGATTCATAATGTACCTGAGTAGTGGTAACTTCGGACTCTACGTTAGCAACTCTAAAGTCAAGATGAGTAAACATTTTTGTCTTAGCTGTCCGCCTGTCCCACCTTCGTCAAACTATCATCAATAACTAAATTATGAAGATGAACCTATAAATGAGAAAACATAAATCACAGAAACAATTAATCCAAATAACCCATGAATGTAAGTTATAACAATGACATATTGGTCAATAAAAACAAATCACTAACAAACACTTCAAATTTAAGTGTAAAACAAATCATTAACAAACACTTCAATTATAAGTCTTCCACCATATCAAATACGAAATACAAAAAAAATGTCTAAAACAAAATGACAAATCGAATAGTAGATTAATGATTCATCTAATGGTCAATAAAAACTATCAAAAATCAGAACAAATCCTTAATCGGTATGTCGATCATGTCCTCATCATCAAGTGTCACATTTTGCTCATCATCACCACTGACATTCTCGTCATCATCTCATTCACCCTCACTAATATATTCGATAGCATCGTGATCATTGCCCCTTATGATGAGATCTTCAACTCCACCTACAAAAAAAGTAATTTAATTAAGAAAAGAGAGCACGATGCGAGATCTATTAAGAAAAGAGAGTCTATCAGATCTATTTTAAATTTAATATGAAACTTACCTTCTTCATTCATTTCAGTTGTGGTTTGTTCAACATTCCTTTCATTACTATCGTCACTATATGTTTCCTGAGCTTCTTTTTGTTGAATAATCCTCAACCAGTTGCCCTTACGGGGAAGAACTGGATCTTCCATCTCTGTGATCCATTCATCATCAGAAGGGATATCCTCAAAATTAAAAAACTTTTCCTTTAACTGCATATCCCTTTTATCTTGTCTTTCCATCAACTTTTTATTATACATAACAAACACTAGACAGAAATCATGCAGTTTTCTGGATGATTTCTGGGCAGAAATCATCCAGTTTTCTGGATGATTTCTGCCAAGAAATCATGCATAAATCTGTACTTATCATAAACAAGTATCATCACAGAAATATCACCAACAGTAGCACCAAGAAATCACAGAAATTATCATAAACATGAATTATCACAGCAGGAATCACAGAAATTATCACAACAGGAATCACCAAAAATTATCACAGCAGGAATCACCAACAGTAAGAAGATTTCTGGGCAGAAATCATCCAAAATTTCTGGATGATTTCTGCCCAGAAATCATTCAGAAAACTGGACTTATCATAAACAAGTATCATCACAGAAATTATCACAGCAGGAATCACCAACAGTAAGAAGAAGAAGAAGCGGCGGCTTACGGGGAAGAGGAAGAAGCAGCGGCGGCTTACGGGGAAGAGGAAGAAGCAGCGGCGGCTTACGGGGAAGAGGAAGAAGCAGCGGCGGCTTACGGGGAAGAGGAAGAAGCAGCGGCGGCGGCTTACGGGGAAGAGGAAGAAGCAGCGGCGGCGGCTGGGAGGAAGAAGCAGCGGCGACGACAGCTTACGGGGAGCACCAGTGAAGAAGCAGCGGGGAGAGAAGGGGTCGGGAGAGGGGAAAATCGGGAGAGCGGAAATAGGGTTTACTCCTGCCTATTCCGTTTTTATCGGGAGAGAGGGAAATAGGGATCGTGGAATCGTTATTAGGGATCGCGATCCTACCGATTCCACGATCCGGATCGCGATCCCGCTTTATCTTATCCTAATTTCGATCCGGGTTAAGATCCGGATCGAATTGTAGGATCTGGACGATCCTACGATCCGGATCGCGATCCTGACAACATTGGGTAGTTGTTGCCCGGGTCCTCCGTTCTCTTGCCCGTGTCCAAGAGGTAGCCGTCGATCAGCGGCCACGTGTGGGTACCCCCAATCCCCTACATAGGGGTTCCCCAAGACCGGCGACCTAAACTCCCATACGCCTCCTCCCCTTCCGCCTGCGGGGTGTCCTGGTGCTCCTAGAATAGGGAGGAGCCCATCACGAGGTGGGCACTCCATCCCGTTGGGTCGTTGGTCCTCCTGGCGGTCGTCACGGTAAGGAGGAAAATCCAAGGCAGACGCGGCGATGCCGCCAAACTGGGTTGCCTCAGACCACACTTGTGGTCGTCGTGAGCCTCCTACCCTTCCATTATCAAATCCAAGCCCCCCATTGAAGCTAGAGGCTCGATCGTCATGCCCCGATGCTGGAGTAGGAAGGGGAAGTTGGACTGCGTTGGTCTCGCCGACAACGGCTTTTCCTTTAAGTTGTTGAGTTAAAATATTTTTAAGCTCATCCATGCGGGCATCCAATTTCTCTTCGAGACGGTTTTCCAATGTCGTTAACTTATCGGCGAGGGCTGCCACAGTGTCGGTCAGCCCGGTGTAGTTTTCTTCGAGATGTGCGAGCCGATTGGAGTCTTCTTGGGTGCGAGTCACCATGGTGGGAGCGTGCGTGAAGTTGCAACAATTGGAGGCGCAATCGGATACAACACCGGAAGCAGCAGCTGGCGATGGAGGCAGCAGCAACAGTCGGATGCTATCGGGAGGCAGCAGCAGCTGGCGGAGTCAGCAGGTTGCGAACTGGAAGCAGCAGCCGCTGGCGGTCGCCGAGAATCGTCCCTGCGATGCAACAGGATCGCGATACGATGCAGTAGCAAGATCGCGATGCGGAGGCAGCAGAATGCGGTCGCCGGGATCGTCGATGCGATGCAGCAGCAGGATGCGGTCGCCGGGATCGGCCTGAATGCGAAGCGTCGGAGGTCGCAGGATGCGAGCGGGATGCGAGCGGGATGCGAGCGGGATGCGGCGGAGGCAGCGGGATCGACGTCGGGATTCGTCGATCAAGACGACGCAGAATCGATGCGCGGGAGTCGACGCTGGACGACGCCAGGATTCGTCGATGCGAAACGGATGCAGTCATGCAGATACGGTCGGCGCAGGGAGTCGGCGCGGGATACAGCCGCTGGCGAGCGGGAGCGAAAAAATTTGGGAGGACGAAACCTCTGATACCAATTGTTAGGAAGAAGGTGGGAGAGAGAGATTGATCTACAAAGCTAAAGGAGAAACTAGGGTTGAGAGCTTGAGAGAGAGAATACCTGATAATCTTGCATACCCCCCTCCAATAGAGGATCCGAGTATATATATACCCGGACCAAGGCCGGCCATCCAAGGGGGCCAGCAGGCCCCAAATTGGGGCTGAACCGGGTGGGTTCAGCCCCCGAGGGCCACCTTCAGCCCAGTTGGTTCAGCCCCGTTGTCTCCTTCGGATCCGTCCGGGGGCGTAACAGAGACATATTCACTAATAGGATGCTCGGTACATGATCGCTAGCCTTTGCGAAGATTATCGGAAGCTTAGGATTTGAGGGCGTGCAATGAGAATTCAGATGGTAGAGAAAGTGTGTCTTCAGAAATAACTCGAGTACTTTTATCTACCTTCTTGCTAGAATAGGTTTGAATGATCTGTGGGTGCTATATGAGTATCTCCTCATGCACTTCTCTATCATGAGAGCAGAGAGCCATAATATCAATTTAGAGACTCAGGAGGGAAAGATTCTTACACTTCATCTTCTCTCATTGACAAGTTTTTGAAATCCCTCCATAGAGATTGTAGTTTAATGAGAACAAATTTATCATTCCCTTTTTTGCAGGACTTTCGAAGGTTCTTTTGCATTTCTTTTGTCAAAGATATGAGGATTGATAGATTTGATTATCCCTTGTTTGATATAAAGGAGGGCAGCCACCTCAATCTTTTTTTTTATTGTCTTGTGATGTCCATCATGTTGAATCTCCCTCTGCAGGTGACTTTGCCGCTAACTTTGCTCTGATTGTAGATTTGTTGGATGCTGCGGAAGAGCATCAATCCAAAGAGAAAATTTCAGCAAGTATATCAATTTTCTGGGCATAGTGAGCCCATAAAAAGAGAGAGGAAGGGGATAAAGGCTCTGTTTGGGACAGCTCTGGCGGATGGAGAAGTTGCTAATGGAATAGAGCTCTTTGAAAGAGCTCTCAAAAAAGCTCTGCAGATAAAGCTGCAGACTGTTTGGTAGAAAAACTGGGCTCTGAGCCGCTTCTCCTTCCTCTCGTCGCCCTCTTCTCCTTCCTCCTCTCGCCGCCTCTTATCTCTTTGCTTTCGAGGGCTCTCACGGTTGCACCGAAGGGAGGTGGATCTGCGGGTTCTCAGACGTTGGTCGGCCATGGAGGGAGGTGTATCTCCACTAGATCTGAAGTTTGCGGGGTTGCACGCCGGAGAAGTATGAGATTCGGCCTTGTGGAGGCTAGAGAGAGAGATCTGGAGGAGTGGAGAGAGGGAGAGGGAGAGGTGGTTTGATCGGCCAAATCTGGATTGGAAGAAGAGGGACTGCAGGAGGGAGGTCGTCTAAGCTCCAAGCTGCTCGTCGGAGGAGGAATGTCGGCTGGAGAAGAGGCCGGAGAGGGACTGCAGGAGGGAGGTCGCTGGAGCTCCAAGCTGTGTCGGAAATGGAGGTCGCCGGAGCTCGCCGAAGCTCCAAGCTGCGTCGGGAAGGGAGGTCGCCGGAGCTCCAAGCTGCGTCGCGAAGGGAGGTCGCCAGAGATCCAAGCAGCGTCGGGAAGGGGGGGAGCCGGAGCTCTAAGTTGCGTCGGGAAGGAGAGCTTGACGGGATGCAAAATCCAAAAAAAACACACACGATTTCTCAGGAGCTAAACGTGGGGGGACTACAGTGCTCAAAAAATCACCAAAATCAACTTTTTCGGATCCGCAATTTTGAAAAAGTTGTGAAAACAAAAAACAGCTGTGGCAGCTGGAAAAGAACATTTCCAGCCGCGATAGCTGCGCCAAATAAGTAGAAGAAGATGAAGTTGCTTGTTCAAATTTTCTGCGCAAGAACAACAACACTCAAGCCTTTATCCCACTATAGTGGGGTCGGCTATATGGATCCTTTGTCTCCATTGTGCACTATCTTTTGTAATAATCTCCCTAATGCCTAAGTACATCATGTATTTCCTTATAGTTTCATTCCAAGTCTCTATTGGTGTACCCCTCCCTCGTTTAACATGCTTAGTGACTAGACTCTCACAACGCCTAATAGGTGCCTCTAATGGTTTCCTTTGTACATGTCCAAACCATCTTAGTCGAGCTTCTCGCATTTTCTGCACAAGAACGATTTAAAATTTTCATTCCAAGCCACAGATTCTTCCCTTGTAGTTTATGTTATGATGTAGCCTGGATAGTATTTTTTCTGAATAAAATACTTAAAGCAATGTTAATAGCACCCCTAAAATTGCTAATAGTTGTCATGTTATGATAGCACTCCATAAAATTATATTGTCGCCCCATGCGGCTATTAGCATTGCTCCATACTTATCTTGCTTCGTCTTAGTTTCGGGGCAAGGGAAAAGAGAGATTTCTTTTCCCCTAAGCCTTGATTATTATAGATTTATTAGTTGACTATGGCTCCCTTTGGCGTGGTGTTTTTGTTCTGGTTAGTTTAGACAAAAACGCTGCCGTCTTAGAATGCATGTTTGGCAAGACAATGGTTATGACTGCCACCAAGAAAAGAAAATTAGTTTTGAACATAAAAGTGGATGAAGTTCCTTAGGTTGGTCGGGCATTCACAAATGACGGTTAATTGTATTTACTGCCCTTTTTTGTTACTGCACCAAGCATATATTATTTTCTACTTTTATTTCATAATACTAGTGCTGTCCGGGCTCTTGATCCGTTGCTAAATTAGGGAAGAGTGCTATTCCCATCATGATTTTCGGGGCAAGGGAAAAATGCACCTCAATTCTTTTTCTCGCCTAATGTTTTCTCTAAACCCAACAAGACGTTTTCCAGTTTATAATTCTTTAACTTTTTGAATGATGTTTCGATTTTTTTACTGATTTTGACAACTTACAGATTGGCAATCAGACAATCACTTTTAAACATATCAAAGTTGATCAACGAAGTTCGCACAGAACTTGGTGGCGGGATGTTATCATCGTCCATGTGGGAAATAGAACGATGTTTTGGACGAAAGTTGAAAGGTGATGCATCTCAATTCTTTTCTATTGAGGGTGATTCATGCTTTCTTAAAAATACATTTGTTTTTTTCTTTTTGAAGGGGAGCATTGGCGCACCAGTTGAGGTGTTGCCCTAAACTCTAAACCTTGAGGTTATGGGTTCGAGTTCTGGAAGCAGCCTCTTGCAAAATGCAGGGTAAGGTTTGCCTACATTTCACCCTTGTGGTGGAACCCTTCTCCGTACCCTCTACTACGCGGGGTCGCTTTGTGCACCGGGATGCCCTTTACATTTGGTTCTTTTTGTTTGACACTGGGGGTGATTTATTAAAAATTCTTCAATGGATTTGCTTTATATTTCTTGCAGCAACAATATATTTAGGCAATAACTATATGCAGGCCAACTTCGGCTATGTACAGGGTGCACAATTTCATAAGGGTTATGTGTAGGTCAAGGCATATATGGGTCCACAGTTTCCTATGATTTTTTAGTTTGGCCAGGATTTATTCTTGGACTGCACATAGTCAAAAATGATATGCACATAACTGTTAGAGAATGGAAAAGAAATAGAAGAGACATATTATTCATCTTCATATGAGGCTTTATATAGGAAATACAACAAAGATAAAACACCGATAGCCGGTGTGAGACTATAAACATGGACACTAATAAAGGCATACTTCACACTCCCCCTCAAGCTGAAGAGGGAACCTTCAACTTGGACACATCAAATAATGACAATGGAGATAGGCGATGTAGGACAAAGCAACAGACGTGCCATCGGGGAATCAAGTCGGGGACATAGTCACACATGACATAGATCCACACACGACACAGGTCCCACACACGACGTGGACTCGCAAGAAAAAAATCAACAGACGGGTGACCGCGAATACACCCACACGATACAACCCGCTAGATAGGGAAGTCAACCAACATCACTAACACACATAACATGTGAAGGAGAACGAAAGAGGTGGAGCAAATCATCAACTGGGCAACTGGGGATTATCCGTCGGGGATAATCCGCACAAAGGGCGGTCCCACACGACACAGCCCCATATGATACAGTCCCATTCGGTACAACCCGCTGAGATTAGAACAACCAACACAATCACGCCCCAACACATGACCAATCCAAAGACAAACATGGAGAGGCACACACAACATAAGCCTGGAGGTCGTGTGAAATAAAGGCGAAAAAGTCGGGAAAGATCATCCGAGTTGCCTTTATCCCAACTAGAGCTGTCACTTAAAACCGAAAATCGCAAACCGAACCGGAACCGCAAAGAACCAGACCGAACCATTCGTAAATTATTCAGGTTCCGGTTTGAATTTTGGAACCGTGAACAACATTGGTCTGAGTGTGGTTCTTACATTTTATTATCCGGACCGGAACCGGAACCGCAACATACAAGTCTCAAGCGGTTTCAAGATTTTTAGACCTGATCCAAACCGGACCGAAGTAGAACCGAACCGCAACCCGTTTATTATTATTATTATATTGTTATTATTTTATAATTTATCTATAATATTTATATTTACTATCACGAGTGAAATTAGTGCAGTTTGAACCTAAACCGCAATCGCGCTAAAGGGGGCCGATTTTGGACCGAATAGAACTTCACCGCATAAAAATCGTATGGTATGGTTTGGAGTCAATTTTTGCAGTGTATTTTTTATATTTATACAGTTATATAATATATTTTCAATTTTATTTGCATTTTTTTTTTGAAATATTTTATTTTAAAAATATAGAAGATATACAACTACTATTTATTAGTAATCATGAAAGACAACTAATTTTAGGCAGTTGTTACGGTTGAGCATGCCGATAAGACGTTCACAAGCCAACTAGAATTCGTGGCAAGTCTACACGCGTAGGAAGGAAATTGATATTATCCCACCGATCGCGGAAAAGACCGTCGAGAAGTGCGCAACATAATTACTTTTATTTCGATATTGTTTTGAGTTTTACTATTTGCAGCCCGCTTTTATTTCATTCCGTCAAACTTGATTTTGGTTTTAGTTGGAACCGATTAGAACCAGACCGAACTGCATGGAACCGGACCGAACTGATAGTGGCCGATTTGGTTTTGGTTCTTGTTGAACCGTAACCGGAACCGTTGACACGACGATTCCAAAAATTAAGCTGGAACCGGAACCAGAACCGGAACCGGAACCGGTCAAACCTAATAAGGTTTTGGCTCTAATTTGAAGAACCGTTACCTTAGTGGTTCGGTTCATGATTTTTGTAGAACCGGAACCGAATCGCAACCGTGACAGCTCTAATCCCAACACTCCCCCTCAAGTTGATAACACGTGCATATATGCATAATAAGACGATACAAAGTTAAAACTAACAACAAACAAATAAAAAACAACATAAAAGACTAAGAACAACACAAAACATCAGCTTTAGCAAGACATCAGCGCCCCTGAAGGGCTAGCAACGGCTGGAATCGACTATAATCCCCCAAAAAATGAGGGCATCGGTTGGATCTGGAGAAGCGAAGTGGTCGAGGCAAGGGAGAAGCAATCTGGAAGAGATTCATCCTCGATGAAGTAGCAACCACAAACGCCGTCGAAGTAGCATCCACCGAATCAGCTGCCACCAAATCAGCAGAAGGTGTCGAAAAGAGTAGCATGAGACGTGGAAGAGGTGCAAGGAGATGTTGACCGAGAAGTCAGCCAGAGAGGGCACAAGAGCTTCGACAGGCTCTGGATCTGAAGCAGAAAGGGACAATAGCAGCGATAGACATGATCGTTGATGAGGACAGGGGTCAGAATCAACTATAGAAAAACTGTTGGCATCGTCGACAGAAGCTGCTGCCTGAATCTGCAATTGAGGCATGACAGAAGTCGCTGGAAGCGGAGACCATCGACGCGATGAGCACAGGAGATCATCGGGGAGAATAACAAGACGAGCGGCTTACGAGAGTTGTTGCGACATCAACGACAGGATCATCTAGCGATGGGCGGCATCAGGACACTAAACGGGAGCGTCGATGGAAGTAGCCGTCGGGAACGTCGAAGCCAGCGGAAGACCACGAGCTCGATGGGATCGGGAGAGGGACGCACCGTGGCAATAGAGAGGGCCACGAGAGTGTCAGGCGTGATCAAGATCGGGAAGAGACGTCCGCTCCCATCTCCCGCGTGAGGAGGAGATGACGAATGAGAAGCCGGAAGAAGAGATGTCTACGAGATCAAAATCGAGAAGCAGGGGCTAGCGGGAGAAAGGTACGAGAGAGGAAGCCACCAATGAAATGTACGTTGCCCTAATTTAGGCAACCAAATTTCATGGAGGAGTCAATTCCACCTCTGATACCTTGTTGGAAAATAGAAAAGAAATAGAAGAGATATCTTATTCATCCTCATATGGGGCTTTATATAGGAAATACAACAAGACACAAAACATCAATAGCCGATGTGGGACTAAACACATGGACACTAGTTATTATCACTTTATATTTATTTCGTATCAGAATTTCAAAATAGATTTGATGGCTACCCAAAAAAGCAAAGTGCTTGGATCGGATCAATGAAAGCAAGACCTCGACTAGCTTGGCGTGAAAATTCTAACGACCCAATTTCACACAATTTCGAGTCTGTTTGTCCCCCCCCCCCCACCCCACCCACCCACTCACACACACAAAATCCTCCAGAGTGGTTTAGGGGAAAACAACCCGAACCGGACCAGCCTGATCAGGATTCTCTCAATTTGGGGTTTTAAATAGAGGTCCATTTCATGGTGTGGATGCATTCTCACTTGATCTAATGGTGTATAATTTTTTTGATTAAAAGAAATATATAAAAGGATAAGATTTGTGAACCCGTCGGATCAGCTAGAAATAGATGTGAATCGTAAAATGGATAGTATCTATTTCACTCCAAATGAAGAGGATCCTATTCTGGATTGGCCCTAGCCTGGGCCGGTCTCCCCCTTCCTCGCGCTAGGGCGAAACCCTAGCCTAAGGAATGGCTAGTCCCCCTCCCCATTCCGGTCCGCCAATCAACGGGTGAAAAGTACACGGAGGATTGCCTGGCCCCACCCCACCCACCTCACACACCCACCCCACCCACCATGTCCATTGGGGACCTTACTTTTCCTCTATTCCCCTTCTCCCTTCTAAAATGCCAAAAGGGCCATTAATGGGGAGGAGTTTTTCAAAACTTTGTAAACCCATAATTTTTCAAACGCTCAAGGAAACATCAAACCGAAAGTGACGTCGGATTACTCTAAAAAATAATGCAAGAGTGGGTATTCAATTGAAGATTTTGGTGGAGTTTTGGCATGACGGTCATTTCACTCATTGCCCTTTTGCTGACTATTGTAGGAGCTCCAGTCCTCTGATTGAGAAACAGTCACCACCGGTGGACTCGTGATGACGAGACGAAGCTTCCCTAAAATTTTCATCGAGTTCCGAGCGCTTTCATTTTTCTGATAAGGCGGCGGCCGCCGGCCGGCCCTACTCCGGTGAATTTGACCAGGCTGCCTAGATCTGCCCGGGGGCAAATTTGTCCGATCATTGCAGTTGGTGATTCAAGGGACATAAAGTTAACATTTTTATTCGCTCGCCGGAGCGAAATTTCTTGCGTGTCTCTCTTGAAATCTATAAAAGGGGGCATACTCCTTTATTTGAAGGGGGCCGATTATTAGAGGAAAAGTAAAGATCATGCACCTTGTGCGCATGCCATCAAAAAAACTCCGACGAAAGCCCACTGACACATGTGCGCCTCTCCCGAGCGCGTTCATAAGTACAACTCTCTGGTGTGCCCTCCGCTTTCAAGTTCGCGTCAGTGAACGCTTCGTTCTCCAGTACACGCCCCCGCACTCAACTCTCCAGTTTGCTTCAGTGCGTGCTCCACTCTCTAGTGCGTTCCCCCATGCTCCGATCTCCAGAAGGCACTTCGTTCTCCAGTTTGTTCCAGTGAGCACAATATTCTCCAGTGCCCCTCTTTGCGCTCCTCTTTCAAGTATGCTCCAAAATGAACTCCACTCTCTGATGCATTCTCCGTTCTTTAGTGCACGCCCCTGCATTCCGCTCTCCAGTTCGTGCCCCACACTATGCTCTCTAGCGTGCGCTCCGCTATTCAGTGCGCGCCCCCTGCGCTATGCTCTCAGTTCTCTCCAGTGAACGCTCTGCTCTCCAGTGTGTGCCCTTGCGCTCTGCTTTCCAGTGCGCACCACTGTTCTCCTCTCTCTAATGCGGTCCCGAACGCTCCGCTCTCTAGGACTATTCTCGTGCCACTTTCCAGTAAGCATCACCTTGAGCCGAACTCCGAGACGCGCCCCTGCTTGCAGCTCCCTAAAGTGCACAATAAGTGGAAGACTCCTTTATGATTGTAGAATTGAGTGGTGACTTGTCATCCTTGCTAAATCGACTGTGTACTCTGATAATATTGCTAGTAGAGTTCCTGAACTGGGCTAGACCCCGTAGTTTCTCTTTTTTGGGATTTCCACGTAAAAACTGTGTTGTAGTCTTATAGACTCTAATTTGACAGTGTGCGCATTCAGTTGACTCTTGAACTAAGACAAACATAATCTACCGAGCCTAAAAAGTGTTGATCAATCCACAACAATACTCTAGGATGAATATAAATATGAGTGAATATGGTATATCAAGACAAAAATGTGTGAGTGAAGCTTTTAGGAAAATATCAGAGTGAGAATGGCGAAAGATAACAACTCAAATGGAAGCAATGTTTCACAATAAAAGTCAATGAAAGCAGGAATGATGTTGCTAAATCAACACGTGCTGAATTCCTTTTTGACCTTGCAAACCATAGAGGACTTGATCAAATGCTTAGGCTCCGTTTGACACAGCAGCCGCGTTCGTGAACATGGTGGTTATGAATAGTCGTTTTTGAACACCCGGCCTCACCTAAAGAACTTCATTCATTTTTACGTTCAAAACTAGTTTTTTTTGGGTGGGGGTGGGGGTCATAAATGTTGTAATGCTAAATATACATTCTATAATAGTGACGTTTTTGTCTAAACTCATCGGAGCAAAAATGTCCTGCCAAACAGAACGTTAGTTTGCTCTCATCTCATAACTAAATTAACTCATCAAGAACATCGATGTTCTTTTTGGTTTGGTTCGACTGATGTAAAAAATACTTGACACTCTGAAGAACATTGATGTTTTTTTACCTGTGAGAAGAAAGATTTCTTCTTGGTGATTGCGGTTGGATACCATGATGCTTTAGATGCCGCATGCTTATCACTCATGATTATGATGATAAAACATTACAAAAACCCAAAATCTAAGAGGTTAGTTCTCCAGAGCGTCCACATGCTATTTTCTATGCAAAAATATAATATTTTAAAGAATACTATGCATTATGTTTTGCTACGTTTTTCAACAATGTGTTTGTGTCGGTGATGGAGATCGACCGCATGTTCGTGATTGGAGGAGATCGGGTCACCACGTGGTGGGACCTGCTTTTGCAGATTTGCCGGGGATTCGTTGATCGGATCGTCGATCTGAGACAGCGAGCGCGTCTGGAGCGTCCGTTTTCATTTTATATGTATTTTTTTTTATAATTTTTGGAGTTGCATTTATATTATTTTGGATACTGGGTTTAACAGACAATCGTAGCCGTTCACGCCGGGTGCCAAACCGCCCCCTCTCGATATAAATAGGGGCGAATGTCTAGGTTTTCTATTGACTGTTGAGTTTTGTGAGAGATTCCAGAATTCCGGCAACTTCCTTTGCAACGCCTCAACTTCCTTTTCATTTTCATGTATTTAATTTCGATAAATTTTATTTTCTTTTCAATTTCTCTGTTCCCGTTACTGTTTCCCACGTTCTCTTCATTCCTCTTTGAAGAAAACCGCATTCGTGTATTGTTCATGGTCTCTCCCCCATGATAAGCCGTTGGTTTCTCCACTACTTTTCATCATCTGAAGGAGATAACCGCTCCTCTTCTCCTGTTCATTTTCCCCGCATGCAAATAGCCGCAGGTCTCTTCTTCCTTATCGACTAACCTGTCGTTGACCTTTCTCCCATCACCTCCATTTCCACTTCCTCCTTCAAACCGCTGATATTTCTCCTGATTACCCTCTCCCACTGCCACTTGAATCCTCCCAGTACTACGACACTTCCCTATTCCAACCAGTTGCACTTCCTTTCCTCCATTTCCTATCCGTGGAGCCACGGTTAATCCTACGACACTATCAGTCTATTCTGAAATCAGCAACCTTGTTACATTTTCTGTATTAAATATTATGAGTTCATCTCGACCACATCCATCATCTTGTGGAGCCACGTCTGCCACCGCCGCCGGATTTTTCGTGCTTTGTGAGTATTATTGTTTCTGTATTAAATATTGTGAGAACACTTTTATGTGTTTGTAAATTTGATTCTTTGTGTAAGTGTTCACATTTTTCTTTTAAGTCCTGTAAACTTATTTGTGCCGAATTGTAGTTGATAGCGTCACTTGTGAATACGAGTGCGATTTTGTTTGTGTTCGAAAATTTCAAAATTCACCTTGTGTAAATTTTGCAAACCTTATAAAATTATATTTGCTAGAGTTTATTTTCCAGAACTAACCAAGTAATGCACACATATTTCATTTAGATCCGGCTTGATCACATTTATTCTGCACGTTCATGTAGGCCTGCATTAGCGTGTCGGCATACGCGACACATTCACGTTTCACATCGGGTTGTCCTGCGTCTGTTGGTTTATAATGCAATGTGATATGTCTGTGCATCTGGTAATTCCTCATATTTTTGTTGGATGTTAATTTTGATAATGCAATGTAACAAAAACGTCACTGTTGTTTTACCAAACTGTTTAATACATTTTTCAGTTCTACACAGCTCTGTAAATGATGATTTAGCAAACAGGTTTCTCCATTTCTCACAACTTTATTCTCACAACTTCATTCTCACAGCTCCATTTGTCATTGCTACCATCGAAACAAACATACCCAAAATAATCCTAGCTTCAGTATCTTGATTTGCCCAATGGAAGTTTGGTTTGAGTGGATGCGCCGCGTTTGTTGATCATTGATTTATAGATAGATTCATCACCTTCATACCCCATTTGCTCTAAATGAATTTTTAAGGTATTGTGCTTGCTTGAGATGATGATAGTAATGAAAAAAAAAAGAAATGACAAAAAGGGCAGTCCTGTGCACAAGCATCCCCACACAACGACGGTCTGGGAAAGGGTTCAGGACTCGAACCCATGGCCTCAAGATCACACTGTAACATCTCAATCAGTGCGCCAAAGCCCCTTCATTATGATTATGATAATGAAAAAAAGAAATGAAATGTGAATGCAATGATGATAAGATTAAGATTCCATGTCTTGACTTCTGCGGGAAAGGTGATGATGGTGATCATGTAATCTTGGGTCTACGCAGTAAGTGCTAATCAATATGAACCTAAGAGAAAGGTGAACTTAATATAATTAATGATATTTGGTATTAGGTTTCATTAATGTTGAAATTATACTGTGATCTTATTGCTTATTAAGCTTTCTTATGACGTAAGGCTCTCTTTGGCGCGACGGCAGTGGTCGTGAATGTGATGTTTATGAACCGTCATTCGCGAACGTCCAATCTCACCCAAGTAACTTCATTCATTTTTATGCTTAAAACTTTTTTTTTTGTGACAGTCATAACCATTGTCATGTCAAACATATATATTCTATGATAGTGATGTTTTTGTTTTTTAAATTCCCTGGATCAAAAATCTCGCACCAAACAGAGAAGGGAGTTCTCTAGCAAGTGGACTAACTCTATTTGGAGATTTGCTTCAAAAATACAAGCTTAGAGAAAGCAAGAGATAGAGAAGTGATGCGGAGCAGAGACGAGGACGAGCTTTGGGCCCATTCGGGGCTGATTTGGAGACTTACCATAAATGGCGTGCCCGGATCGACGATCCGACTCCGTGGATGCGTCCGGATTCGCATTGCGAATCAATTTCATATATAACTTTGTACTTTTCAGATTCTATTTCATATAGTTTTGGCCCTGAGACCAACGACCAATCATAGCCGTTGATTCCAGGTGCCCTAATTTTTATTTCTTATAAATAGATGGTTTAGGGCTGCCGTCATTTCTCATTGCTGAATGTTTGGAGAAGAGAGTGTCTTCCTTCATTCCGGTGATCTCCTCCGCAGTGCCGACTCCGTGGAACCCCTTGGTGACGACTCCTTGGGTAAGGTCTTGTATCTTTTATTGTTTTCCTCCTCCCCCCTCCCCCCTCCCCCCACCTTTCCTATTTTGCTGTCCAGCCTCCCTGCAGGAATTTCTCCCTGCTGCCCATCCCGGCCAGCCCACCGCACCACCCTCTCTTCCCCCCAGATCAGCCGCCGGCCTCCTCGGATTGGCCCTCCAACCACCCCTATCATAACCGCCTCCTTGTTTCCCTGCACAGCCACCGTTCCCCTCCTTTTCCCCATCAGATCCAGCCCGCTACCCCCTCATAAACTCCCCCTCCTTGCTGTCCAGCCCTGTCGCCACCCACTTACAGTTGTCTGGCTGTGTGCAGCTCCAAAATAGCCCAGATCTGAATTTTTCTAGCCATAACCAGCCGCCAAATCTTTCCTTATTTGCTGTCATTACTCCCCATCACGTGGATCCACCTCCCAACAACCGGTCATCACCAAATCTGTCCAGATCTGGGCATTTCAGCCCAGATACAGCCACTTACCTCTCCGATCTAGCCTTCCTAATCCCCCAACCAGCCTTCCCTTATCCGATTCGGTCCACCAACCACCGGAACCCCTCTTTGAGCCCTCTAATATTCAGATTTGTTTTATTTACAGCAACCCTATTATTCGTATTGTGTTTTTGTATCGGTATTTAGTTGTAAAACATTGTTACAGTAGTTTATTAAATGATTGTTTGGGTGTTCAGTTTATTATAGTTATTTGTGCATGGATTAATCTCTAACTACAGGAAGGATTCATACGCCGCGCGCTCTTGCTTTGGCCCTCCCCGTGAAGAAAAGCCTAAACTTGTTTCGCCCTAAATAAATTATCTGTCTTGCTGTGCATTAACTGCGTGGGATGATTATTATTTGTTATCAAATTTGTGATTTAATCGTCGGATCTGCATAGCATGTAGTGTTTGGTCGCAGGTTTTCCGCCGCCTATAGATTCGCCCTGCGTCAATTAGTATCAGAGGCGCAGGTTGCGCGCACTTTTCGATACGCAATCGTAGATTCTGTAGGTTTTTCATTATGTCTAGGTATCACCACTTGTGCCCACCTCACTTTGGAGGTCTTGAGTCCACTTGCACCAACTTTCACAGAGCCCCGTCAGGGAGATACTTACATTATTACGACGATCATTCTCGATCGCAGTGCACCACTTTCAGAGATCGTGTTCACCCACCGACACGACCCCACTATGCTAGAGACGATCAGTATGAGAATTGTCGTCGTGCTTATCCGCACACGCGAGCAGATCGTGTTGATCCTTCGACACGACTCGGTTACCTTAGGAATGATTATTATGAGGATAGTTATTCCGAGAGAGATCTTGAGAGTCAGTTTCGTACTGCTTCCCCTTCCTTTGACGGCTCATCGAGTCCCGAGTCTTTCAGTTATTGGCTCGTGGATATGGAATATTATTTAGATTATTTTGAGTTATTCGGCGAGCGTCGCGTCAAGTTTGTGAAACTTAGACTTTTAGATCAGGCGAGGGCTTATTGAGCTAGCGTTGAGAGGACCCGCGAGCGAGACCGTCTTCGTCGCATCACTAGTTGGGTGGACATGAAGCGTATATTATGTCAAAGATATCTGCCTTCGTCATATCGGAGTCGCTTGCTCAACCAATTATTTTCCCTGCAGTAAGGATCCATGTCTGTCGCTAAGTACATGGATCTCTTTGATGAGTTAGTTGTGAGGAGTGATATCCGAGAGGATCCAGCCATGGTCACTACCAGATTTCGGTCTGGGCTTCAATCTGACATTCGTACTAAGGTAGTTTATCATAGCTCGGAGTCCCTCGAGCGGACATATGAGCTCGCCCTTCGTTATGAACGGTCATTAAGATCCGCAAGAGCTGGTCGATGGGATTCTCACCTTGACCTACACAGTACGAGTCCCTCCCATGCTGAAGTCACCATTACGCTTACCACTATCCTATCAGCCATGACAGAAGTGATACACGAGGCGGATTGCTCTCACCCCCGTGAGGTGCTTAGCCCAGTGAGTGACCTATCTCTTATCTCTGACCCGTCTCCTGCGACCCCGATTGAGAGTGAGCCTGAGCGACCTATTGAGTCTGCAGTATTGTGTCCCTCACCCACACCTCTTCTTCTGTCATGCACCGGGTTAGTTAACACCCTCACCGTAGACCCAATTCTTGACACTACACCCACAGACCCATTCTTGAGTGTAGGTCTATGTTGCTCTCCCGTTGTCATTGCCCTGAGTCACATCACGACCGAGAGCCCAAAGCTTGATGTTGATCTCGCAGTGATTATGCCACCCATTCAAGGGAACACGGCCCCTTACGATGGTACTCATATGAAGGATCATGACCCTAGTGACGAGTTTTACGATGACCCCCCTGTTGAGCCTTCTGATGAGCCGCCACATCCTGGTGAGGATACGATTCGGGTGAGATGCTTGTTTATGAGCTTTGAGTTATTGACGTCTCTTTCGCTATCATCTATAATCTTGCCCCAGAGAATTGATCTAGCTTGAACATAACGTATGTAGAGCCTTCCTTGAGTACACTTGAGCATACACATATTTTGAGGGCCTATCTTATGGCGCATCGCACCCTCGATAAGTTTTGGGATACGCCACCCGCTGACTCACCCGATGAGTTCTTCCTTGTCGGGGACACTCACCACACTCGAGAGTCACGTCTTCTAGTCAGTGTGCATGATCTTCATTCAGGTGGTTGCCTCATTCGCGATAACTTCTCGTACACACCTCCTGGTGATCCCCCTGATTTGTCACATTCCCTGAGAGACATTTGGCTCTTTACGAGCCCGTATTTGAGTATAGTTGTCTCTCACGATCATCTGAACACTCGTCACACACGGGATGAGTTTTTCTACACTCCACCGAGAGAGCCCCCTGATAGGCCACCATATTTTAGAGACGTCCCGGTCATTATTAGACTTTCCTGTAGCAGGTACGTTGTGTCAGTCATGTGTCATTTGCATCATTTGCATGAGTTTGTTGAGTCGTTTCGTCATCTTTTGCATGAGTCTGTTGTGTTGTCTGTTCATCGTTTGCATGTGTGTCATGAGTCAGTCCGACGAATAATCCATATTGGTAATAAATCTTGTAAATCACATGTGGATGTTCATTGACAAATGCAGGTACTTCATGAAGGCGAGCAAGTACGTTGTGTCAGTCATGTGTCATTTGCATCATTTGCATGAGTCTGTTGAGTCGTTTCGTCATCTTTTGCATGAGTCTGTTGTGTTGTTTGTTCATCGTTTGCATGTGTGTCATGAGTCAGTCCGACGAATAATCCATATTGGTAATAAATCTTGTAAATCACATGTGGATGTTCATTGGCAAGTGCAGGTACTTCATGAAGGCGAGCAGGTGATGATAAGAATCTGCGTTGTGAGGCTCCGTGCGAGGCTTGCTAAAAGCTTGAGCGTTAGGTGAATGGGTCCCTACTCAGTCCTGAGACGCATCGGGACAAATGCTTATGAGCTGGACATCCCCGCGAGCATGGGTACCCATACTGTGTTCAATGTCGAGGACCTGATGCCATACTTTGCACATCACGAGTATTCGGGCCCACATCTTGGTGTCCCTCCCGAGCCTTTACCACCGTTTTTATCACCGACCACTCAGTCTACCCCCGAGCCCTTGCCACCACATTCATTGTCCCGTGCTCAGCCCATTTCTGACCCCCACTTACCCGGGATCCTGTCCCCAACGGTTCCACCATTGGCACCTCAGATCACACCGAATCCTTCCGTTACTAATGTTGAGAGATGAGATTATCACTGAGATCTTTACGCATGAGTCCGTCCCCTCTACAGCCGGTCTTGTGTGTCGCTACCTGGTTTGCGGGCGCGGACGATCCTTCATTGACGACACCCGGATGCTACCAGCGGAGCTTGATCAACTCGCCCTGGACTTCGACTTCAGTACAACCGTCTTCATTCATTGGAGATGGAAGCTTTTCAGTCCGGAGGAGTTGATTGGCGAGGACACTTTTCCAGCGACGGCACTTGGACGACGTCTAGTGGACCTCTTCGAGCTTACCTGGCATGCAGCGAGAGAATTCTGATCCTTATTCATCGGGAGATGAATTCTTTCAAGCCGAGGAGAGTGATGCGGAGCAGAGACGAGGACGAGCTTTGAGCCCATTCGGAGCTGATTTGGAGACTTACCATATATGACGTGCCCGGATCGACGATCCGACTCCGTGGATGCGTCCGGATTCGCGTTGCGAATCAATTTCATATATAATTTTGTATTTTTCGGATTCTATTTCATGTAGTTTTGGCCCCGAGACCAATGACCAATCATAGCCGTTGATTCCGGGTGCCCTAATTTTTATTTCTTATAAATAGATGGTTTAGAGATGCCGTCATTTCTCATTGTTGAATGTTTGGAGAAGAGAGTGTGTTGGAACCCTAGGTTTTGATTTGAGTTCAGTCCTCTCTTTCTGTCTCCTGACCCAAGATTTATCTATGGTCAAAGGTTAGTTGATAGGTTAGATTTTCTAGTTGTGTAGAATTGCTTTTCCAGATGAATATTTGGTTAAGTAGTTTTTCGTTCGACTATAGTCGAACGTCGCTCGACTATCGTCTATCGGCTGATCGACGATCGTCTATCAGTTGGTCGACGTTCTGTCTGCGTTGATAGCTCGACTATCTGTTGATAGGTCGACTATCTGCTTGCTTTGGTAGTTCGACTATCTGTCCTGATAGTTCAACTATCTGATAGCTCGACTACCTGTTGATAGGTCGACTATCTGTCCGCCTTGATAGGTCGACTATCTATTGATAGGTCGACTATCTGTTTTCTGTGATAGGTCGACTATCTGCTTGATAGGTCGACTATCTGTTTTTGTTTGGTAGTTCGACTATCTGTTCGGATAGATCGACTATCTGATAGCTCGACTATCTGTTCTGATAGCTCGACTATCTGCCGAGGTAGTTCGACTATCTTCTTTGATAGTTCGACTATCTGGATCGTTCGACTATCTGCCCGATAGGTCGACGATCTCCGTGCGCCGGTCGACGATCTTCGAAGGTCGTTCGACGTTTTGCTGTATGCTCTTATTTAGTTTTGTCGTCTTCTATGATGTGACTAATTCCATACTTATTTTGGCATATTTTATAAAAGATTATCTGAATAATTTGTGACATTATTTCCATGCAATATCAGTTCTATTCTATATGCATGAGCTAATCTTTTCTGACAAAGTTGTTTGTCTTGTAGCTGAGATATGATTTCTGCCAGGTTGTCCTTTATAGCCGTTAGACTCAAAAAGTCTTCCTGGTCGTAAAGAGATCTTTTTGATGTGACTTTCTCTTATATTATTTCATCAGAAGTATTTGCAGCTTCTTAGAAAGCTTTATCCTTTTATAGGATATCTGCCTGCAGTATTTTTGTTTTGTTTTATGCTTTTTGCAGCCCAGCTTGCAGAGTTCAGAAAAAGACAAGATTCAAACTCAATTAGAGCCGTTGCTGCTGCTGATATATAAAGACTTCTTTGAAGAAGAAATCAACTAGTACTCGTAGCAAAATAATCATTCAGCAAGCTTACAGCAAGAACAAGTTTAACTGCTCTCAGTAATCTTCACTTAACTGAGAAGTTTTTAGCTCTTCTGCTCTTCTTCAACCTGAGTTCTCCTGTTCCAAGAAGTTCTGACTCAGAGATCTTTTGAAGAAGAAGAAGAAGAAGATAGCTGCTAGAAGATTTTTATTTCTTATTTTATATCTTCTTGTAGTTCTTCCTTAAGTATTTACTGAAGTGTTTCTACACTGAAGCAAGACTTCACTTGGACGTTCTTTGAGCCAGGGGGAGCCTTGATTCTTTTAGAGCTGTCTAGCTCAGTGCAAGTTATTGTGCTTCTCTAATCTATTGTAAAATAGAGAAGACACCTTAACCTCCTTTCCCCCTCCTGTACAGGATTATTACTCCCTTCAAAAGTATCCCTTGGTGGCAGGGCACCTGATCAAAAACCTATGTTGGTTTTTAGACACCTGATCAAAAGTCTAAAGGGTCTCTTGATCTACCTGAAGCAGATCTTGTTGGTGGCAGGACACCTGATCAAAAACCTGAGTGGATTCCTACCTTGTTGGTAGAAGAGTGGACGTACCCAAGTTGTTTGGGGAACCACTATAAATTCCTTGTGTCGTCTGGCTTGCCTTGTTTAATTACTTGCATTGTGGCTGTGATTAGATCTTAACTAGGTTTGCTAGTTGCTGGATAGGATCCAAAGCTAAACTGTAATTACAGTTAGCTTTAGTTTGTGCACAACACTTGTGTTAGGCTCTAAGGTTTAATCTTAAATATCTATAACTTTCATTCCGCATTTAACTCAAAGGGAGTTGAGTAGAAAGTCAACTTTGCTAGTGCAATTTTTGATTACTCTATTCACCCCCCCTCTAGAGTAGTATCTATCCCTTCTCTTTCAATTGGTATTAGAGGGAGGTTGACTGACTGAATAGGCTAACACCTAAGTCACAAGATCCTGATAGATACCAAAGTTTATAGATATTCTCTTTCACTATCATGGCCCAGTCCAAGGATTATTCTAGCACCAGACCTCCAGCATGCAACTTAGCTAAGTTTGGCTTCTGGAAGGCAATGATCAAATTATATATGAATTCTATTGATGAAAGTATCTTTGCTTCTATTTTGTCAGGACCACCAAGAGCACCTGCTGCTGCCACTGCCTCATCATCAACTGATATGAGTGCAGTGCCTCCTCCAGACTACAATGATGAGTACAAAAAGGCAAAGATAGCAGATGCCAAGACAATGGACATTCTGGCTCAGACAATGTCTGATGAAGTATTCCAGAAGGTTGCTGACTGCTCCTCAGCAAAAGCTATGTGGGATACACTGAACCAGATTGTAGCTGGTTCAGCTGATGAAAGGAAGGACAGAAGGTCCAACCTTATCTCACAATATGAGAATTTCAAGAAAACTGATGCTGAATCAGTTGAAGCCATGTACACAAGGCTCAGCTCAATCATCAATGAGCTGAGGACCCTTGACAAGGATATCTCATTGACAGAGGTCAATGATAAGATTCTTATGTGCTTCCCTAGCACATGGGATCTGAGGATCTGGCCTATCAAGGAGGCCAGAAGCACAAATGAAATCTCAACAGAAGCCCTTCTCGGCAAGCTCAAGTCTTTTGAGCAAGTGCTGAAGTCCAGGGAAGCTGAAGCTGAAGCAAAGACCCCAACTCCTACAAGAAAAGAGCAAACCCTTGCTCTCAAAGCTGCTGACATTTCTGAAGGCAGCCAGTCAAATGAGGAACTGATGGCATTGTTTGCCAAAAGGTTTCTCAAGATGGGAAGAAAGGAATTCAGAAAGAAGTCTTCAAAGTATGAAGAAAAGCCAAGGTATGATCGCACCCCCTCTAAAGAAATTATCTGCTATGGTTGCAGGAAGCCTGGACATATCCTTCCAGATTGTCCAGAGGAAAAGAATAAAGAAAAGAGGAAAGATAAGGATCAGCACAGGAAGCACTCCAAGCCATCCTCCTACAAGAATAAAAAGAAGGAGAGAGGTTTTGTTGCTGAAACCTGGAGCGATTCTGATGAGGAATCCTCTTCCTCAAGCTCCAGTGAGGATGAAGAAGAAAAGAAGGCAAAGGAAGTTTGCCTAATGACAATTGATGCCTGCAGCAATCATTCAGCTGCAGAGATTTCAGATTCAGATGAAGAAATGCCAACAGAAGATGAGGTACTATCTTCTTATGATTTCACTTCTGCAAAATTTAAATTAGAATTTAAATCTTTATGTTTAGATTTAATTAGTTCTGAAAAGGAGATTAAAGAACTTAGACATAGGCTAGCTGAATCAGAAATCATATCTATTGAAAACATTAAGTTAAAGGAAGATTTCACTAATTCTAGTGAAGAAATTAAATTTCTTAAGAATGAGTTAGCTAAATCCAAAAGGTTAGAAGAGTCTCTAAATGGTAGAAGCCTTAAGTTGCTTGAAATAACCAGCATGTCTAACACTAGGACAGACAATAACAAATTAGGCTTAGGAGCATCTTCTAGTGAGCCCCCAATCATTCTTAAAAATCATCTTTCAACTCCAGTGAATTTTATTTCATCTAGTGGAATAAAAAACACTGAGCAAGTCAATCAAGTAAACAGAGCTTTAAATAAAGCTAAAAGAGAGAAAAGAAAACAGAAATTTAAAGAATTACAAAGGGCGTCGAACGCAGCTCGACGATCGCAGGCCCAATGGTCGAACGAAGATCGACGATCTGGGTACCAATCGTCGAACGTCGATCGACGCTTTCAATATGAATTTCAAAATTCAAACCAGAACGTTAGAAACCCGAATATGAATAGAAACCCTAGGTTCATTGACCCATCATCAGCATGGAGAATCCCACCTAGGAGATCTTACCCATTAGGTTATCACCCTCAGCCTGCTTATTCTTTTATTTCTAGTTTTTCTTATGTGAAAAACAAGGGACCCAAGGTTACCTGGGTCCACAATGTTTAAATTGTTTTATTTGCAGGTGAAGACCTATCCTATCACTCAAAATAAGTGGTATTTGGATAGTGGATGCTCCAAGCATATGACAGGAAATAAAGAACATCTGTCAAAGTTCAAGGCAAAGCTTGGCCCAAAGGTAATCTTTGGAGATTCAAGCTGTGGTCAAACTGAAGGCTATGGTAGGATGACAATTGGAGCTGTTACATTCAAGAGAGTTGCTTATGTGACTGGACTGAAGCACAATCTAATTTCAGTAAGTCAATTATGTGATGCTGGATATCAGGTATCATTCTCTAACTCTCTTTGTAATATTACTTTAAATAATAGTGTTGTATTGGTAGGCATTAGACAAGGCAACATTTATTTAGTAGATTTTAATTCAACTGATTCTGAAATCTGCCTGTTTAATGAAGTAACTAATAATAACACCTTGTGGCATAAAAGGCTTAGCCATGTTAACCTCAAGAACATATCTAGGTTATCTAAACACAACCTTGTTAGAAGTTTACCTTCTTGCCCCTACAAGAAGGAGAGCCTATGCAAGGCTTGTCAGCTAGGCAAGCAAACCAAGAACTTTTTTAAATCAGTAAATAAAAGTGATTCTCCTAGAATCCTGTATTTATTACATTTGGACCTATTTGGCCCAATAAATGTACAGAGTTTAGGAGGGAAGTATTACACCCTAGTCATTGTAGATGACTTCTCTAAGTTCACTTGGGTGTTCTTTCTGAGAACTAAGGCTGATAACTTCAAAGCCCTTACAGACTTTCTATTATGTGTGCAGACTGAGTACTCTACTCATGTGGCCTTGATCAGAAGTGATCATGGTACTGAGTTTGACTCTCTTCTCATGCAAGAATTCTGTGAGAGAGAAGGTATCAAACATAGCTTCTCAGCTCCTAGAACTCCCCAACAAAATGGGGTAGTTGAAAGGAAGAACAGAACACTAATTGAAGCTGCTGGCACATTGTTGACAGATGCTAATATGCCTCTTTCCTACTGGGCAGAAGCTGTTAGTACAGCCAACTATGTCCTGAATAGAAGTCTGATACACAAGCTTAAGTGTAAAACTCCTTATGAGTTACTTAAAGGAAAGAAACCTAAAATAAATTATTTTAGAGTTTTTGGCTGTGTAGTTTATATTCATAATAACAATAAAGAATATCTTAGAAAGTTTGAAGCAAAGGTTTCAATGGGAATTTTTCTAGAATATTCCCAAGTAAGCAAAACTTATAGGGTTTTTAATAAATCATCTTCTAAAATTGAAGAGTCTGTTCATGTATCCTTTGATGAATCCCAAATGTTTTACAAGGAGAAGGAAACTTCTCCTTCCTCAAGTTCATTACAGGTACAAGTTTCTTCCAAAGATGTCACTCAAGAAATCCTTCATCTTTCAACTCTTCATATCACTGAATCAGACGGTGATGAAGACATTGCTGAAGCTGTTGTTGTTCCACCAACAGTAGATCAAATTCCTCCTGAGGAATTAATCCCAACTGTTGCTGAAGATCACATCCCACCTGCTGATGTTGTCACACTTAGAGATCACCCCACATCTCAAGTGATAGGAGACATATCAGCTGGTGTTCAAACAAGACATCAGTTAAGACAGGATGTGATGCATACTTGTTTCCTCTCACAGATTGAGCCCCTCACCATTAAAGATGCAGAGCTAGATCCCCACTGGATCATTGCTATGCAAGAGGAACTCAATCAGTTTGAGAGATGTAAAGTTTGGACTTTGGTTCCAAGACCTAAAGGCCAACTGATCATAGGCACCAAATGGGTGTATAGAAACAAGTTGGATGCAAATGACATCATTGTAAGGAATAAAGCTAGGCTTGTAGCTCAGGACTACAGACAGGAGGAAGGTACAGATTATGACCAAACCTTTGCTCCTGTTGCAAGGCTAGAGACAATAAGGATCTTCTTAGCCTATGCAGCCTACATGAAGTTTAAGGTTTTTCAAATGGATGTCAAAAGTGCTTTTCTTAATGGTGAGCTAAAGGAAGAGGTTTTTGTTGAACAGCCACCTGGTTTTGTTTTTTTAACTCAGCCCTCACATGTATTCAAGTTGCAGAAAGCTCTTTATGGACTAAAGCAAGCTCCCAGAGCCTGGTATGAGACTTTAGCTAGTTTCCTGTTAGAGCACAACTTTACTAGGGGAGTAGTTGATAGAACCCTCTTCGTCAAGCACCACAAGGACACAATCCTGTTAGTTCAAGTGTATGTGGATGACATTATATTTGGCTCCACTGATCCCAAATTTTGCAAAAGGTTTTCTGACCTAATGCATTTTAAGTTTGAGATGAGTAGTATGGGTGAGCTGTCTTACTTTCTTGGTCTTCAAGTAAAGCAAGATGCTGATGGCATCTTCATCTCCCAATCCAAATATGCCAAGGAATTGGTAAAGAAGTTTGGGATGGCAGATGCTTCAGCAATGCATACACCTATGACTACTAATGTAGTTATTGATTCTGATGATCAGGGAAAGCCTGTAGATCAAAAGAATTATATGGCCATTGTTGGATCCCTATTGTATTTAACTGCAAGTAGGCCAGACATAATGTTTGCTACATGCCTTTGTGCTAGATTCCAGGTCAACCCCAATGAATCTCATCTGATTCTTCTCAAGAGAATCTTGAGATACCTGAAGGGATGTCCAAATCTAGGACTTTAGTACCCAGCTGAGTCAGAATTTGAATTAATTGGATATTCTGATTCTGATTATGCTGGTTGTCGAGTTGACAGGAAAAGTACCTCAGGAACTTGTCAGTTCCTGGGAGAGAGATTGGTCTCTTGGTTCTGTAAGAAGCAGGCCTCTGTCTCAACATCAACTGCAGAAGCTGAATATATAGCAGCTGTCAGTTGTTGTTCACAGATCCTGTGGATACAAAATCAATTTTTGGATTATGGGTACTCACACAAGAACACTAAAATCATGTGTGACAGTACAAGTGCTATCTCCATTGCACAAAATCCAGTGCACCACTCTAGAACGAAGCACATTGAGATTAGACACCATTTCCTGAGAGATTGTGTGGAAAAGAACAAGATCTGCCTTTAGTTCATATCCACAGACCTTCAGAGAGGTGATATATTCACCAAGCCCTTAGATGAACAGAAGCATCTGTTTTTTTTAGTTCAACTAGGCATGATTAATGGACGAGACTAAGTGTGACGTCTGCCTTGTTGAAACTTGTTCGAAGATAGTCGAACGAAGTTCGACGATAGTCGAGCGGATCAAGCCTATCGTCGATCTATGGTTGAAGATAGCTTATCTGCTTGAAGATCGTCGACCGGCGTTCGAAGATAGTCGAACAGGTCGAGCTTATCGTCGATCTATGGTTGACGACAGCTTGCTGTTTGTGAAGACAGAAATAGTCGAACGATTGATCGACTACTCTGCTTCAGGATCGATCGTCGAACGACCGTTCGACCATCGTCTCCAGTATCTTTTAAGGAGATCGACGATCGCTGTTTTAATATAAAGCCGATGGTCGACCTAGGTTAAAAGATAATTGCTTTTATCGTCGACGGAGAGCGTCTTTTCGCATTCCGTCTTCCCGCTTGCTCTTTGTCTCGCGTTTTTCTGCCGCTCCGTCCTCGCCGTCTCTCTCTCTCTCGTCTTCTACAGCTTTTTCGATGGCGATTGCTCCAGCTCTTCTTGCAGTGGTAAAGTTTGATGCCGGATTCAGCGTTGACTTCGACGCCTTCAGCAGTTGCGAACCGGGGATAGTAGAAATCCTAAATCTGTGCAGAGAACAAGGATTAGAGAGACTCATGTCTTACAGAGTAAAGATAAACACTCGGGAAATCAAAGAGTGGGCCTTCACTTCATCGTCGACTGACGATTCGATGACCGGAACAATTAGCGGAGAAGAGGTAATTTTAACTCCCGCGATTCTGTCTGAAATTTTTGGTTTGATTAATGGTGAAGAAGATTATGAGCAAGATGCTCCTGAATTCGGAAGAATGTTAACTGAGCTGGGACATGCCGAAGGCATTCCCTCCAAGCTGCTCAAGGTAAATTTCCCGTTCAAGATCAAGTTTCTTGCGGAAATTGTTGGAAAAGTGCTACTTGGAAAGCACTCAGCCCACGATAACATCAAAAGGCAACAATTTGCACTAATGTGTGCAATTGTTAATAAGAAGCAGATCAATTGAGCTGGCATTATGCTCGATTTAATCAGGAAAAAGAATGGAAAGAAAGAGGTTACCCTAGGAAGGGTTGTTGGTATTTTTCTAAAGGAGAAATACCCCCATTTGCTTGTGTCTGCCGCCACCTCCATCAATGCGAGTAAGAAGATGGATCCTTCACTGTTCTCAAAGTGGAAAAGGACTTTCCTGAAGCCTGCTCCCGCAGGGGTTGCTCCAGTTATATCTGAGAGCACCAGGACTGTCGCAGTCACTCCCCCCCTTCTAGTAGCTGGCTCAGCTGATATCTCTCTTCCATCCTCTTCTTCTGCTATGCCGTCTACTGCAGTTGAAGTTCCTTCAACTTCAACTGAAGTACGACATTCTGCTTCTCCTCCTGCATCTTCTCTCCCGACTGATCTTGCTGGAACTTCTCAATCCATCTTTGATTTGTTGGCGTCTGAAATATCTTCTCCAGTTCATTCTCCAATTCCAACTCCTCCTCACTCTCCAATTCTATCTTCAGATCATCTTGATCACCCTGCATCCACCCATGCATCTCCACATCATTCTCCAGCTCATGTTGCTCATACCACCCCTGCTGTTCTTCCACCCTCAGAAATTCCTCCATCATCTTCATCATCTTCTTTTGATATTACTCCAGCATTTATTGCTAGCATTGTGGAGTTAATTACCCCCTTAATCAAAACTATGATTGATGAGGCAATTGCTCCCCTTGCTTCTTCTATATCTTCTTTGACTGCTGCTGTTCAGGCACTTTCAAAGTCTGCTGAGCCCTCTTCTGCTAGGGGCCTAGTTTCAGTCTCTACTGAAATCAGGCAGGGGGAGATGCTTGATGAAGATATCTCAGAGCAGCCTTTGGCCTCCCCTCCAGCAGTTCTTCTTGCAGTAACAGAGAAAGTAGCAGAAGATTCAGCTCCTCCTCCTCCTCCATCTGAAAAGGAAATATCTGATGCAATCATGTTGACAGAGTTTGTAGTAAAAGTTTACTTAGAAGAATCCTTAACTCCCTTGGTTGCCCAGTACCTAGAAGGAATAATCACCTCCTTTCTAGATGATTTATGAGAGTTAGGAAACCCTGAAGAATATCCTGAAGGTATGTCTCTTTCTCAATTTGTAGATTACTTAATTGATATGCTAGTATGGGAATATCTGGAAGGGATGACTAGATGTCATTTAGCAAGATTTTATTCCTAATCCTACAGATATAATGGAAGAAATAGTTGTTGACCAAGAGCCAGAACCAGAACCAGAACCTGAACCTGCTCTAGAGATTTTAGATGCTATAGAGCCCGAACCTGTGTCTGCCCCTGAAGATCAAGTGGTTGTAGAGCCAGTAAGTGAACCTGCTTCTGAAGTTCAACCTGAACCAGAAGTAGCTGTTCTAGCTTTTGAGTCTTCTGAGCAAGCAGTGCAAATTGAACTGGTTCCCACGACAGTTCCTGAGCTTCAAGAAATGGATTCTGAAAGTCAAAATGAAAAATCTACTGTATGGGATGATTCCCCAGGATTGGACTTAGATACTCTATTGGCACAGGATGCCATAGAAGAAGAAATGGAAAAAGCTGCCTTAAAGGAAAAAAGAAAGAGCTTTAAAAGAGGCTATTGATCCCTATGATTTGCCTATCTCCTCAAATTCTGAAGAAGAAATTGATTCTGATGAATCTGTTGATTCTAAGAGAAAAAAGATTGCTAAAAAGAAAAGAAAGGCTGTAGCTCCTCCTTCTGCAAATCCAGACAATGATACACCATATTATATACTGAAAGGGATTGATCCCAAGTCGAAAGAATTCCAGCATTGGATGTGATTTCTAAAAATCAGCAAAAGCAAAAGAAAAAGGCTAAGAGGTATGACCCTCCTGCTCCTAAATGGAATCCTAGAGGTCCTCCTCCTCCACCTCCCGGTGCAGGAGCCTCAGGAAATATATCTTCTAAATCTGCCTCTCAATCTAAAAGATCAAATCCATCACAGCCTGCTCAAAAGAAAAGTTCTCAAAGTTTTCAAGGAAAAAGCCAATCTGGCTATCAAAGAACTGATACAGTTAAAGAACAAGTCAAGGAGGTAGTTTATCAAAGACCAACCTTTTCTCCTCCTCCTTCTCCAAAGAAAAAAGTTTCATCTCCAAAGCCAGTGCATACTGAGAAAGTTGTTCCAAAAGGTAAGCAATTTATTTTATCTGAAAATTCTAGCAAGAACTTTGCTAAGTCTGCTCTCTCTTGTTATTTAGTTAATAAAGATAAAGAACCAGTTGATTCGTCTTCTGAGAATGTTTATGAAAGCCCAGAGCTTGATCCTAACTTTAGGATGGCTCGTTTTTTTGAACTGGTTGGAGCTGCGCAGATAAGGAAAGCAAAAGCTGAAGGAAAGGGCACTGCCGGATTAACCACAATGTCTACATTCAGAAAGAAGGAGCTCGAAAAGTTCCAGGTCAGACCTGAGATGTTTGATCCTTCAAAATATATGGAAAAGCATCCAGAGGCAGTGGTTCCAAGGACAACTGAACTGAAAATTATTGGAGAACAAGATTTGAAGCTATCGAAGAAAGAAGCTCTAGATCCTACAAGGAAAATTACTTTTGTTTCTAGTTCTTCTAATCCTGAATCTAACTCTAAAGCACCTTAATTGTTCATTGATTGTCAGTTAATTTTTATCTGATTGATTGATGATATCTGCTTAGTTATTTCCCTTTATGCATTTTATTTACTTTCTGTAATTAGTGTTGTTTGTTTTATTTGTTGGAGAGACTTAACTCAAATAGGGGGAGATTGTTGGAACCCTAGGTTTTGATTTGAGTTCAGTCCTCTCTTTCTGTCTCCTGACCCAAGATTTATCTATGGTCAAAGGTTAGTTGATAGGTTAGATTTTCTAGTTGTGTAGAATTGCTTTTCCAGATGAATATTTGGTTAAGTAATTTTTCGTTCGACTATAGTCGAACGTCGCTCGACTATCGTCTATCGGCTGATCGACGATCGTCTATCAGTTGGTCGACGTTCTGTCTGCGTTGATAGCTCGACTATCTGTTGATAGCTCGACTATCTGTTGATAGGTCGACTATCTGCTTGCTTTGGTAGTTCGACTATCTGTCCTGATAGTTCAACTATCTGATAGCTCGACTACCTGTTGATAGGTCGACTATCTGTCCGCCTTGATAGGTCGACTATCTATTGATAGGTCGACTATCTGTTTTCTGTGATAGGTCGACTATCTGCTTGATAGGTCGACTATCTGTTTTTGTTTGGTAGTTCGACTATCTGTTCGGATAGATCGACTATCTGATAGCTCGACTATCTGTTCTGATAGCTCGACTATCTGCCGAGGTAGTTCGACTATCTTCTTTGATAGTTCGACTATCTGGATCGTTCGACTATCTGCCCGATAGGTCGACGATCTCCGTGCGCCGGTCGACGATCTTCGAAGGTCGTTCGACGTTTTGCTGTATGCTCTTATTTAGTTTTGTCGTCTTCTGTGATGTGACTAATTCCATACTTATTTTGGCATATTTTATAAAAGATTATCTGAATAATTTGTGACATTATTTCCATGCAATATCAGTTTTATTCTATATGCATGAGCTAATCTTTTCTGACAAAGTTGTTTGTCTTGTAGCTGAGATATGATTTCTGCCAGGTTGTCCTTTATAGCCGTTAGACTCAAAAAGTCTTCCTGGTCGTAAAGAGATCTTTTTGATGTGACTTTCTCTTATATTATTTCATCAGAAGTATTTGCAGCTTCTTAGAAAGCTTTATCCTTTTATAGGATATCTGCCTGCAGTATTTTTGTTTTGCTTTATGCTTTTTGCAGCCCAGCTTGCAGAGTTCAGAAAAAGACAAGATTCAAACTCAATTAGAGCCGTTGCTGCTGCTGATATATAAAGACTTCTTTGAAGAATAAATCAACTAGTACTCGTAGCAAAATATTCATTCAGCAAGCTTACAGCAAGAACAAGTTTAATTACTCTCAGCAAACTGCACTTAACTGAGAAGTTTTTAGCTCTTCTGCTCTTCTTCAACCTGAGTTCTCCTGTTCCAGAAAGTTCTGACTCAGAGATCTTTTGAAGAAGAAGAAGAAGAAGATAGCTGCTAGAAGATTTTTATTTCTTATTTTATATCTTCTTGTAGTTCTTCCTTCAGTATTTACTGAAGTGTTTCTGCACTGAAGCAAGACTTCACCTGGACGTTCTTTGAGCCAGGGGGAGCCTTGATTCTTTTAGAGCTGTCTAGCTCAGTGCAAGTTATTGTGCTTCTCTAATCTATTGTAAAATAGATAAGACACCTTAACCTCCTTTCCCCCTCCTGTACAGGGTTATTACTCCCTTCAAAAGTATCCCTTGGTGGCAGGACACCTGATCAAAAACCTGTGTTGGTTTTTAGACACCTGATCAAAAGTCTAAAGGGTCTCTTGATCTACCTGAAGCAGATCTTGTTGGTGGCAGGGCACCTGATCAAAAACCTGAGTGGATTCCTACCTTGTTGGTAGAAGAGTGGACGTACCCAAGTTGTTTGGGGAACCACTATAAATTCCTTGTGTCGTCTGGCTTGCCTTGTTTAATTACTTGCATTGTGGCTGTGATTAGATCTTAACTAGGTTTGCTAGTTGCTGGATAGGATCCAAAGCTAAACTGTAATTACAGTTAGCTTTAGTTTGTGCACAACACTTGTGTTAGGCTCTAAGGTTTAATCTTAAATATCTATAACTTTCATTCCGCATTTAACTCCAAGGGAGTTGAGTAGAAAGTCAACTTTGCTAGTGCAATTTTTGATTACTCTATTCACCCCCCCTCTAGAGTAGTATCTATCCCTTCTCTTTCAGAGTGTCTTCCTTCATTCCGGTGATCTCCTCCGCAGTGCCGACTCCGTGGAACCCCTTGGTGACGACTCCTTGGGTAAGGTCTTGTATCTTTTATTGTTTTCCTCCTCCCCCCTCCCCCCACCTTTCATATTTTGCTGTCCAGCCTCCCTGCAGAAATTTCTCCCTGATGCCCATCCCGGCCAGCCCACCGCACCACCCTCTTCCCCCCAGATCAGCCGCCGGCCTCCCCGGATTGTCCCTCCAACCACCCCTATCATAACCGCCTCCTTTTGTCCTTGCACAACCATCGTTCCCCTCCTTTGTCCCATCAGTTCCAGCCCGCTACCCCCTCATAAACTCCCCCTCCTTGCTATCCAGCCCTGTCGTCACCCACTTACAGTCGTCTGGCTGTGTGCAGCCCCAAAACAGCCAAGATCTGAATTTTTCCAGCTATAACCAGCCGACATATCTTTCCTTATTTGCTGTCATTACTCCTCATCACGTGGATCCACCTCCCAACAACCGGTCATCACCAAATCTGTCCAGATCTGGGCATTTCAGCCCATATACAGCCACTTAACTCTTCGATCTAGCCTTCCTAATCCCCCAACCAGCCTTCCCTTACCCGATCCGGTCCACCAACCACCGGAACCCCTCTTTGAGCCCTCTAATATTCAGATTTGTTTTATTTACAGCAGCCCTATTATTCGTATTGTGTTTTTGTATCGGTATTTAGTTGTAAAACATTATTACAGTAGTTTATTACATGGTTGCTTGAGTGTTCAGTTTATTATAGTTATTTGTGCATGGATTAATCTCTAACTGCAGGAAGGATTCGTACGCCGCGCGCTCTTGCTTTGGCTCTCCCCGCGGAGGGAAGCCTAAGCTTGTTTCGCCCTAAATAAATTATCTTTGTGTTGTTGTGCATTAACTGCGTGGGATGATTATTATTTATTATTTAATTTGTGATCTAATCGTCGGATTTGCATAGCATGTAGGGTTTGGTCGCAGGTTTCCCGCCGCCTATAGATTCGCCCTGCGTCAAGAAGTAATTAAATTACGTGTGGAAAATAGGGTCCCTTAGCTTGAGTGTTGTTTCCTTACCTTCAACGTCATCCTTAGCTCCATGACTTTGATTGACGGAGGTTCGTTAACAACGGTGTTCTTCAACGCAGTGATTTTGAACCGTGATTGTTCGACCTCACCTAAAAAATTCCATCCATTTTTTTGTTCAATATTTTTTTTTCCGATGGAGGTCATAATCGTGGTCCTGTCAAATATAATAGTTTGTGACGGTTTTGTTCTAACTCACTAGAGCAAGAACGCTGCATCAAACGAACCCTTGACAACCCTAATATCTATGTTCATGATTTGTATGTTTTGTAGCTTTATGGGCTTTATAATTATGACTTATGTTTAACTGGTATATGATATGCTTTGAGGTAACCTCCATAAATGGTATAATAAAAATAATAATAAGACCTCCCTATAATAGCTTATGCTGATATTGATCAAATATAAATGACTGCCAATCATTTAGGTTTGTGTGAGAGAAATTGTAGCTGCTTAGTGACAATTGATCACAGCTGTTCATCTTGTTTGGTGAGCTGAAACACACAATAAGCTAGATAAATTGTAAACGGCGCACTTCTATATTTGAAAATCCCTCAGAAGAGAAGGTATTGATGAAGACTGAATAACTTCAACTAGTAGGAAAGAAACGGAATGACCTATTGATTATTCTTCACATGCTCTGCAAGTCTTGCATACAATCTTATGGTACCAACCTCGTCCTAAAGGATGACGACAAAGACGCAGCGTAGCTGTTGCTATGTTAAAACGATTGTATCGTAGGTCTTGTATAACTGTAACAGGTTGAGTTGGTGGCTACAGGAAACTGCCGGAGAATGACGATGTAACAGGCTGAGTGCATAGCCGGATAATGACTTATGGGGCGGAGTCGGCTGGCTGGATAGAAGATTGGACCTTCCCGGAACAGCATCAGGTAATCTACATTATAACCATCCTAACTATCTGCTAAAGAAAAAATAGTTACTTTTATTGGTCTCCCATTATCATTACATTGTCTTGTACATGTATTTATAGAATAGAAATTGACCGCTACATTTGTATGGCTTTCCGTGGCTTTAATACAAGAAAAAATTTTGGGTACGTATGCGCCCCTATTAATAGGTACGCATACAAATAGTCTTTATTTGGGGAATCGTCACGTTTCCCACCTAATTATCGTCATTCGCGTTTTCAGCGTTTGGAGCGGCCAAGCGGTCGTCTTCGTTTGAATGTAAAAAGAGGAGGGTTACGAATAAGAGGCGTCGCATTTTCTGGGTTCGGAGCGGGCGTGCGCTCATCTTCTTCGTTTCGGTATAACCCCCCTCAAATAGCACAACAAAAGCTACCCGCCGGAAATGGCGCAACCCTGCCGACGCATAGCTTAAACAACACGTCTCTTTGCTTTCTGCATTTCCCGCCATTGCAGTCTGTAAGTAAATGCTTCCTGAAATCCCCGCCTCTTTCCCTGTTTCTGGTTATTTGCTGAAGAATATGAGCGATGTTTTGCAACTTTAGCAGAACATTTTCGGAAAAATCTAGTAGTCAGGAACATTTTCAAATGGAATACACTTGGAATACAGCCATACCCACATACTATACAACCGTATTATAAATACAAAATGTTTTAAAGTCAACATAAATATGACACAACATATGGATAAAGATATATATCATAAACAAGTACTGTCGTATTATCACAACATGCACTTAAACAACATACGTCTGCACTATCACCACATAACCACAATATATGTCTGTATTTAGCCGGTATTTTCAGTATAGTTATGACATGAATTTTTAGAGGATACAAATGCAATACGGCTGTATTTGAGGTTAAACATAGATAATACCTGTATTTTATCACATCACTTCAAAAATATGGACGTATTTCGATGCAAAACCAGTCTGCATCCAAATTGTAACACACCAGAACCGTTTTGCTCGATAAAGTGCAGAAAATGCGTTTTGCTCGATAAACAGGCGAAAAATGGGAGGAGCGGAAAGCTTTCAGTCACCGAGGATGTTTTCTTCGATTCTCTGCCCAGGAGATGATCACAGCCTATTTCGAAGGTCTCCACTGCTCGTCGCCAGAGAAGAAAAGCTAGGTTTCCGTCTTCTTCATTTCAAAATAACACGGATCTCATGGCTGGAAAAGGCTTTTATATACGTACCTATAAATAAGTAAATAAGTACTCAAACGTACCAAAAACGGACGCTTAATACAATATACTAACCTACAGCAACATAGAAGCAAGTATAACCTATGAGAAATGATATATAATTCTCCTAGGAGGGCATTGCAGTGCATAGTTTCAAAAACTTCAGAAAGTATTCCCGGATCATTCTAGTTTTATACCCCCAAAAGAAACCTTAATTTTGTTTATCTTAACACAAAATTCTCAAAATGATTCTAGTTTTATACACCAAAAGAAATCCTGATTTTGTTTAGCTCCAAACATATAAAATCCTTGAAAGTCCATTTTTTGAAGGTAATATTCACTGTTTCCTAGTTCCTCCAATCTAACATTATACAAAGGAAATCCAGAATTCAAAGGTTGGATTGGAACAACAGAGAAAATTATTTAAGAAAAATATCTGGAACAGGCCACATCATGTAAGATCTGCCAAGATAAGATGGAGGTAAGTTTAGGCAAAAGCATGGTTTCTGATCATTTCAAAATTCTCGCTGAAGAAAAAGGTTTGTTTCTCAAGTATATGTGATTCTTGTCCTATCTCTAGACTCTAGCTAAGAAGCATCATAGTTTAGTTCTGATTCAATACTATTATTCTGCAGTGGCTGAAAATTCTCATCTGCAGTAGCAGAAAAATATCTGAAGCTCTAATGAATATAATAACGACTAATAATACAACTGACAGATGTTATTACACAGATCCATATTACATTAATAACATAAACCCTTACACATTCCTGGAATCTGCTGAGCAAAAAAATATCCAGCAATTCAGGAGATAAATATGAACAATACACATAAAAACATCTACTGCAGATTCTAAAAGACACCTGAAGGCCGAAGCTTTTAGCCTAGTAGTGACAGACATCATGCTGCCCCTGCAAATGTCAAAAATTCCATCTGCAACGGGCAAAAAAAACCCAAAAAAAAGGGACACCAACTTCAAATCTCCACCCCTTCTGGTAGTGTTCAAGAGAGGATGGAATCCCAGTCAATCTCCCAAGAAGGATACTTTTTCAGCGCAAAGCTCTCAGATTCATCCCACGGCACCTCGGTGAAGTCCAACTGGTCCATCTCAGACACCGGTGATGAAACCTGGGATGAAGAAGGCGAGAGAGACGAAGACAGCTCCAGCTCTTCCATGGAGCTCTCCGACTTGTTCTCTGCGAGGGGAACATCAATACGAGATTTTTGCAGCAACGTTTGCTTCGAGGCAGCACCAATTCCCTTCTTCGCCGGAGCTTTGGAGAGCTCCTCGCAGATAACATGTAGTTTCGCATCAATGGAGGCGTGGAGAGGAGAGCCCAGGTGGGAGCCGTTTTGCCTGAGTTCAGGAAAGTTGAGCCGCGCGGAGTCGCCGCGGAGGCGGTAGGCAGCCTTGTCGTAGGACATGGCCGCCTCCTCCGCAGTGTCAAAGGTTCCTAGCCAGAGGCGAGTGCGGTTGCGAGGAAGCCTGATTTCGGCCACCCACTTACCCCAGTGGCGCTGCCTCACGCCGCGAAACAGCTTTGCAGGCTTCTGCGGAGCAGCGGCAGTGTGTTTCATGGGTACCGGCCGTGGGCTGAGGAAGCTCTGTTGGTGAGGCGGGGAACTCGGGAGCTCCGGCGGTGTGGGAATCTGCATCTGATTTTGCTGTTGGAAATGAATCTGGGCTTCGATTTGCTGGATTTGATGCGGGTTAAGTTGAGTGAGCCCGATCGATGAGGGGGAGCAGTCCAAAATGGAGTTTTGGTAGAAGGAAGAGGAGTAAAAAGGGGAAGAGAAGGCAGAAGGTTGAGAAGAGGGATAAGTAAAGTGGGGAGAAGAAGGAGAAGAACCAGACTTGATAAAAGGCTCCAGTGCTTGCAACAACTCCTCCCCGTAAGGATCAGGCGAGTTAAACGGCCAGCTATTTTGTAAATCTATAGCAGCGGCCATGAAGAAAAAACCAGAGAAGAAGGGAAACTAAAACAGAAGACGAGAAGAACAGAAAAAAACCCAGATCTAGCGAAGGACTAGCAAAGAGAAGAAGACAGATCAACCAAGGCACCAAAAAAGTGGCCTTTTTTTGAGATCTGGAACGAAGAAAGAACACCCTAGGGTTACCAAAAATAAACCCTCTTCGAAATAAAGGAGAAAATCAAAAGAAAAAGCAGAAAAAATCCAGTGAAAAAGAAAAGATGGTCGCCGGAGAAGGAGGATCGCAGAAAGAAGTCGCCGGAGAAGGTAGGAGGAAGAAGAGAAGGGATCAGAGAACAAACCTGAGCTGCTTCTTCGCCGGAGCTTTCAGCCTCACCAATTTTGTGGTTGGAAGATGCGTTAGGTGGATTTCTCTCTTGGGAGAAGATGAGGGACGTCTGAAGGGGTTTTTATAAGCCCGCCATCGCCCTTGTTTAGCCTTAATAATAAGATTAAATTAATTTTATTCGGATATTAGAAGTTAATTACATATTGTTGGTTCGCTTCACACTCACGTGCTGATGTCACTGGGAGAGTGGCAGTGGCAGGTTACGATTGGCCATAACTTCACTAACCGCCAGTTGCCCGTTCAGAATGGCCACGTGTCCGCAGCTAAAGTTTGTATTTTTCTCTCTCGCATCTTAGAAGTAAAATTGAGTTCATAAGAGAGAGTTTGTTGAGTTTTTGCAACAATTTATTCGAAATTCTACTCAACTAAATAATATTAAAAATATTATTATTATTATTCTTATTATTGTTCATACATTGGAAGTTGGAACTAACATTAAGGTCATCAAATTTCACGGACAAACGGTTACGTTTTAGGAAAAAAATTCGAAACAGGCCGGAGCGGCCGTGATTTTGACATGTGGCAGACATTCAGGTGAACATCTCATGATATTCACGCGAAAATAAATATTGGCCCTCAAAAGACAATAATTGTGTATGGGTAGGGTCTCTTATTGTAGGAGTGAGTGAAATCAAGGACATTAATTGCTAGATTTAGCGGTGGCTAAGAAAAAAACACACGTCAGATCCAGTCGTTTGGACGATCACATTTTTTCCCGCACGTGTACGGGTAGGGCTCCCAAATTTTTTCCCTCCAAAAGAGTGCTATGTTGATATCCATGTGAACAATTTTGTGCGATCTTTTGTTTTCAACCAAATGAGACCTATTGCGAGGCGCTTGATTTTTCTCCGATCTGAAGAATCTGACCACTTTAACTCTGAGTCGGATCAGACACACAAACAGCGAAGTGAAAATCAAGTAGCAATGTCAATAGGTTTTTTTTTAACTTGAAAAATCCAGAAAGTGTAAAAAATCACAGGTAGGATTAGTGTTGGTCAAAGTTTACTATTTAGCTTTATTTACAAGTATTTGAAGTTCCACAGAAGGGGTGACAAGTCATCTCTCCGTTACAAGCTTTGAGTACAAAAAGAAGAGAAAAATGCCAAGTATATGTAACTTCCACGATGCGTCCTTGAGAGCATCCACGAGTGCTATCCTTGTGCCTTTTCTAGGGCTCACTGAAGCGTCCTTGTGAGCGTTGAGCGGACTAGAGAGGTAGCCGAGATAATTCCAAGTGAAGGAACGATCTAAGTCTTTTAATCTCGCCGAAAATTCTCAGAGCTCTCTCTAGTCTCTGAAGTTGTTTGTCTTCAAATGAAGACACATTGACATTTTTATAGCTTTCTAGAGATACGTGTTGGTATTGTGTCGGGCTAAGTTTTGAGTTCGCAAATGACATCGCTCTGTTTTTGTCACATGAATCACCAATTTTCACAAAATGATGAACATTCCCCCGGGTGGCTCAGACAAGTTGCCCGGTGACGGAGGTGGCCACCGGCGCGCGCGTGCGTGCGGGGCGCACGCGCATCATATATGTGCGAGTGTTGGCCATTGTGCACGCGCGATGGTCACGCGCAGGTCTTGCACGTCTCCATGCACACTAGTAGCTCATGCACGTGCTTTTCTGTATGTGGGTGTTTAGCTCTATTGGTTCGGCTCGGGAAAATTCAGTGGGAATCCTATCAAAACCTAACAGGAAGGTTTATCAGACCATGATCTGAGCCAAATCCTAACAAATCATCACTTTGGTTATTAATCCGGATCGACCACCTGCACAAAACATTCTTTGCATGAAGCACCAACTGCACAATGCAATATCTGCACATAGCATCAACTACACTGAGCACCGCAAGAGTCCTTGCTCAGACTCAACAATTGAACATTGTCACAATCGGATCGCTAAACCTGACTCGTCTTACCATAATTCTAGAAGAACAATCCTTTGCACCACCACGACCATTCACTCTGTCAGACACAAAAAATATAGGTGTACCGCCTCACATTGTGGTCCTCATCATTCGGTATATGTTATCATGTTGCTTAACTCACATAAGCGCGGTGCGCCCTCGCGTCACTATCAGAACTTCACATTTTGCTGCAAAACTGCATCCTTTAGAGTCCATTTTGTCCAGTGATATCATATTCATGCACAACTTGGATATTAGATACACTCGCTCAAGCCTACTCACTACTCCGTCATGTGTTTGGATGTCCACTGGCCCTGTCTCTATGACCTCACATGCTTAGCCATCACCCAAAAAGCCTCAACAAGTCAAAGTTGAGAAGTTCATTGAACACTTGCAGTTAGTTGAGAAGTTCATTGAACACGTTGAAGTGTTCGTGCAGATTACCATTCTCCTCCTATAGTTGTGACGATTTATATAATTTGAAATTTTAGCAACATACTTTTTAACCCAAAGTTTACTTTCTGATGTTTGGGCATGTAAAAACTTAGATCAAGTTGGGCAACTCCATTCCCAGCCGTAGCACGCAACGCCGGACTGGAGCCCCTTGCACCAGCCCGACCGCATGGCTAGCTGCAGACCTCACCGAACGCCAATACTACCTGTATTTTTCATAATTCCCTCCGAAGTAATACCAATCAGTACTCTTACAGTCTTACTGCCGCTCTCTCAAAACTTGGCTGAGTAACAAATCAAAATTCAGATTCACAATTGATGATCAGCGGGTAATGAGGAGGATGCTATGTGATCTTGATCCGGACTATGAGTGTCATTTTAGGATTTCAAACTCCAATTAGATATTTGTTAAATTTGTATTATTTTTATATTTTATGTTTTGTTAATCACTGTCTAAACTCTAAACACTTCCATGCTCTTAAGTTCTTTTCGGCAAGTTTTTTTTTTGCTTCCGTAAGTTTGGGAGTTGCGGAGATGAGAATGCTTAGGTGGATGTGTGGACACACGAGATTGGATAAAATTAAGAATGAAAGTATCAGGGATAAGACAGGAGTAGGGCCAATTGCAGAGAAGATGCGAGAAGCTCGTCTAAGATGGGTTGGACACGTACAAAGGAGACCATTAGAGAGACCGCGTTGTGAGAGTCTAGTCACTAGGCATGTTAAACGAGGGAGGAGTAGACCAATAAAGGCTTGGAATGAAACTGTAAGGAAAGACATGATGTGCTTAGGCATTAGTGAGATTATGACAAAAGATAGGGCACAATGGTGACAAAGGATCCATATAGCCGATCCCACTATAGTGGGATAAAGGCTTGTTGTTCGGTAAGATTGGACAAAAATGCCAGAATTTTTTTTCTTGGTGATCGTCATAATTACTGTCATGCTAAACATATATTCTCTAATTATGGCATTTTGTTCAAACACATCAAAATAAAAATGTCGCGTAGAACTGAGCCGTAATCCTTAATTGATTAAGGAAAAGTGAAAAACTATGCTTCCTACTCAACTAATGTTGTCGGTTTTAATAGGGGATTGTTAAAGGCAAATCAAATTTGGATATACGTAAACCATTGTTAATAACAAATCATATATTTTTGAAAATTACTCTGTGCAAATCAAATTGTTCACCACAAACCAAAATTATTAACAACAAATCAACACTACAAATTACATAATCAAATGTTTTAGACAAAAAAATCATTTCATGAGAAGTCCAGCGCAACAGTTCGACAAAATAACACGTTTATAACATAGAAACACCAAATTTATGATATTTAATATATGATAATTGTCACATCAATTTCAATGAAAAAAAAATGAAAAAAAAATGAAAACGAAGAACGAAAACAAAAACAAAAACGAAGAACGAAAAAGTCAACGTGTAGAATCCATATGCAGAATCCAAAACGAAAAATTAGCTTCTCAATATATTGAAGATGAAAAAAGAAAATATGTTTTAAAAAATTCAGATGCAGAATCAAAACGAAAATGAAGAGAAGCGATGACTCACCTTCAAAATCAACGAAAAAAAAACCGTTGCCCGTGACGGGAGAGGCAACGAAAACAAAGAACCAACGTGCGCACCTTCAAAATCATCTGGCTGTTGTACGTCGAACCGCTCATCAGAAGTCTTGCAACCTACCGGCGACGAGAGAGGCAGTCACAGAGAGCCCTAGAAATGCGTCGGGAGTTGCAGCGAGAGAGGCGGCGGAAGGGGCGACGGGAGTGGCAACGACGGAGAGGCCGAGAGATGTAGCAGGAGCGACGGTGAATTTTGTTTGCGTATATCCAAATTAGTTTGCGTAAAAAAAAATCACCAGGAAAAAACGATATGATTTTAAGATTTTTATTGGCACATATTCAAATTGAGTTTGCCTTTAACAATTCCCTTTTTAATATTTTATAAACGTTTTTATTCATATCCATTTGACTTTAGTATCAATTATGATTGTAGAAAAATATATGTTGTCACTGATCATCTTATATATATATTTTAAAAATTATTATTGAAGTTTTTTTAATATATATATATTTTAAAGATTATTATTTACGTTTTTTTAATAATAGCACAAGATAAGTGCTATCCAATTGGATAAACATCCACATCTCTCTCTCTCTCACGCACACATATACACGCCCGCACGCCCGCACGCCCGCACGCCCGCACGCCCGCACGCCCGCACGCCCGCACGCCCGCACGCCCGCACGCCCGCCCGCCCATACATATGAGCAACAGGACATGATGAATCCCGGTACTACCTCGAGAATGCATTTGACTGCATGTATCACGTGTAGGCAACGTGATGCGGCGACAGTGCTACTAATGTTGCATAAACATGTATACTATCACTCATACATTTATTTGAATTTAATAGAATTTTCATAAATTTTATTGGATGTAATTGTTAAATAGAGTTTGTGGAACACTCTCAGTCTTGTTGTAAGTTGCTTAGCGCTCCCACTGATCGGATGATGCGGACTGGATGAAATAGATCGTCTTAATTCGAGAGTGGGCAAAACGTGCAAACAGTAAAAATGAGGAACAACAGCAGGACTGCAATATGTTTTATGTGAAAAAAATCCGGAAAGAGAAAAATTACGGGAACAGTTCGGTGCTAACCAATTCCACTAATTTGTTTGAGCTACAAGTGTTAGGAAATTTGAGATGATGACAAGTCACCGCTTTGATTACAAATACTTGAAAAGATGCAGTTCTTTTTTGCGCTCTCTGGAGCGGCTTAGAGAGGAGACACTATTGAAAGCTAAGTCCACACTTGAGAAGGCACTTTAGCTGTTACTTGAGTAGACACTTTAGCGATCGCTGAAGTAGGCACTGTGGAAAGCTAAGTTCACACTTGAGAAGGCACTTGAGCAGTCACTTGAGCAGTCGCTTGAGTTGTCACATTTGAAAAGGCACTTGAGCAGTTTAAAGAATCGGACAGACTTAGCTCGGAGTCGAATCGGACGTGTAAAAAGTCAATGAAAATCCTGTAGCAATGATGAGTGGTTTTTTTTTACCGTGGAAACCCCAAAAAGAGTGAAAACCACATGAACGTATCGGTGTCAGGCTAAAATTCACTATTCAGCTATGAGTTTACAAGTATTGCGAGTTTCCTCGGAGGGTGACAGTCCACTCCATTACAAGTTCTGAGTACAAAATTTTTTAAAATAAATTAAGTCCACGAATCTTGGATGAGAGCATCCACGAAGCTTGGATGAGAGCGTCCACGTGAGGGTTCCTCTGCGGGAGCGTTTTTCAGTGCATTTTCAGCGTCCAAGTGAGCGTCGGAGATTGCGCAAGCTAGAGAGTGAGCAGAGTGAATTCCAAGTGAAGAAGTGATTTAAGTTCCACATTTTGCCGAAAAACTTGAGAGTTCTCTCTAGTTTTTGGAGTTACTTGTCTTCAAATGAAGGCTGGGGGGTCTTTTTAGAGTTTTCTGGAGGGACGTGTTGATAATTGTGCTGGGCTGGATCTTGAGTTGATGAATGACGTCACTCCATTCCAGTCACCTAGATCACCAATTTTCATGAAATGATGAACGTTTACCCCGTGCGGTTTAGGAGGCCCGGTCAAGTTGCCCAGCGACGATGTTGGCCGGAGATGGCAGATGCGGTTGACGACGACCGTTGGCGATGACGACCAGTGGCGACAACGGCTGTCAGCACGCACACGTACATAGAGCGTATGTGCGTGCGGGGAGCGCACACGCGTATGGGGAGCGCGTACGGGGTGCGCTCGCCCGCATGTTGTACGTGCACGCATGGGGCGTACACGTGTACAGTGCGGGCCCGCTTTTTCATCAGTGCAAGTCTAACGAGCCTTTGCATTTGTGTTTTTTCTTCCCCCTTTGGAGTAAATCCGAACCCTTTGAGCAAGCACGATTTACTTGGTCGGGCCGGCTTGCTTGGGAGCCTTCCGGTTTGACTCCAGAACCTTTGGTGATCAAATTCCTCAAAATTTTCGTGGGTCGTGATACGCGAAGAGATGAGCCCAAAATTTTTTGACTTTAACCTTTTTGCCTTAGGGTCATGATTGTTTGCTTGACGAATTACTTTTTGTTTTTGGCGCTTTGCAGGAGTGTTGGTGTCTTGACATGACTCGGTGTCAGCTTTATGAGATGAAGATCCCGCAACTGACATTAGGTCGGGGATCTTAACATCTGCTAAACTGTGCATTACTTTGATCCTTGTAGTGGTAGGCGAGTCGTAGCCTGCTTTTGTTTGTTTAACAACCCTTGTTGCATTTCGGAACGACTCAGAGTTTGTTTTATTGCAGATGGCGGGGAATCTTGGTTTGTTCGCGTTTCAGAAGGACTTGAGACCCGTTTGGTTGGATATGGAGAAGAATCTTTGTTCGTTCCCTCCTTAGGAGGACTGGGGTCCGTCCGGGCAGATGCGGAGAAGAACCTTTATTTGTTTGCGTCTTATAAGGACCGAGGTCTGTCTAGGTGGAGGTGACAAACAATCTTTGTTCGTTCGCACCTCAGGAGGACCGGAGTCCATCCAGGTGGAGGTGACGAAGAACATTTGTTTGTTCACGGCTCAGGAGGATCGAGATCCGTGGAGGAGGTGGCGAAAAATCTTTGTTCATTCGCGCCTTAGGAAGACTGAGATCCGCCCAAGTGGAGGTGGATATTGTGGTCCGTCTAGGTAGAGGTGACGAAGAATCTTTGTTTGTTCGCACCTCATGATGACCAAGGTCTATACAGGTGGAGGCAGTGAAGAACCTTAGTTCGTTCGTGCCTCAGGAGGGTCGGAGTCCTTCCAGGTGGAGGTGGCAAAGAACCTTTATTCATTTACGCCTCAGGAGGATCGGGGTCCGTCCAGGTGGAGGTGCAGGTGCACCTTTGTTCATCTTACCTTGATGGCATGAGATCGCGAGGCGCGTTCGTCTTCCAGAGATCCGTTCTCCGTAAAAGAGAAAGTAGATGTTTTGTTGATGAATGAGAAGATATAGATGCTCGCAAATTTCTTCTCGCGACTTATTCTTACAAAAGTAGGGAATACAATAGATAGTGTGGAGAGTGTTTGCCCCCTGAACCTGGCTTAAGCTTCGTGTGGTCCTTCAGGGCCCGGGTTATAGTCTGGGTGTGACTACTGTAGGTGGCAGTCGTGCTGCCTCCCGGTCTCTTTGCACCACACATATCCTTTAGGGAGTGACAAATTTCATGGTCAGGTGCGGGATTGAGGGGATTGCCTTGACGAGTGTCTGGAGCAGTCGACCTAAGATGGCGTTGTATGTCGAGCTGGATTCGACCACCAAGAACTGGACATCCCTGGTGGCTTGTCTTGGAAACTCGCCCAGGGTGACGAGGAGAATGATTGTCCCTCAGACGGGAATTGGGCTATTGTTGAATTCATATAATGGTCTTGTTGCTGACTCAATGCGCTCTTGGGGGATCTTCATGCTGCACAGCGTGTGTGCGAATATAACGTCCACTGAGCTCCTACTGCCGATTAATATTCTCTTGACCCTGAAGCAGGGGTTGCTGATTCCTGCGCCTATGATAAGAGGAGCCTGGTGTGGGGTGTGCACCACCGTCAGGCCCTCATCCACAAAGCTGATGGCAATGTCCGACAACATCTCTTAGCTTTCCAGGTCTCTTTCTGATTAGGTTATGGACAAGAATTGGGTGATGGGGAAGGGTGATCTAGTGATGGTTTTTACCTACCCGACCACTTATCTGCCTCCTTGTGCATCTTGGCACGCGGGGGGCTGGTCCCATCCTTGCTGGTGTTGCGGAGGCCAATTCGACACTTGGTTCTACAAGAACCTCCCAAGATGTCCTTGATGGATGATGCGTTATATTCTTCTCTCAGTCGGGTGCAGTCTTTTATAATATACATGTTTTTGCGGTGAAACTCGCAGTATTGCACTTGATCTCCCCGGTTCAGGGGCAATGGCTTGGGCCGACGGAGCATTCTGGAGTCTTGGATGGCCATAAGTACCTGAGTATGATCAGTGTTCGGGGGGGGTGAACTCCTGGTGCCGACAAGGGCCCTGCTCTCTGTGAGGTTTGCTGCGGTGATCGTCGCTCATGCTGTGCGTGGGGGGGGGGGGGGGGACTCCGGCTCCCTCTTCTACTTGGAGGTTCCCTCGAACCATTGGCGGTTGGCCTCGATGGTCTCGTCTGTCGTGATCTGCACCTCGCCCCGATGAACGAGGTCTGCATATCTCAACATTATTTCTCGCATTAATGCGAAGTAGAACTGCTTGGGCAGCGACCTTCGAGGAATACTCTGCGAAGGAGCTTCGGGTCAACTCATATGATTTGTCTTGCCTTGAAAGTAAAGCGGCAAAAAGACTCCTTGAGTGACTCCCCTTCATTCCGGCGAATGCCGGAGAGGTGAGAGAGGTCTCTGACGATCCTGCGATTTGCTATGAATTGATCGATAAAGAGACACTTAAGCTCCTCAAAGCTGTTGATCTCCCCCTCTCGTAAAAAGTGAAACCATGTAAGCATTTGCCTTTTTAGAGTTGCGGGAAACGCTTAACATAATAACTGATCTGGCTCGTTGTAGAGGCGCATGATTGTCTCGAAGTGGTTGACATGCTCCAGGGAGTCGTCCGACCCATCAAATGCCCCAAAATGGGGTAGCTTGAACCCGTGGGGCACAAGGTGTGCTAGAATATGGGGGGCGAGCGGAAACCCACGGTGACACGAGAGTCATGCGTTTGCGGGGTGGTGCCTTCCCTGGGCGTACTCTTCCTCGATCATATTTCTAACTTCCCGGTGGGTGAGCCTTCAGTCGTCTTGTCCCGTATCGATGTCCACCGAGAGAGGGTTGTGCAGAGCATTTCCTTGTAGCTCTGGCTGTCGTGCGATGTGCGCAGAACTTGCTGCGTCAAACATTTCGTCGGCAGGAAGATCCCCAAGATGAGTTGTGTCTCTAAGCGGTGTGCGGTCCTGAGCGGCTGTCAGTCGCGTCCCTTGTGCGACAGCTGAGTTGGGAGGGTTGGAGACTCCCATATCTCGTAGAAGGGTGAGCACTTCTACTTGGCGCTCTTCCATCAGTTGAGCGCGCTCTTGTACCGAGTTTGCGGGTGCGGTGATTCCTCCTTGGAGCGGAGCGTTGCTTGCGGACGAGTTGGCGGGGGCCAGATCAGCGCGCTCTTCCGGAGCCATGTCGTTAGCGGTGCGAACGCTCCTCCTTGCCATTGTAGTTTGCTGGGGGTGCTTGCGTGGGGCAAGTGTTGTCCTCTGAGATTCTATAAAGCTTCTCGGAACATTTCCCCGCCGTTTCCCCACAAACGGCGACAAACTTTTGCCGGTCACTCGTTTTCCTTCGGTTCAAAGAATCAGACCGCTTTAGCTCTGAGTCAAACCATGCGCGCAAACGCTCAATGAAAATCCAAGAGCAATGACGAAAGACTTTTTTTACTGTGGAAAACCCGAAAAGGGTGAAAAACCACGTGGTCAGATTGGTGCCGAGCCAAAATCCACTATTTAGCTTTGAGTTTACAAGTGTTGAAAGTTTCATCGGAGGGTGACAGATCACCGCTCCGTTACAAGCTCTGAGTACAAGAAAACGGAAAATAAACTAAGCTCACAAAGCTTGGATGATAGCGTCTACGAAGCTTGGATGAGAGCGTCTACGAAGCTTGGATGAGAGCGTCTACGAAGCTTGGATGAGAGCGTCCACGTGAGCGTTCCTCTGTATGAGTGTTTTCTAGTGCCCTTTCCCGACCTCACAGAAACGTCCAAGTGAGCATCGGGGATTGTGCAAGCTAGAGAGGGAGATGAGCGAATTTCAAGCGAAAAAATGATTTAAGTCTCACGTTTTTGCCGAAAAATAACAGAGCTCTCTCTAGTCTCTGGAGTTCTTTATCTTCAAATGAAAGCATGCAGAGGGAGCGTGCGCGTGTGCCACGCAGACACGATGTGTGTGCGTGCCACGCAGACACGATGTGTGCGCGCATGTTCTGCTTGTTTGTGCTTGTTCGTCTGTGCGGGTCTTGCGCAGTGCCTTTGCGATTTTGTTTTCGCTTCCCCCTTTGGAGTAAGTTCGGACCCTTCGAGCAAGCGTTTACTTGATCGGGCCGGCTTGCTTGGGAGCTTTGGCCGGGAGCCTTTCGGTTTGACTCGGGAACCTTTGTGTGGGGGGGGGGGGGGATCCTATCATAGCTAGCTTTCACAAAAGTCGAATTTAGTTTTTTCACGCTCTTATTCTTTCTCTCAAACTCTCACGACCCAATTATACAAACTTTGCTTACACGCATATGTTAGTAAATTTATCGCATCTAATTTACATGTTGATTTGATAAGTTGTAGCATGATCATTGAGAAGCAATATAAATATCATATTTTTTTTGGATTTTATTTTCACTACTATTCAGAATTAATAATAATATTTGTCTTAAATACATTTTGTAGCTTTGTTATTTTTTTTAAATATTTAATTTTTTTTTAAAATATTTTCTTTCTTAATGTATTCTTTTCTCTTAAAATTTTTGTCAAAGATAATATTGTTGACTTATAATTATAATTGAAACATACTTGTAAATAGTAAATTTAAAATGAATATTAGTTTATCTCAAATTGCAATTATACTTATACATCATATAATATAAAAATAATAATATTCATTTTGTGTTTTGAAAATTACTCTAAAAAAACTGAAAATCTCCCCGAAAAACCGCTCACAAACCGCACCGATTATTGAACTGTCCCGATCGGTTTATGTTTGGTTCGGTTTGGGGAAATAAATAACCGATCATTTTTGGTTTGGGCCCAAACGACTCAAATCGAACCGCTTGCAACCCTAATTTTGGCGATCCGGTTGAGATCACGATCTGGAAAACCTTCTTGACTCTGATGAATTTTAGGAGAACCCCATCAAATATAGTAAACTAATGGTCGCCATTAATATGATGGTCCTCTCCATTACACCAAAGAATCCAAGCGGGTTGGTTGAAGCGGAGAAGCGCGTCAGGAATCTTGTGTGATGGTAAAGTACCATTAAAACTTAATGGCAAGTTCTATCGTACTGCAATTAGACCAACGATGCTCTATTGTTCTGAGTGTTGCGCAGTGAATTGTGTACTTGAGCAAAAAAAGAGAGTTTCAGAGATGAGAATGCTTAGGTTGATGTGTGGACACGAGACTGGATAGAATTAGGAATGAATGTATCAGGGATCAGACAGGAGTAGCACCAATTGCAGAGAAGATGCGAGAAACTCGACTAAGATGATTTGGACACGTACAAAGGAGACCATTAGAGGCACTTGTTAGGCGTTGTGAGAGTCTAGTCCGAGGAGGGGTAGACCAATAAAGACTTGGAATGAAACTATAAGGAAAGACATGATGTACTTAGACATTAGTGAGATTATGCCACAAGATAGGGCATAATGGCGACAAAGGATCCGTTATGCACTTCAATGTGTGCACAAAGAATGAAAGAACGTCTCCAATGACTTTCTAAACACTTCAATGTGCGCACATATCATCATTCATAAAATTAATATGCGGATAGAGACCGTGTTAAGGAAGAAAAACGATTTCTTCGTTGCTCATGTTATTCAATTTGTTTGAAAAGATTTAAATAGCTAGAGTTTGTTTGGGAAGATTTAGATTGCTAGAGTTACAGCTTTCTCCCTTTGATCAATAAGGCGAAGAGGATAACCAAAGTTCTTTTATTATTATTTTCTTACTAATCTACGGGATAACAAAAATATCTATGAATAACATATTTGATTTCTTTCAGCACTGCGAATAAACAGAATATGTGAATAGACAAACACAATTTGCGAATAATGAACGCCTAAAATTATTGCGGATAATACCTTAGAAGAGCAAAAAAAAGATTCTGAAATTAGGCTGAATAACTGAGATGTTGGGGAACAACAGTATGTGAATGTGGCGTTGGAGAGTGGCAAACCCAAACAAATGCATGAGAATTCTCTGAACATCTTAGAATCCCAGTAGGTTTAAATTTGCTCTGTATCATTCTCACACAATTTTATGTCGTATTTGTTGGTTGTCTTTGTAGCCTTAGGCTTCGTTTGGGGGGCTTTTTTTCACCGGTCAAGCGATTACGATCGCATGAATCAAATCATAATTAAAGCCCAATTCATGCGGTCGTAACCGTTTGACCGGTGAAAATAAGTCCCCCCAAACGGAGCCTTAGTGGCTAGCTATGTGTGTTTACTTATATATCTCAATTTTCATGGAACCTTGATGGACATGCTGTTTGGATCTACATCAACTGATAAGAGAAAAAAATAAATCAAAACCATATGTGAATTCAATTTTTTGGAAGAAAATTATGCTTCACTATTTTGCGAGTTTCAATCAAGGTTCACCGACCGAGCAATTGTCGATAATTAACGGAGCTAATGCCAATCGTGCTTCGCCAACCGCTGACTTATTTTGTCATTTGTGTGTGCCGGGGCAGTTCGAGCATCCCCCCCACACACACAAGTGTCTGACACGGGGCTCCGCCCCTACTGCCCCGCGTTACAGTACCTGGTCCGTGGCGGGCTTCGCTCGTCCACGATAGGCACAGACCTCCGGCCCTCGTGCACAGTGCGACAGTACCTGACTCGCGGCGACGTGCTTCGCCAGCACCCAGCTGGATTATTTTAATATTTTTGGATTATTTTAAAATAATATATTGTTGTCTTAAAAATTTGAAATTAAAAAAATTAAATATAAAAAGAAACAGTAAATAATAAAAGTATTAAAAAATAAACAATAAGTAAAAAAAAAAAAACCAACGTGTGGCCTGTACTGTACAGTTAACTAGTTAAGGTCAAGCGTTGGTTTTAATATTGTTTTTATTAATTTTTTTGTTTTTATTTTTTAATTTTAGGAAGATTGTCCGACATCATGGTTTTCAAAGTTTTCATTGGGTTTAAATAGTAGGAAAGATGAGGTTTAAATGAATTATGACAGAGCAGTGGCTGGACTTGCCGTGCGTTATATACTTATATACAACATTTACAAAAAAAAAACAAGTATTATTTTTAAATTTTAATGACTTAATATATAATGAAAATTCATTAAAATTTTAAAAAATTATTAGGCATATCAGCGGTATTTTTGAGAATCTATCATTAAACAAATCATCTTTATTAAAGTTGATTAATTAATATTTATTTTAAGTTTCATTAAATAATTGATAGGCGCATAGCATCAAACTTATCGCAGTCGACGTACTGTCTGACACGGGGCTCCACCCCTATGGCCTTGCACGACAGTACCCGGCCAGCGGCTTTGGTGCAACATTCACAAAAATAAGTATATCCTCATTTTTAAATTTAATGACTTGATATATATTAGAATATATTTCAAACAAATTAAAGTATAATGTTCATTCAAGTAATTACATTATCTTCAAATTTAGAGTAATGATGAAAATTCATTAAAATTCAAAAAACTTTTTAGTAGAGCCCCTACAACTATTATGATAGGCTATCATTAGACATGTCAGCGGTCTATTCGAGGAATATAGTCATTAGTCATATCAGTGGTATTTTCGAGAAGCTACCAATAAATAAATCATTTTTATTAAAGTTAAATAATTAATATTGTATTTATTTTAAGCTCTATTAAATAATTGATAGGAGCGGAGCATCAAACCTATCGCAGTCGACGTACTGTCTCGATTGGCTGGGCAGACGAAACCCACCGCCGTTGGCCGGATACTGTCACGTAAGGTCATAAGGGCGGTGCATCGTGTCGGATATTGTGTGTGACACCACATTGTACATTCTAATCAAAAGAAAATGAAATGTGTTTTCTACTCGGTTGGACTTTTAATTGCATATATGTGAACTCTATATTATTATTTTCTTCATTAAATTACTAAAATATATAATTTGAGCATGAAATTATACAATTAATGTTGTGAAAAATTAGAATGAAATGCATTGTTTTAATAAGATATTTGGACTTTCATTATTTGAATTGTAGAGTACACAAAATAAATCTTTTAAATTAATTTTTGTTTTACTTTAAATTAGGTGGCTATTCAACGTGTTGCTTAAGAGTAATTTTTAGGTACCCACGGGTACATAGGGGTAGGTGCAATACAATTTTAGGCATTGGATTTGAGATCTGACCGCCAGCATTAAAGGGAGGAAAAAATATTTAAAAATAGGCAGAAGTTTTTGTTGATCAGACGGCTCCCAATGCATCGCGGGCACCATCCTCCATATTGTTGGGATTCGAAGCGGTGCTGTCGTGCAGAATACCTGATGCTGGTACAAGTAATAATAACAGAAAACACAAAAGCACAAAAGGACACCAGAAATAACGTGGTTCCCCAAGAATGGGTACGTCCACGGGCGGGAATGGCAGTCACAATCTCATTCAACACAAAATCCACAGTGTTACAAATGGGGATAAATTACCCCTATACAAAATGAGATAAAAAAGTGACTCCCGGATACCTTGCGGCAAAACGGCCAAAGAAAGAGGAAGATCCTCACGGCCAAGCACGGCGGCAACCCAAACTCCGACGGCGTCGCTACGACGACGGCGTCTCCCCAAAACTGCAGCAAGCAGTAGCCTTTCCCAAACCCGGCGCAACGGTGGCGGCGCCGGCAATCCTCCTCTCACACAGCGGCGGCGCTCTCCTCCAAAGCAACGGCGGCGGCGGCTCTCCAAAGTAGCGGCGGCGGCCCAACAAGGCAGCGGCGGCGACGGCGGTCAGAGCAGCGGCGGCGGCGGTCTGCCTCCAGCGAGAGGCGACGGTAGAGAGAGAGAGAGAGGCCAAAAATGTAGAGAGAGAGAGGTAGAGAAACGGCGGAAGAAGGGGAGGAAGATGAGTCGGGCTTCTTTTTTCTTGCACCTAGGGCTGTAGGAATAATAGGTATATATATAGGTTTAAGTAATTAAACCAAATAAATAAAAACCCAAAAATTCGGTTCAGGAATTCTGAATAAAGGCAGAACTCGCGAGGTTGCAACCTCTTTTTCCAGGTTGCAACCTCTCGGCCAGAATTTTGAAAATTCAGAAAATCGCCCCGAAAAATTTTCTGCGCGCCCGGAGGAATTGGTACGGGGTTGGGGAGTTAATGGAGGCAAAATCCTAACACATATGCCCGTATGTACCTAAAAATTTTCGGTTGCTTAAACACTCAGGCTGTCTTCATTGACTTTAAGAAAAATATTGGTATATATTCTGAAATAAAATATGGCTTACATTGACGTAACAATATTATTATTATTAAATTCGAATTTAGATAGGCATGAGTGCATGACCCGCACAAAATTTAAATCTTGCTTGACATAAAAATAAAATAAAGTTCATGATTGAGTGATTGACACTGTTAAAATTAATTTTTTTTAAAATACTTTTATTTGTTGATTTTTTGGATCAATTGAATCTAATTAATTGCGTGAATTATGGTTCAGAACAATATTGGAGTATTATTCTAAACTAAAATTTTAAACAGTGAACAAAATAAAATACAATTAGTGAAGAGACTATTTGATTGCTTCTAAAAAAAAAAATGAGAATCTTTCTAAAATATAGTTTTTCATTTGTCGTTATTGCGGGTGGCGTAGCGTACTAGCGTTCTCTCGGTCTAGAGAAACAAGCCGTCTTAGCTTGAGAGTAAGTCAAGCGTGCAAAAATTAAAAGGAAACCAACAACAGAGATGGCAAGACTTTTTACGTGAAAAAATTCTAAAAGAGGAAAAAAACCGATTAATTTGTTTGAGGTTACAAGTATTTGAATATTATAGAGAGAGATAACATCATTAAGTGTAAGTTGTTAAAATAATTAGGCGGACATGTTCATAAAAATAGCTAAGTCTATTGCATTTAGAAGATCATGAATAGATAAATCAAATATGGTCCAAAAAATGTAGGATTGTGCACTTTCTTAAGCTCCGACAAGAGGAATAAAATTTTTGAAGAGGATGTGAGGAAAATATTAGGGAATATAAGAGAAGAACTTACCGACTATTTTTAGAACTACATTGTTATTAACATGACTTAAATTTATTAGTGATGGATAATTACTAATCCGGCTGCATTTAATTTGCTTTAAGTCATGCCTAAATCGACCCGATTAGCCCATAATATTAGAGCCGTCTTACCGACATCAATCACCTCTCAACAACGGCAGATCAGGAACTAGTTATAATACAACAGCCTCATGTAATCAAAGAAACTTATATAGACATGCACCTCCACTTCAATTATCAAAATGCTTCCTTTGAGTGCACCAAAAAACTAGCTAGTTGTTTACAAAAACATGAGACAAATAAAAAAATGAAAACACAAAAGATACAGATTTACGCAGCTCGTCACAAGATGGGCTACATCTACAAGCAACAACAGTTTGTTTTTCACTAAATCAATAACAGAGGAGGTAATATATAGAAAATGAGCGGATTTCAAATTACCCTAAACCCTAAAATTACAAAGATCGAGTTTATATAATATTCCGTATATTTACAAAATACTAAAAATATCTTGGACCTTGTAAGTCAAGATCAACACCAACAACATCTTGGGGTTATTACTCAAGGCATATAATTAACACTAGTCATTGTTTACGACTATATCAATCAATCGAGGTTGGGCCTAGTAGACCTAGGCTCCGTTTAAAGAAGACTTATTTTCTTAAGGTCCGGTTCATGCGGTCGTAACCGTTTGACCAATGAAAATAAGTCACCCTCAAACGGAACCCTAATCTGATTGGTGATTCATCTTCCTCACATTTCAATCTGAAAACAATGTTGACAGACAACATTAGAAATCATGGAGCCACATTTTGACACTTAGGCTTCGTTTAGGGGGTACTTATTTTCACCGGTCAAGCGATTATGATCGCATGAATCAGATCTTAATTAAGCTCCGGTTCATGCCGTGGTAACCGCTTGATCGGTGAAAATAAGTCCCCCCAAACGAAGCCTTACTCATAAGGTCCAACCGTATTGCGCAATTAAAGTCTATAACCTCGACCAAACCCAAATTCATGATAAGGAGGAGTACGCTAATTTGGAGCAAACACGGCCGCGTTCCAAAAAGAGAAAGTAAACTTGAAAAATAAAATATAGAAATTCTTGGAACAAGTTAAGTTTTGGGACACAAGGGGCGATATGTGCGATACGTGCGATACGTGCGATATGTGCTTGGTCAATTTTGCAGAACAATTGAGGGGCATTTTCGTCATTGAAAAGAATCAAAATTGCTTATCACAACGCACATGTTTCTAGACGCAACTGCCCAACTCCCGCTGGGATTTTGTTGAATAAAAAAAAACAGTTGCTTTTTTTAATTCCAAACCAAAAGGTAACGTGCTGCTGCAGAATTGCGGCCTGCGGGCTGCGAAGCATATAATAATACTATAATAGAAATACATTGATTTCATTGAATTATACTTGACGTCTCGCACGTGCTTACCATAAATCAGTGAAATAAATTTTAATTTAAACTCAATTTGAATTTTGAATGATATATATATAGGGTGGTGTTAAAGGCACACCATCTTCGGCTTGTGCACATCAATACTATGTGCACCCATTGAAATTTTATGTGCACACCATATTCGGGTTTGTGCACACCAATACTATGTGCACAGTCTGAGCAAACATAACTACAATGTATGTGGACTCGTTGGGCGCCGTTGCCGTCTCTTTCATCAGAGCAAACAGATCGACGACAAGGCGGTCATGGCCTTGCATCGCGAGCACTCCGATCATCACGTTCCAAAGCACGACGTCTTTGCTCGAAACCTGGAGGAACACCTCCAAAGCTGCTTCAACGCACCCGTATCTGCAGTACATGTCCACAAGAGCTGTGGGGAGGATGACGTTGTCGTGATTGCATAGTTTTTTTTAAAAGAAATACGCGCCTTTTTAAATTGCGTCTTTTACGTGCATTTTTATGAAACGTGTTCAACATGAAAGTTGTAGAACTTGACGATATCTACAACTTTCATGTTGAACACTTTTTTATTTAAAACCGTTTAGGCGCCCGATTTGGTCCCCGAAAAAAATCACGCGGGACATATGAATGTCCGCGTGATTTTTTTCAGGGGCCAAATCGGGGGCCTAAACGGCTATAAATCAAAAAGTGTTCAACATAAAAATTGTAGATATCGTCGAGATCTACAACTTTCATGTTGAACACTTCTTCTGAAAATGAACGTAGAAGACGCAGTTCAAAAAGCGCACATCGGAAAAGGGGAGGCGGACTGCTTCTGCTTTAGTTGGGTGGAGTTTAGAAAACCTAAATTATTAAGGATTATATTTTTGATGGATGTGCACATAGCCGAAAATGATGTGCCTTTAACACCACCCTATATATATTGAAATAGAACTTTCTTTGCGTGCAAAATTTTTTAAACATTTTTACCTCATATAGATTATTATATATTTAAAAAAAGCAGTTTTAGTCATGCAACCATCTTACAAATACACAATTTAACTACAAATATTAATTATATTATTACATATTTATAGCTCAAGTATTAATTAGATGAGAGATTAGTTGCGGAACAGGAGGTCATGAAATAGCTTCTGTCCAATTCAAATGCACTTTCAAATAAGGCTCAATTTGGGAGGATTTATTTTCAACGATCAAATGATTACGATTGCATGAATCAAACATTAATATTATTTCCACCGGTCAAACGGTTACGATCGCATGAACGGGACTTTAATTAAGATCCGGTTCATGCGGTCGTAACCGCTTGACCGGTGAAAATAAGTCCTTTCAAACGGAGCCTAATGCCCTGTTAGGCTCTGTTTGGGGGGATTTATTTTCACCGGTCAAATGGTTACAACTGCATGAATCAGATCATAATTAAGGTCAGGTTCATGCAGTCTTAATCACTTGACCGGTGAAAATAAGTCCTCCCAAACGAAGCCTAAGGCTCCGTTTGGGGGGACTTATTTTCATCGGTCAAGCGGTCGCGACCGCATGAACCGGGACTTAATTAAGTCCCGGTTCATGCGGTCGCGACCGCTTGACCGGTGAAAATAAGTCTCCCCAAACGGAGCCTAAGACTCCTTTTGACACGGTGGTGGGGATCATGAATACGATCGCCTCACGTAAGGAACTTCATTGATGAGATTTTTGTCCAAACTCACCGGAGCAAAAAGAAGTCCCGCTTCCTATGTGGTGGAACAGAAATTAGTTTTCCCTTTTTGGTGAGATTTCTACTTTCATGGAGAATAGGGAATATATATCTTTTATCTCCTCCTTAATTCGACACAATGGCAGATTTGTAAATATTTCATCAATTCACCATTATACTTATTGGGGAATCGCGCGGCGCTCTCGTTAGACCGGACCTATTCAATCGCTTTACCCTGTGAGCGGCCGAGCGAGTCAACAATCAAAGATTATCTGGTTGCTAGGACAAAAACTTGAGGACGTGGAAAACCCGCAATCGGGGTGAAAACCACGCGGTAGGTACGAACGGTGCCGATCTAACTTCCATTATATCCGAGTTTGTTACAAAGCCTTTTGGAGAAGGGCGAGGGAAACAGACCGTGCCTCATTACACTTAATGTCAGGTGTCGTTGGCCGTCATGCTGGTTCTAAGATCTTCTGTCGTGCGTTCACTGGAGGTGCGGGCGCTTCCTGGCCTCCGGGGTTGTGTTGACGTGTCAGTGGTGATGACTCCAGGCGTCTTGTTCTTGACTTGATTCTCCACAAACTTCCTCGTCGGATTGCGGCCTTGGCGTGACCTTACGTGAGTGATCTTGGATGGGGGTTCTGCAGAGAGAAAGCAAGAGAAAACGGGAGTGAAGTGAAGTCGGAAAAGGCCCATTTTAAGCGAAAATGGGCATATTTATAGATTTTGGCGAGAGTGGTACGGTAATTTTGCCCAGCAACTACCGAACCGACCAATAGAATTGTCCGGAAATGATGACGTGGATCACCACTTTTAGGAAATAACCACCTTGCCCCTGGGTCGAAGGACGGCCCGCACACGAGGAATGGCGGCCTGATGGTGCCGGCGTGGGCGGCTGGCCGCCGCCGCCACCCCATACAGATCTAGGGCGGGCGGCCGTGGAGAGGTCACCCCGAGGCGGGCGGCCCCCACAGGGGCCGACCGCGGTGAGGCCGCTCAGATCCGGGCGGCCTTGGCTGGCCTTTCGCGGAACCGATCGCAGCAAGGCCGCCCGGGGTCAGGCGGCCTTGGCCTGCGCGCCCTCGCGAGGGTCGGCCGCGGCGAGGCCGCTTGGGATCCGGGTCCGGCTGCGGTCGGGGTCGGCCCGTGGCAGGGGTCGGCCCGGGGGTGGGGCCGTCCAACGACGTCGGGCGGCAGCGGTTGGGCTGCGCGCGTGATCGCGGTTCTTTCTATAAATTAGGTCTATAAATTAGGTTTCTTTCTATCAACACCCCACCCCATATATTAAATGAAGAGTTTATATAATATTAAAAAAATTAAAATATATATATATTTATATACTTAGAATATATATTAGGTTGTACATTTAGGTGGTACATGTAAAACGTGGCTAATACTTTTATTTTTTTTTTAAAAACATGACATTAGTCATGGTTTAAACAGTGACGAATACTATTTAAAAAAATGGCATTAGTCACGGTTTAAACAGTGGCTAATACTATTAATTTTTTTTAATTGAGTGTGGTGTGGCTGCCCACGCTCGCCCAAGATGGGTCCGCCCCAGCACCTGATGTACTATGTGTAAGTGTATATTCAGACGAATAACGTTGTCGGGGGCCTTGCGCGTGTAAACCCTAGGTTTGCCTCTATATATACCTAGCTGGGGGCAACAGAGAGTCGGTTCCACCTTGACCTTCCTCCGGATGTTTCGAGCACCCTTTCACATTCTCGAAACAGTCTTCGTCGCCCCCCCCGGCTCATCCGTCGCGGATTTAGGTCAAGCCCGATCCGCCGCTGCTCGTGTGCTTCGCTCGCGAAATCGTCCCCGTCGCCGCGTGCGGGTCTTCCCCCTCCCCGAGTCGTTCGCCTGCTCCGATCCGCCGGCTGCCGAAGCCGTCCGCTCGATGATCGCCAAGGAAGCTCTGCGCCGCTGCTCGGTAGCTTCGCTCGCGACATCGTCCTCATCGATCGCTGATAGCATCGTCGCCGTCGTCATTCGCGGCTTTTGGGCTAGTCGTCGCCGATCGGGGTTTTTTCCTCGCTCGCGTAATTAGGGCTCGCCATTCGCGTCTTCCCCTTCGTCGGTCGCGCTTCTTCCAGGTCGCTGTTGCTACAGGAGTTTCCCTCTCCCTCGATCGCCATCCGAAGCCTGGTCCCGGTGCCAGATCCGCCGCAGTTTTCACGACCCGCTGCATCGCCGTGGTTGTCGATCGAAAGACAAGGAGGAGATCTCGCCGTTTCTCGCCTCCTTCCGTCGCTCTGCTCCCCGATCTTGGTTAGCCCTGTTGCCTTCTCTATTCCGGCAAGGTTGCCGATCCAGATCCGGAAAGGTGAAGCCAATCCAAGGTTGCTGAGCCCGTGAAGCCGTCCAGTGTAGCAGATCCAGTATAGGCGTCTCCATTCTGCTCTCTCTTGTGTGCTGGGTTTCTTGGATCCTGTTAGGGTTTGCAAATCAAGTCAAGATGAGGAACTCCAGCCTCTCCTCTCCAGTGCCCATGATCAAGCTTGAGAAGTTCACGACCTCTGAGTTCAACGACTAGAAGTTGAACACGCAGTTCGGGATGAAATACCTGAACGTCTTCTACACCGTCAAATCCGTTCGTGCTGATGTTGCTGGGACAGATGACGAGGCGCAGTGGGTCGAAGACGAGGATTTCTGCAGGGACTACCTGCTGAATTGCCTCTCCTCCAGCCTGGCAAAGAACTACCTCAAGATGTAGTCTGCAAAGGAGATCTGGGAGGCCCTGGAGGAGCATTTCAAGCAGGAGGAGGACCTCTCCAAGGCTCATCTGGTGGATAAATTCCACTCTTTCAGCTTCGACGAGGAGAAAGTCATTCTCCCTCAGGTATCAGATTTTGAAAATTTGATTGATTCCTTGTATAGTGAGTCTATTAGTCTGCCCGATAGTTTTGTTGCTGGCAAAATTGTATACAAGTTTCCCTCATCGTGGTACAATTTCAAAACGGAAATGTATCGCAAGAAGATGCAAGTTGGTCTGAACGACCTCAAACGCTTCATACGCATTGAGGACGAGAACCGGACGAAGCACGCTTTGGAAGCTATTGGCAAGCAGAAGGCTGCTATCAACATGATTACAAGCTCCAAGCGCGCTCCTCCCCCTCATAAGACCAAAACGTCTCGTAGTAGCCCTCAGGTTGCAGGACCGAGTAGACCCTCCAAAAAGTTTAAGGGTAAACGCTTCAACTACAACAAGTGGGGACACTGTGCATCTGACTGCAAGCTACCGAGGAAACAAAGAACTAGAGCACCGCAAGAAGGCAACCAGGCTCATCTGGTTAGCCACGCTGAGCCATCCGACTTTGTTGCCGTGGTCGGACACGCGTAGGCCAGCACGGAGTGGTTCCTAGATTCTAGGGCAACGTGCCACGTTTGCAACAACACTAATCTTCTGACAGAGCTGAAGGATGTAAAGGAATCAGTGACCGTAGCAGATGGCGGCACAGCTGATGTACTAAAGGTGGGAAACGCAACTCTGATGCTCTCCTCGGGTAAGTCTTTAATTTTAAAGAACGTAAAATTAATTCCTTCCTTATCTGCTAACTTAGTGTCTATTAGTTTATTGTGTGATGCTGGTATGTCCATTAACTTCTGTAGCGGTAGAGTGACTCTGTCAGTCAACTCACATTACTTTGGGTGTGCTTACGTCCAGAATAGGATGTACCATTTGAGTCTAGCACATAAGGTAGTGCAACAAGTTCAGTTGAACTTAGTTAGCCCTAGGACTCTACATGAGAGACTAGGACACGTAAACTATAGGAAAATGTTCCAAATAGCTAGAACTCATAAGATAACACTAGACACTAAATCTTCACTTGGAAAATGTGAAGTGTGTGCTCAGACTAAGATCACTAGGAAACCTTTTGGCACGGTTACTAGGAGCACAACACCTCTTGAGCTTATACATTCCGATATTTGTGACTTTAAGAGTTTTGTCACAAGAGGTGGGAGGAAGTATATGATCACGTTTATAGATGACTGCACGAGATTTTGTCATATCTCTTTGCTTAAAACTAAAGATGAAGCGTTTGAAAAGTTGTCTTTTAAAAACCAGGGTAGAAAACCAATTGAGCATGCAAATTAAGAGGTTTAGAAGTGATAGAGGAGGAGAATATATGTCCAGTGAGTTCAGATGCTTCCTTGCTTCACAGAGCATCATAGTAGAAACCACTGCTCCTTACTCCCCCCCAATCTAATGGCATAGCCGAGCGCAAGAATAGAACGTTAACAGAGATGTTGAACTCTATGCTGCTCACTGTAGGCATGCCTTCCGCTTATTGGGGAGAAGCAGTCTTGACTGTGAATCACATTCTGAAAAGAGTTCCCCATGCTAAGTTAGAGGTTACACCCTACGAGCTTTGGTTTAAGCGACCCCCGTCTTTAACTAGACTTAAGACCTGGGGATGTATAGCCTATGTCAGGGTTCCTGACCCTTGACGGTCTAAGGTTGGACCTAGGACCAATATGTGTCTACCTAGGTTGTGCTGAAGATAGTGCTGCTGATATGTTCCTTGATATTTCTAATAATATCATAATAGAATCTAGGGATGCGGTGTTCTTCGAGGACAAGTTCCTCAAAGATAAGAACTTAACGATCCCAGGTATGCAAGCAACTATTACTAAGGAAAATTCTGAATCAGTACCGAGCACCTCCTTTTCCGTTCCGGTAGATAACTCTGGCCTAGAGTCTAGGAGGACTTCAGTGAGAGAACGAACCCCTAGAACCTTCGGTAGTGATTTTGTCACTTACCACGTCGAGGCCGATCTATCTAATTTTAAGGAAGCGATGAGATCAAGGGATTCCCTACTCTGGAAAGAAGCAATTGAGGATGAGATGAACTCTCTCCTTCAGAACGACACATGGATATTAGTTGATAAGTCAATAGGGGCTAAAATTGTAGGGTGCAAGTGGGTTCTTAAAAAGAAGTTAAATCCCGATGGTAGCGTAGCTAAGTATAAAGCACGCCTGGTGGCTAAAGGTTTCACACAAGTAAGCGGAGTAGACTATTTTTACGTATACTCACCCGTGTGTCACTTAGCAACCGTTAGGATTCTTCTTGCTATTTCGGCCATTGAGAACTTTATTGTTCATCAAATGGATGTTAAGACTGCGTTCTTAAACGAAGATCTGACCGAAGAGATCTACACGAGTCAACCTGAAGGTTTCATTGTAGACGGTCACGAAAACAAGGTCTGTAAGCTTTTAAAGTCGCTATACGGATTGAAGTAGGTGCCGAAATTATGACATGAGAAGTTTTACTATACTGTAAAGAACATGGGATTCATGTCGAGTCTCTCAGATAAATGTCTTTATATACGTCATAGATCAGACAAAATCGTCATAATATGCTTGTATGTGAATGATATTCTTATTCTTGGATCTGATCAATCCGAAGTGGATGACGTAAAGTCAGGTCTAATTAAAGAATTTAGCATGACAGACCTAGGTGTAGCTGACACTATACTAGGTATGCAAGTGAGCTTTGGGAAACATGGCATTTCCCTAAGTCAAAGCCACTACATCCACTCCTTGTTGGACACGTGGGGATACAGTGAACGGAAAGCGGATGAGACACCATACGACTATTCTAACCTCTTAAAGCCCAACGAAGGGGCTGCGGTTCGACAGTTAGATTATTCTAAACTGCTTGGTAGCCTCATGTACGCTATGGTTTGCATGAGACCTGACATAGCCTTTATGGTCAGCATGTTAAGTAGGTTCACTAGCAATCCTGGCCAAGACCACTGGAATGCCCTTGATAGGCTGATGCATTACTTAAAGCACCCCCGAAAGTATGTTTTATGTTATAGTGGTCATCCTCCAGTTCTGGAAGGATATTCTGATGCATCGTGGTGCTCAGAAGTAAACGACAACAAGTCCACTAGTGGATTACTCTTTACACTAGGAGGAGCAGCTGTAGCCTGGAAGTCCAAGAGACAGTCGTGCATTGCACTCTCATCTATGGAATCCGAACTCTATGCTCTAGCTTCGGCTGGTGAAGAAGCAGAGTGGTTAAGAGATTTGGTGATGGACATTCCACTGTCGGGCCTGAAACTGAGTTCTGTTGCAGTTTACTGCGACAAACAGGCTACTAAAACGATTGCCACGAACACTTTATTCAATGGCAAAAGAAGGAAACTTAGGATGAAACAGGCATGGTTGACCTCTCTCACAAGTCAAGGGATTTTGACCCTGGTCGATGTGAGATCGAAAGATAATGTTGCAGACGCGCTTACTAAAGGATTAAATATAGCTCTCACAATCAAAACATCGGGGGAAATGAGATTAAAGTTCATAGAAATATGAAACTTTCCTCCAACGTTTATGTTTTGATATGCACAAGCCTATATCTGCCAACATTCAAGCATCTAATAAGTGACAGACTGAAAACCCCAAATAATTTCTTGATGAAAACCCAAGATGGTTGGATGCGGGTTATTCCACATTTGATAACATAATGTCCTCTCATTGTAAGTTGATTCAAGAGTTATTCAACTGGGAATTGAAAGTCGTTGTAAATGTTAATCTAAACATTATTGGTCACATCACATTATTCCATTTGATAATGTTGCACGTGATGTGTGCCCACATGTGTTGGTGAGGCACATAGTGATCCGTAATGAGTAAGGTAACGCAACTAGTCCTAGTTAGACTGGATGAGATGCTGACAGAGTTACTTCATCGTTGCTAGAAGTGCTAAGCTCATTTAGTAAGAGCTAGATTACTTTAAATGTTACTGCATATGTTTATGAATTCATTGAGTCTGACTCATGAAATTTCTTGCAGGATACGATGGAGATTTTGGAGGAGCTGTAGACTTGGACATGGATGATGATGATCTACTAGATGAGTAGAATCATCAAACGTTTAATTCATGTCTTTGTTTTGTGTTGTAATAATTATTCAGACTATGTTTTGGGATAGCATCTATGTGGTGGTTTGTCGTTTAGGCAAAACCTTTATTTTTGATTTATTAGTATGATCTGTCCTGGATGTTTTGCTTAGTTTGGATTATTATTTTGTCTACACTTCAGTATCCCGAAACGTCACCGTTATTTATCACGAATATAGGAGGAGATTGTAAGTGTATATTCGGACGAATAACGTGGTCAGGGGCCTTGCGCGTGTAAACCCTAGGTTTGGCTCTATATATACCTAGCTGAGGGCAACGGAGAGTCGGTTCCACCTTGACCTTCCTCCGGATGTTTCGAGCACCCTCTCACACTATTTATATGCAAATCATGGGAGGGAGGGGTATGCAGCTGAGAATACCCAGCCCCTGGAGATATTGCCTATATATGGAGACTATGGGAGGATTTCGCCTATGTTGGTGAGATGTCGCCAATTGTCGCAAACCTAGGGAGTAACCCCGATACTAGAACGTCGCCTCCAGCTATTTCTGCTTGTTGGTCTTGACTCTTTTTTTTTTTACTTTAACTTTGCCCGTGTGGCATAACTAGAACCACCTTTGATGAATATGAGTTGCACCGTAAACACTTTTTAAGGTTACAGCCCGTCATCCGTTTGGCGTAGCGTTTTGATTCAGCGACGAAGGACAATATGAGTTTATATATAAAGCTAGTATGGCACACAAACCAGTTCAATTCATGTCCATCAGTGCCAGTGGATGATATGAAACTGCGATCCACATGTTTAGAGTTCAATAAGCATGGCCTAACATCTAGCTAGGTTTAAGTGCATGCAATTTTGGTCGAGGTGAAGCATGCATAATTATTGAATAGAGGGAGTCGCCTTGACCCTCAGCTCAAAGGAGATCAAAACACCCACAAATTAAATACAGAACGCACGCATACACACATAATACAAAATACAAAACACATGGGCATCAAGGAGGACTCCACATTGTTTTCACTTTCAATTACTTGTACAGTGAGCGGAGGTCTATCACCCTCCTGAAATTTCTAACACTTGTGACATCGACCAAATAAAATTAGTGGATTTAATCGACATCTAATTGGTCCCGATTTTTTCCCTTTTCCACATAAAAAATATTGTAGTCACTCCGAACCGAGAGAGCGCTAAGCTACCAACAACGACAATAATAAAATATTTAAACTTCCATGTTTAAGTAAGAAGAGAAGTTTATTATTACATCCCAAATTTCAACGACACTAAGACTCTATTTGACTCAGCTGCAGTCAGTGGCGGAACTAGGATTTTAATCTGATCCGGGCACCATATAAATAATATTAATTTATGAGAACTTTTTTTATTGAAAAATCAAATAAAATATTGCAACAGAAAGTAAGAAAAATGAAAATTAGAACATTATATGAAAGAGAAACTTGAAACTGACCAAAATAGATATTATAGTAGAGTTAAATATTACATAATGAAATTTTTTAATGGTAAAGTGCTCCAAAAAAACTTACAAATCAAAAAATCACTTTTCTCGGGCACATATTCTGAAAACGCTGAATAATTTCTTCAATATTGGTAATGTTGTCTGCAATATCTTTCTCAATATATGCTATCAGACAACCATTCATCCAATTATCATTCATTCTATTCCTTAGACGACTCTTTGTAATCTTCATAGCCGAGAACATCCTTTCTGCAGTAGCAGTTGCCACCGGTAGAAGACAAGCCAATTTCAAAAGGTGATACACCAACTGGTAATGATCATGTTTTTTGAGCTCCACTAATTTTGCAGTAAGTCCACTTATGCCATTAAGTTGTGAGAATTTCTCATTAGAGCGAACATCAAAATTATATATATCAAACTGATCATATAGTATCTGCAAGTCTAATTGAGTAAAATCACATGGATAATATTCTGCAAGGCGAATCAACTTATCTTTATCAAAAGAAATGAAATTGTCGCTTGGATCAAGACATGAAACACAGAGAAGTAATTCAGTATTTACTTCATTAAATCGATCATTTAACTCGTTTAACATCCAATCAATTACGGTATTGAAGATCTCAACCCGAAAATGATGATAATTTGTAATATCTCTTGCATTACGTCTTGATCTTCCAGCTTGAATAAATTTTTCCCACATGTCTGGAACATCGATGCCATGTTTACCACAAAAGCTTGAAACTTCCTTTATGAAAGCTTCCCACTATAGATCGACATTTCTCATATTAAATAATAACTGTTTGGACAACTTGACAAAGTTCATTGCATTGATGATGTCTTGTCCTTTTTTTGTAGCGCTTGTGATAACTCATGTGTTCTCGACAAAATATTTTTCATCAAATGAAGAAGAAAGATGAAATCAAAAGTTATTATACTTTTTAAAAGACTACTTGTAGTTCCTCGTTGATTTGCATCCATTCCATCAACTTTAATAATCTCAAGAACATTAACTATAGATGAGAACATACGAATGAAATTCAAAACAATACCGTAATGTGAGCTCCACCGTGTTTCTCCTGCTTTCTTAATTTCAAGTGGTTGATTTAACCCTCGACCACTCTCCAATTCTCTGCAACCAATTTCTTGTGCTACTCTTTCGACTTCTAGCGCTCTAAGACAGTCACGTCGTTTGCATGATCCCCCAACAACATTCAATACCATGTTAACATGGAAAAAAAGCTCGGCAATTTCAGAATGACCTTCTGCAACGGCTACTAATATAAGCTGTAGTTGATGAGCAAAACAATGAATGTACAATGCAGAAGTATTTTCCCTCGATATCAATGTTTTCAAACCCTTTAATTCACCTTTCATGTTACTGGCTCAATCATAACCCTGTCCCCATAATTTTGAAATACTTAGATTGTATTTCACAAATAGTGTATCAGTAGCAATCTTCAGAGATAAAGCAGTGGTGTCAGATACGTGAACAAAACCAAGTATTCTTTCAGCAATTAAGCCTTTTTTTATCAACATACCACAAAACAATAGTCATCTGCTCTTTCGTCACTATATCACGAGCTTCGTCCACTAAAATAGAGAAACAGTCATCTCCAATATCCCTAAGGATTGTGTCTGTTATTGCACTTGCTATTGCAGAAACAATCTCTTTTTGTATTTTCGGCGAGGTTAGTTGGCAATTAAGTGGGGAATTTTTCAGAACCACGACTTTAATGTCACTACTATGTGATGCAAGAAAATCAAGTAATTCAAGAAAATTCTCTCTATTGATTGATTCATTAGCCTCATCATGACCACGAAAAGCCAGCCCTTGTCGTAACAGAAATCAGACACAATCAATAGATGCACTTAAACGAGCTCGATATTCTATAATTTGACATTCTTCTTGTTTTGCAAACGCAATCTGTATACTTTGTTTCTGATTCATTAAATCTTCACACATTCTCTTAGCAATAGAATGTGAAGTTGTGTGATTCCCGACGTGTTTTCGAGTATAGTCTTATCTTTCCAATACCGAAATCCACGACTAACGAAAGTTGGATCACACCCTCTTTGAGGGAAGACATAACAATAAAGACAAAAAGCTGCATCCTTTTCGACGCTGTATTCTAGCCAATCTTTAAAATTGTTAAACCAATTTTTGTTGAAGCGACGTGCTTTTTTTCCAATCTCAGTTTGAGGAAAACACTCTAAAAAGGTTGACAAGGTCCTTTCTGTAGATAATATCTTCTTATAGAATCATGAAGATTAACATCGAATGATAATATAGGCTGCCTCAAACCCGGGTCTGAAGGTAAATCCTCAATATTAAACTCAGTGTGAAGTCTCTTACTATCTGTAGCTTTTGACACTTGTGCATTTACTTTTGAAAAAAATTTATCCTAAAAATTAAGTAAATTCAATTTTATAAATTAAGAGAGACAACATTCATAAATAAGCATCAACAAATAAGAGAAATGCATAACAACAGTCATTACAACATTGAATTGTTGATTGTTGTAGACTTGTAGTTGTTTGAGATTTGTGAAATCCTTTCCTTACTTAATCTTGAAGTGGAATCAATTTCTGTACATACATAAAATCACTTGAAATTAACACACCAAACCAACATATTCTACATCTAGCTATGAAAATTAGGGTCTGTTCATTTGGAAGAAATTGGGCTCTAGAATTAGAATAGGGTGCCCATTTTCAAACATCATCACCAACAAGAACAACACAACAATATCTAACTTTAAGTGAACCTACAGGGACATGATTTTGATAAAATTAAAGAGTGAATTATCTGAAGATGACAAGTTTATCAAACATAATTACTAACAAGATCAACACAACCATATATAATTTCAATTAGCTTATAGTAACATGATCTTTATAAATTAACTAGCAACTTATCGCACATTATGAGCTAGGATAAGTATGAATATAGTTAAAAGTTATCTTATAAATAGGAACGACGATAGCCCTTTTTTCATAACCCACAACCTACACATGAAAAGCAAAACATCTATGGATAAATTGAATTTCAAAATTTTGCAATTTTCAAGTAAAAACCTAGGTCCGCCCCAATTCTAGACTCAGAGCGGGACGGAAATAAATTTCTTACAAATTCTGCAATCACTTGAAATCAATTTCTACTCATGGAGATCTAGAACTTGAAAGAAATGATTAATCTTATATTGAAAAATGAAAATATTTAGCACTCACCAAGCTTGCAACTTGCAAGTGGAGGCTGCACTCACAAATTTGGCTGTTAGAGGCTGCAAAAAAATCAAATCGAGGAAGAAGACGAAGAGGAAGAAGACGAAGAGGAAGAAGACGAAGAGGAAGAAGACGAAGAGGAAGAGGAAGAAGAAGAAGAGGAAGAAGAAGAAGAGGAAGAGGGATCGGCATACCGGCGGAGGAGAGGGATCGGCGTACGGTGAAGAAGAGGGATTCGCGGGATGCTCCCGCACGCGGCACGGCGACGGCGACGGCGACGGGCGACGCGCGACGCGCGACGGGCGAGGGCATCGATTCAGCGAAGAAGAGGGACGGGCGACGGGCTAGGGCACGCGGGAATGCGGGATTAAGCTCTCCCTCGATGAAAATGGCGTAAAATCACACCCGGGCACGTGCCCGGGTGTGTCTGAACCTAGGTCCGCCCCTGGCTGCAGCGACTAGAGAAACAATGGTAGAATAATCAACTATTTTGCAAAGTGGTGGCAAAGTCTGTAAAATCGTTTGAAAGAACAACGTCAGAAGTGCTTTTTCAAATGAAAAAAATATGTGATAGAAAATGTTGGACTTGATGGAGCAATCTCTGAGAAATCATTTTTATACAACTCTTTAGAAATCATTTTAGAAATCGTTTTTTATACAGGTGTTAATAAATTATGTTTATTCCAAAAAAACATAGAGCAATCTCAGAAAATTCTTCGGGCATCACGAAATTTCAACGTATTAGCACGGGATTTAATGCTTTCATGTGCTTATGATGGTGATATTAGCTATGGTAGAGATGAAGAGGCTTGAAACCACAAGAATGAGGAAGGAAGAACATGAACCCTAAAGCCTGCGCGAAGAAGAGGAAGAAGACGCCTGCTCCGACAGAAGGAGGCGAATGCAGCAGATCACGTGAGGAAGCCAGCGATCTGGAGTCGGCGGAAGTGGTAGCAGGCATCGGCGAAAATGGCAGCAGGCATCAGTGGGACAAGCAGCAGGCAACGGCGGTTGAAGGTGGAAGAATATCGAGGCCGGAAGAGAGTTCCCACGAATCGCATCTTGCGATTCTAAAGTCGTGAAAAATTTTCACGACTCCGGATCGTCATTTTTCTGCAATTTGGAAGCGGTGGCTCCTCCCACTGCTCTGCCTGTTTTCATTGTTTGGCGCAACGTTTTTAAAACCAGCGGCATGTGTAGTAAAATTGCCGCGCCAAACAGAGCCTAAGGCTCCGTTTGGCACGGTGATAGTGGTCATAAACTCATGGGTTAAATCGTCATTCGTTAAAGATCACCCGACGAAAATCATCCGTTTAAATATAAAAGTAGATGAAGTTTCTTAGTTGGGCGTTAACGAATGAAAATTTAACCCTGATGGTCATGACTGCCACCACCGTGCCAAATGGAGCCTAAGTTTGAACTGAATGTACTAACTATAGTTAGATAACTCACGCAATAACTATATAGCGTCTAAAAATTCATTTTTATGATATTATTTGAGGTTTAGTCCCATATCGCCTAGCGTGCTCCTTGATCCTGAGTGCATAAACGGGATGATCACTACTCCGCTAATCACATGATTTTAAGGAGTGAAGTCCCAATGTTTTTCCATTTCTTTTAGGGCGCTGCTATCCGCACCGCAGTTTTGGCTATTCGCACCGCACTTTCTCCTAATTTTTCGTGTTTTTTGGAAATAAGCCTTGTACATGTATTTTTAGGAAAAGTGTTCAACACAAAAGTTGTAGATCTCGACGAGATCTACAACTTTTGTGTTGAACACTTTTCCTAAAAATACATGTACAATGGGTACTTTGGAAATATGTCCAGATTTCGTGCCTTTTTGAAATACGCCTTGTACATGCATTTTTAGGAAAAGTGTTAACCACAAAAGTTGTAGATATCGTCGAGATCTACAACTTTCGTGTTGAACACTTTTTCAAAAATGCATGTGTAAACCGTATTTCCAAAAGACATGGAAAATTAGGAAAAAGTGCGGTACGAATAGCCAAAACTGCGGTGCGGATAGCAGCGCCCTTCTTTTATTCTAGTATCCCATTTCTAATTAACTTATATTAATTATGGGCATAATAAGTATCTATTGCACTTTAATGCATAGCGCATATTTAATAATATATATTTACCAATATGGGACTATTATTAATAGGTGATGGTTAACCGCAAATCAGCTATTTGTTAGTCGCACCTCAAAATCTCATTATTTTCCGTGCCTTTTCAAATACGTCTTGTACATGCAATTTCAGGAAAAGTGCTCAACACGAAAGTTGTAGATATCTTTGAGATCTACAACTTTCGTGTTGAGCACTTTTCCTGAAATTGCATGTACAAGGCGTACTTTGGAAATGCTCAGATTTTACGCCTTTCAGAAATACGTCTTGTACATGCAATTTCAAGAAAAGTGTTCAACACGAAAGTTGTAGATCTCGTCGAGATCTAAAACTTTTGTGTTGAACACTTTTCCTGAAATTGTATGTAGAAGACGTATTTCGAAAAGGCGCGAAAAATTAGCAGATTTTGGGGTGCGACTAGCCAATAACGGATTGCGGTTAACAATCACCTATTAATTTGGGCAGTCAAAGGCTCAAGAGGACTCAGGACTCAGTTCCACATGTGATTACTGCGTCGCCGTCCTGCCGCGTAACGGCTTATTTAACGGCCGTCCGCACCGCCGTAAATAATACCGAAGCAGAAATATCTCAATTGGGGGAGAAGGACCTGGTCCACCTGGATGTAAATAATCTGGCAATCTCCTGCCCCCATTATTAAAAAATTAAAATTAAAATTAAAATAATCTGACAACCCAACTATACTATAGTTGGACTACTAAACCATAATAAGCATGGATGTGCATTGCCACGATCACGCATGTGCAAAATATGGGTCCCACAACCCATTGCCTCTTAAATCTAAATCCGAAGTCGGGCCCGCCGTCTCGTGCTCCGCGTCGCGGTCTGCAAAGATAGAGGTTTCGATGGCGGATCTGCCGCTCATTATACATCGAACGGCTTCCGAGGCAGCAGAGGTTCGGCTGATGATGCGTGGGCACAGAAATTGCGTGCTGGAAAAGCGAGGCCGCGAAAGGAGAGAGAGACAGAACAACTGTTGAAAAAGCGGGGAGGGAAAACGCGCTTCTAATGGTGTGTCTGACGTGGCAAGCATTAAAAGCAGAAAACAGTTCCTCTACTCACATGTTCAAAGTAATTTTTTATTTATATTCATAGTTCCTTGAATCCTTGCTACAAAAATATCAATAGTAATGTATATATATATTTTTTATTAAAAGAATTATTATATGCAAATTAGATGTCTAATTATTTATTTGAATTAAAGACCATTTGTCAAAAACAAAATTGTTGAATTCATACAAAAAAAAAAGAAATAAAAAAGAATGTGCCAATAACCGATCATCCAAAATAATCTCCACTAGTTTAGCGAGGATTATGAAAAGAACCATAGCGCGCGCAATCCGCCCAAGGTCCGCACACGGGATCCCACTATGCGTGCAAACCGCCTGCGGCAGGTCAAAACAGATGGCCGCATGTACTCATCGGCTATCGATCCCCTTGTACCAAGGGACTCCGGGCCGACCCGGGCCGCGCTACGACCAGGACCAAGGGACTCTCGAACTCCCGGCGATCGATCCACTGTAACATCAGGCTAAATTCACTATTTAGCTTTGAGTTTACAAGTGTTTAGAGATTTCACGGAGGGTAACATGCCACATCTACGTTACAACCTTGAAGTGCAAAAAAAGTCGAAAAGAAACTAAGTCCACGAAGATTTGACGAGAGGGTCCATCGTAGCGTTCCTCAATACCTTCTCCCGTAGGGAAAATTGGCCAAGTTCTCAGAGCTTGGATGAGCGTCTGCGAGGCTTGAAAGAAAGGGTCCACGAAGCTCGAAAGGGAGTGTTCAAGGAGTCCTTTTCTGAAGTCTTCTCTTGCCCTCATGGATGGATCTACGTGACAGCTAAGCGTTGAGTGTTGAGCGCTAAGCGGCCGAGAGAGGGAGCGGGACGAATTTTAAGCAGAGGAACGGTCTAAGTCTCACGTCCTCGCCGAAAAATCTTGTAGCTCTCTATAGCCTCTGAAGTGTTTGTCTTCAAATAAAGATTTGTGGGCCTTTTTATTGTTTTCGGGAGGGGCATGCTGATAATTGCTCCCGAGCGGATTCTGAGGTAGTGAATTGCGTCGCTCCGTTCTGCTCACATGGATCACCAATTTTCATGAAATGATAGACGTGCCCCCCCCCGGGCAGTCCAGGCAACCCGGGCAAGGTGCCCGGCGATGGCAACAGCGGCCGGTGGCCTCTGGTGTGCACCTACGCGCGCGTGCCAGCCGCACGCACAAGCCGACCGTGTGTGTGTGGGCGGGCGCGCTTGACCGCGCGTGCGCGTGGGCTGACCGCCCACACGCAGACGCATCCCCGTTGCTAGCTTGTTTGTGCGCGCTTGGCTTTGCTGCCCTTTCAGTGTGTTTTTAAGCCTTGCGCGCGGCTTGCTCAACCGGATTGGATCGCCTCCATGTCCTTTATTAAAATCTTCTCGCTTTGACTTAGAAAAATCAGAGGAACCACGTCAAACAATATTATTGACATAACTGAATACATGCTTGACATAACGGTTATGAGTGCTACGAAGAAAAATTTTAATTTTAAACAAAACGGATGCAATTTCTTAGGAGAGATCGAGAGTTCACGAACGATGGTTCCTGACCACCTTACCGATATCACCACAACGGCACAACCGCTACGACCATCCCAAACATATCCGTAGTAAAACCCCCGATGTTAAATAATAATTATACATATATTATTTCTAATGTAAGATGTTCCATGATATCTTTAAAAACGGTAAATTCTTTTTTTAATCATTACTCGTTTTGATGTCATATTTTTGCTCCGATACGAGTTCGAACAAAAACGCGACAATCACATAATATATGTTTGACATGACAGCAGTTATGACAGCCATCAAGAAACTAAAATTAGTTTTGAACATTGATGGACTCCACCTTAATTTATAAGGAAAAGGAGACCCCCATGACCCCCATCAATGGAGATCATGGGTAGGCCCCCCTAACCCCCATGATCTCTCATGAAGATCATGGGAGTGGGCCCCCTCTTTCCCCACCTTTAGGGGAAGGAACCGCCGCCGGCGGTTCCCCTCCGGCCATGGCCGGCCGGCCGCGGCCATGGCCGGCCGTGGCCATGGCCGGCCGCGGCCATGGCCGGCCGCGGCCAAGGCCGGCCGCGGCCAAGGCCGGCCGCGGCCAAGGCCGGCCGCGGCCAAGGCCGGCCTCGGCCATGGCCGGCCACCGCCGTGTCCGGCCGCCGCCGTGTCCGGCCGCCGCCACGTCCGGCCACCTCCTCGCCGTCGGCGTCGTCCGGGCGGTCCCACCTCGGGATGACCTCCCCCCCCACCGTCCGATCGAGAGGGAGGCCCCGCGGCCGTCCGATCGGGGCAAAACCACCCACTAACCCACTATGTTAGGGTGGGGCCCGCCATAACTTCCCCCTGGAGCCTATAAAAGGACCCCAGGGGCTCCTCATTTCCTAAATTTCTCCTCCTACGCTTCCCCCTTCTTCTTCTTCCTCAGGTGGGAGCTCTCCCGTTTTCTCTGCCGGCGGCCACCCCTCGTCGTCAACCACCAGTGGCCGCCTCTCGCCGCCAACCACCGACAGCCACCCGCGACCTCCAGCGACCACCAACGGATACTAGCACTAGCCAACAGCTACCAGAACCTGTCATCGGCTATTGGCACCCCACCAGAGCTCAGTCACAAGGGGAACACTCCAAGGGCTGAGAAGGACGCACAAAGGAAGCAGTGACAACCCTTGGACGCGCGTCGCCTCAGAGCTCACGCGACTGAAGTATCTCGCACATTCCACCATCCAAGTCCCGTTGGCGTGGCAGTCTGTTGCCCACCAACGAGTGCATACACTCTCCCTCCTCAAGATTGTAACGGGAGCGGCATGTCGCCCCGATTTCCCCCATCAAATTGTAACCTCCAACAAGCTAGTGGATTTTGATCGGCACCGACCCGGTCACGTGGTTTTTCACCCGGTTGAAGGGTTTTCCACGTTAAAACTTCTCGTGTCCATCCCCCATTTTTCAACTGACTGTGTGCGCGCTCGACCGCTCCGCGAGCTAAGGCGGTCCAAGAATATCCGGCCCGGCCGGAGCATCGAGTTAGCCCGCAACAGTTTGGCGTCGTCTGTGGGAACCGATTTCCCAACATCCATTGAAGCATAAGATCACCAGCATCGCCCCTCCAAGTACTGCCTTAATGACAAAGAGGAGCACTCGTACCGCTGAAGGTTCCGCCCTTGGCGGACACCCCGAGCCCGCACGTTCACACTCTCTGGTGGACGTACCACTGACCGCTGAAGCCGTATTTGCCCCTGTCGCCGCCATGGAGGAACGCGTTCGCCAAATGGAAGAACAACAAACTGAAATGCTTACCCTGCTGCGGAACCTTGGAGCGCCTCCAGCTCCCCGCTACAACCAGCTCGTGTGGATCCATTACCACAACCAAATCAGGGAGGAGCCCGAGAGGTTCCTCCAAGACATGAAATGTCCGAGGAATATTCCGAGGCTGCAAGTTCTGCTCATCCCATTCCAAGGAGGGCAAGGGCTGATCATCAGCATAAGCCCGCAAATGAAGTACGCCTACCCCGCAGAAAGGTTTACTCGAGAGAAATTCGAGAAGTTATCGCGAAGAATACCGCCAGGCTGGAGCAAGAGATGTTCGTGCCCTCCGACCGTTATGCCAAGGTTCCCCTCTGATACCGCAGATTCTGGAACATCCGATTCCAAACGGATTTAAACTCCCAAGCATCGAAACATTTGATGGAACCGATGATCCGCTGGAGCATGTCAACCATTTCACTACCATCATGAGAATTTACAATGCTCCAGACCAACTCCTCTGTCAGGTGTTCCCAGCTACTCTTAAAGGACAAGCTCGAACATGGTTCCAATCGCTAAGAGCTAGTACCATCGCTAGCTTTGCAGAGCTAGCAAGACAGTTTGTCGATCAGTTCATAGCAAATCGAAGGATCGTCCGCGACGCTTCCCACTTATCAGGAATCCGCCAGAATGAAGGGGAGTCTTTGAAGGACTTCTTCCGCAGGTTCTCCGCAGAAGCCCGCCAAATCCCAAGGGTCGACCAAGAACTGTTAAGAGGAGTGTTCATTGGGGGTCTCCGTCCTGGTGGTTTCTATTCAGCATTAATGAGGGAAACTGTCGTTAGCTACCCCGACCTCGTGTACCGCATAGAGGTGCAGATCACAGCCGACGAAGCTATTGAAGCTCATCGTCAACAGTTTGGCGACAACCAGAAGCGAAAAAGGGAAAAAGAACCGTCCCCTCAACACCAAGAAGGAAGATCCCGACAAGAACATCAGAACGAAAAACACCGACGTGACCATCAGAGAAATCAGCCGCCCCGGGATTACACACCCCTAAACACCTCCATGACAAATGTGTTTCATGCGATCCAAGGCAACGAGGCGCTCCGCAGGCCCAGACCTCTCGCTAAAAATACCGGGGACCAGACAAAGTACTGCGAGTTTCACCGTGGACAAGGACACGACACAGAAGATTGCTCAAAGCTCAAGGAGGAGATTGAGTATCTCGTCAAACAAGGCCTCCTGGGGAGATTCTTACAAGGATAGGCACACAAGTCCGCTGAAAGGAAATCGGCCAACCATTTGATAGACCGGACTGGGGGGCAACCCCTTAGACGACCAACCCAAGAGAGGGCTTTGCACCTCGCAAGGGCTCTATCTATTATGGCGTATATTAATTTTACTTTCCTACGAATTATGTATTCCCGCGAGAACAGTCTCACGACTGAAACTCTAGAAAAGTTAACATTTTCTCATTTTAGGCATGTTGGTGGCGAGCGTCATCCATGCAGTTTGAAATGCATACCCCACTCACGTGCACAACCCATACGTGCGCGACACGCTTGCACGCGCTCGGTCCTTCTCCCGCAACGGAGGCACACCACCGACTCCTACGCCTTGCCGGCCTCCGCGCATGCTCGCCCGACGTCCGCTTTCCAAACTAGCGCGCACCATCATACCTTAGAACCGCACGCCATCGCCGCCATCCCGGGTTCCACGCTGGCAATCACCACGCAGCCAGAGTTAAAAATCTCTCCCCGTGCTCGCTTCCCTCCCGACTGAAAGAGATTTGGGGGGCAATTGATGGGCTCCACCTTAATTTATAAGGAAAAGGAGACCCCCATGACCCCCATCAATGGAGATCATGGGTAGGCCCCCCTAACCCCCATGATCTCTCATGAAGATCATGGGAGTGGGCCCCCTCTTTCCCCACCTTTAGGGGAAGGAACCGCCGCCGGCGGTTCCCCTCCGGCCATGGCCGGCGGGCGCGGCCATGGCCGGCCGCGGCCAAGGCCGGCCGCGGCCATGGCCGGCCGCGGCCATGGCCGGCCACCGCCGTGTCCGGCCGCCGCCGTGTCCGGCCGCCGCCGTGTCCGGCCACCGCCACGTCCGGCCACCTCCTCGCCGTCGGCGTCGTCCGGGCGGTCCCACCTCGGGATGACCTCCCCACCGTCCGATCGAGAGGGAGGCCCCGCCGGCCGTCCGATCGGGGCAAAACCACCCACTAACCCACTATGTTAGTGGTGGGGCCCGCCATAACTTCCCCCTGGAGCCTATAAAAGGACCCCAGGGGTTCCTCATTTCCTAACTTTCTCCTCCTACGCTTCCCCCTTCTTCTTCTTCCTCAAGTGGGAGTTCTCCCGTTTTCTCTGCCGGCGGCCACCCCTCGCCGTCAACCACCAGTGGCCGCCTCTCGCCGCCAACCACCGACAGCCACCCGCGACCTCCAGCGACCACCAACGGATACTAGCACCAGCCAACAGCTACCAGAACCTGTCATCGGCTATTGGCACCCCACCAGAGCTCAGTCACAAGAGGAACACTCCAAGGGCTGAGAAGGACGCACAAAGGAAGCAGTGACAACCCTTGGACACGCGTCGCCTCAGAGCTCACGCGACTGAAGTATCTCGCACATTCCACCGTCCAAGTCCCGTTGGCGTGGCAGTCTGTTGCCCACCAACGAGTGCATACACTCTCCCTCCTCAAGATTGTAACGGGAGCGGCCTGTCGCCCCGATTTCCCCCATCAAATTGTAATCTCCAACAAGCTAGTGGATTTTGATCGGCACCGACCCGGTCACGTGGTTTTTCACCCGGTTGAAGGGTTTTCCACGTTAAAACTTCCCGTGTCCATCCCCCATTTTTCAACTGACTGTGTGCGCGCTCGACCGCTCCACGAGCTAAGGCGGTCCAAGAATATCCGGCCCGGCCGGAGCATCGAGTTAGTCCGCAACAAACATAAAACTGAATGGAGTTTCCTTGGGTGAGATTGAGGCTCCGTTTGTTTCGGCGTTTTCGTCGGGCGTTTGGAGCAAACGTCGCCGGACGGCGGGTAAACAAACGGGACGCCGACGGCGTTTGCTCCGTTTGTACCCGCCGCAAGAAGAAAAAGCCCCTCAAACACCGCTTTTCTAACCCCGCCTCCCGCCTCCGGTTCTAACTCTCCATTTCGACCCGCCGGGAGCAAACGCTACCGCCATACCAAATAAACCCTGAGTGTTCAGGAACGACGAATCAAAACCATTAAGTTCACTACCATCACCGCCGTGCCAAACGGAGCCCACGTGCTGCAACATTACTAGGTTAATATCTCACATAAACATCACAGCCACAAAAACGACAGTTTTGAGAAGTATATTACAACATGGAAGACGCTTTGTAACGAAATTGTTCATCGCCCTATCACAATATTCTTGTTTGTTGCGGTCAGCGACTGCGCTCCTGATAGATCGGACTAACTCCACCGTCTTAGTACTCGGAGCGATCGGTTAGGCAAACAGACACATAAATAGATCACAGACGAGACAAGTCTTTTTACGTGGAAAACTCTCTGAATATGGTGAAAACTCACGGACTGCTCTCGCTCACCGTGAGTTTTCCATGTTCCATAGACAGAAGGTTTGATCGGGGCCCTACGCCATATTCCATGGACAGTCATTCTCCCGCTAGTGATCGTCCAGAAGCGCACAGACATTCTCCCGCTCACCGAACACCATCTCTTGCTCTCCCCCTCAAGTTGTAACGAGGAGCCCTACGCCATATTCCATGGACAGAAGGTTTGATCGGGGCCCTACGCCATATTCCATGTTTGTGAAATTTTTTTTTGAAAATAAGATTCTTATGTAGCACCTCCATCCGTCACGTAAAATATAACAGAATGTTTGATCGGGGCCGTACGCCATATTCCATGGACAGTCAGTGGGGTTACGCATTAAAACTATAATATTCACGTATCCTAACTTAGAGTGCATTCTAGCGAAAGCAGTTAACTTGGTTATAGAACTAAAATGCCAAGAATGTCCACTACAAAACATAGGAATGATATTTAATACACAACATGTTCTGGCTTTAAGGCCTTACAACTATTTTCTTTACAAATGTGTCTTCTATACATCGATACATAGGTCGGGAACACATGAAAACAGTAAATATTCGTCTTTAGGCCTTCGAGGGCCAGCCAATCGCAGCATAAGAGACTTCAGCCCGCTACTTTCCACTTGGCTCCAGCATCTGCATAGCATGGCTCACCAAAACGTGGAAAAACAAAGCAATAGTCATCATTAACTGACCAAATTATAACGAACTCACCCCTTACTTGGGACGACGGTTCTCCTTCCCTGCAAACAGCAGTGTGTGTGTATATATATATATATATATATATATATATATATATATATCTTTTGGCAACAAAACGTGCATGTAAGCACCATCCTCCACAAACGTAGGCACTCATAGCCACACGCCCCGTGCACTCAGGGCACATTATTGGTGTACCAAATTTTCTCTGGTACCACCACCATCGACAGTCCCAGACTTGATGGTTTGAACTTAAGCATTTTAGTCTTTCTGGCTCATGGCCTAAGACTCTCATTATGTCAACGACAAAAGCCAAGTACTTTAGGCAATCTAGCCAGGAATAACATAACGCATGTACAGTTCAGCTCTTTCCTGTTGCTCAAATCATCATGTCTTCGCTGAAATCCAAAGCAATCAAAGCCTAACGATAGGACGTGGGTCAGCCTCCCCTTTCCTTTTTGGCTCTTATGACCATATTAGTTGGGCACTTCAGGCTCAACAGCTTCAATTGCCGCCCACATTGTCCCCAGGACCTGAGCTCACAATCAACACAAACAACGGCTCTCATGACAACAATAGCTGGGCTCTTCAGGCTCAAAAGCTTCAATCAATGGTCCACAGGTCTCCAAGAGACAGGCCTCACAAACATAGCTCACTAGGAGCTATCATCTGCGGTAGTATAACCGTCGTGTGGTAGGGGACAAAATCTCATTTCTTCCCAATTTTTGGGTGTTTTTCTAAAGATTATCTCCAGTACTCACTACAGAGGCCTCACAAACATAGCTCACTAGGAGCTATACTACAACATGCATGTGCGCTTCTGGACGATCACTAGCGGACTGCTGAGCTGGCACGACAGGAACTCTGCAGTCGGTGCACTCGGGATGCTGACGGCTGCAGACGATGAGCGGGCGACTTCCTACGAGCTCAGAATTGCGCGGACGAGGTTGCAGACAGTCTTTAACTTGGAGGCGTGCTCGTTGACGGCGGACTTTGCCATGGTGGCTGGCGCGACGACGACGGACCTGTGAAGGGAGAGAGAAAGCAAAAGAGAGAGCAAGCTAGAGAGAGACAAGGATTCCGTAGATATCCGAGTTTCGAAGTCAGAGAAATGAAAATGAGAAGGATCAGAGGTCTATTTATAGGCTTGGAGAGGGGTAAGCCATTTCCCTTTGTAACCACCGGCCTGATGAATAAGATCGCTCCGTTTAAATCACACAGATCACCATTTTCAAGAAAATAACAAGTCTGCCCCCGGGTTGAAAACAAACCCGCCCGAACTCGGGAACGGCTCAACAGGCCACGGGGGTGGTTACACGCGGTAACCACCCCCAACCGCCCACTTTGTGGGTGGTTATGGGAGGCGGACTCCCCATACGAGGGTGTCGGAGGGGCGGCCAAAGGGGGAGGCGGCCAACACGTGGGGGACGGCGCCTCCCTGGCCAGCCTCGTCGTAGGCGGTCAGGGAGAAAAGGGGCGGTTGGCCCCTTAGGGGCCGGCGCCTCCCCGGCCAGCTTTGTCGTAGACGGCCAAGGAGAAAGGAGCGACTGGCGCTAAGGCCGCCGGCCGGCGCGTGGGGTCCCAAGAGGCGGCTGGCGATCCTGCGTGCGGGAGTTAGGATCCAGTGCACGGTGGTTACGATCCCGTGCGCGGTAGTTACGACGTGGATTAGACGAGGCGATTGCGCGCGAGGTGGTTTGAACCGTAACCCCACCCCCAACTTCGTTAGTAGGGGAGTGGATGTTTTTGGCTATGTGCAACCCAATTCACCTATAAATTGGGTATGACCCCATCACCATTCTTTGAAGATCCTTCCTCAAAGAATTATGAAGTCTCACTCTACAAAAAAATGCACCGTCACTCTAGAAAATCAATTACAAAAAAAAGGGCGACACATAAAAAGGAGATTTTTCACTCGAAGCACAATCCAACTTTATTAATGCCTTAATCATTGAGTACAGAGTCAACGGGAATGAGAGAATGGCCAGCTATCAAGAGATAGGTGATGGCCAGCCTCGCTAATGGGCCTCAGTTGGACCACGGAGGGGGCGTTGACCTGGTTCAAGAAGAGGTGATGCCTGTCGCTTAGACTATGGTAGATGTTGACCCAACCCAATAAACTTGTGCAGGTGGCAATTTGATTAAGGCTTCGTTTGGAGGACTTATTTCTACCAGTCAAGCTGTTACGACAGCATGAATCGGACTGATTCATGCGGTCGTAACCGCTTGACCGGTAAAAATAAGTCCCCCCAAACAGAACCTAAGGTTCTCTTTGTTTAGATATTTGTTCTCCATTTTCGCTGAGAAAAAATGACCCAGCTAAAAATGCATGTTTGATAAACCCTCATTCTCCATTCTCAATGCTCAAAAATGTCAAATTTAGTCTTTAATAATCATCGAAGCTCCCACCTCTCATTCCCACCACTTTCATTCCCAACGCTCCGAAGCAAACAGAGCCTACAACACTAGTTGTTTTGGCCTTGTTTATTCATTTTTGGTGGAGAAAAAACGTCAGCTAAAAATACCTATTTGGTAAACCTCCATTCTCTATTCCCAACATTCACAAAAGTCATTTTTAGTCTTCAGTAGTCCCTCTCCATTAGTCCATTTATTCCAAACACTCCAAAACATCACCGCCGAAACAAGCAAATCCTAAATGAAAAGATGACGTGTAGGTCAAATGGTCCAATATTGGGTCAAGGATAGCGACTTATGCTAGCTCAAGCTCAAGAAAACAAGCCCAACATGTATTGATTCATGACACTCATATCTAATCAGGAGCGCAATTAGTGAGCCACACACAATGACTAAACATGTAATACAAATTATGATAGAGCAGAAAAAAAAATTTCAAGGTGCCAGCTATGAATCCTTCCTCATTGAACGCAGTAATTATGAATCGTCGCTCGTGAATGCCCAACCTCACTTCAAGAGCGTCATTCACTTTTATGTTCAGAACTAGTTTTCTTCTAGGTAGCGGTAATTAACTCTTAATTAATTTATAGAGCTAATCTTCTTTTTTATGTGAAAGAAAATAAAACAAAAAATAAATGTGACGTACACCCAACAAAAATGTAGATGAGCAACCAACAACAAATAATTATCATATATACAATAAAAGCTCTGACTAACGAAAGAAGAAGAACAGTAAGCAACAGCAAGGCAAGAGGAGTTCAGAATGGTGCAGAAGACCAGGAAAAGTCCACAAGCATGTTTTTCAAGGTAAGCAACCCGCGTCAAAGCTTTTATTTTCAAGCCCAAAAAGTATACTTATAAACCCAACCCCATTCACACACATACACACACAAAAGGAAATTGTTATTGGTACCTCATAAATGAATATTTGTAACTCATAGATATTTGTACCCAAAATAGATATTTGTACCCATAAATTCATAATTGACATTTGTACTCATACATAATAATATTAAGAAAACCGATGGGATCTCCTGAGAGGCGTTAGCTGCACCTCATGCATGGGGTGTGGATATCCGAACCTCCCCCGACGTAACCACCATCGTCGTCGCCGCAAACCGTCATCGCAGCTGCCGCGACAATAGCCATCATCGCTGTCGCCGCCCCAACCGTCATCGCCGTCGTCTCAAACCGTCATCGCCGACGCTGCACTGAAACTGCCGCCGTCACCACAGTGCCAACCGCCATCGCCGCCGCCGCGCCAAACAGTATCATGTGTCTTCAGCTTCTAACTAGTCGACTTGGGAGTGGGTTATTGGACCTAGCCTAATCTGTTGTTATGCTAGAACATACACATACGACCTAAAACGAACTATTTAAAGGTTGACCGACCAAGCTTTGTATTCATCGCACATGGTCTTATGAGTTGCTCGTCGTGCGACTATTCTCAGAGCATTGTGGTAGTAAAAATAACTATTTTAGCACATGTGAGAACTGTTTGCTTGTTTTTGTGACAATAATCACTACACTCTTTTCTGTCAAATGCGGGTGTCTTGTATTTCTCTGATGTATGTATTTCTCTTATATTAAGAAAACTATTTTCACATGTTCATCGAGTGTGGCAAAATATAGGGGGCGTCGAAGGAGAAAAGAAGCGCTGACGAGGAGATGGGCGGAAGGGGCGATGGAATAGATGGCGCGGCGGGCGGCGAGATATTATCGGACCGCCGGAGAGACTGCGAGCGGAGAGGCGAAGTTTCGGCTGCGGGAGTTTAGAACTTGAGAGAAATAAGAACAAAACTTGTGTTGGGCACAAATATCAGGTAGGTATTGGACAAAAAAATGCTAAAATTTGTATTATTCTAGGTATGAATATCCAATTGTGGGATGTAAATAACAATTCCCACACAAAACCGCCGCTTTTTTTTGTTGTTGGGGGTAAAAGGCCAATTTTTAATGTTAAAAGGCATATTTAGCTAATAAAGATAAACTCCTCTCTAATTTTGCATGATTATAAGAACCTACCCCTCTATCTTTACCTTTCAAGATCACCAAAATCTTCACTCTAATTATGCTCCGTTTGGCGTGACATTTTTGGCCCAGTGAGTTTGGACAAAAATGCCGCCGTCATAAAATGTAGGTTTGGCACGGCACCTTCTTATGACCGCCACCAAGAAAAGAAAAGAAAAGAAATTTTGAGCATAAAAGCGAATGAAGTTCAATATGTGAGATCGGGCGTTCATGGACGACGGTTCATAACCAGCACGTTCACAACTGCTACCGCTGTGCCAAACAGAAGGTGTATTATACATACAGGGAGAGATTTTGATAGTTTTGAAAGATAGAGCGGAAGTCCCTATAATTATGAAAAGTTAGAGAGTTCCTAATAAATGAACCTTTCACAAAGTTATTCTCAAATAAAGTAGCAGCGAAAAACATAAAAGGAGATCGATGAGGTTCTCCTCCTTAAGTTGATATTCTAAAACAGGAAAAAAAAATCGGCACAATGGAATGAATTTATGTATAGAGTGGACCCCTTGATACTTATAAAGTGCCTGAGGAGAATCATGCCCCGGAATGAAACTAGAAATATCTAAACAAAAAAAACAAAAAATACTAAAGCTGAAGGCGTGGGGAAGATAAAGCTGCATTAAAATACAAAAAATACTATCTTAGATATTAGTCCCATATCTTTTAATATGATTGTATGTTTCCCTTGGCTCTATATAAATATTTTCTTGGACCTCTATTGGAGGTACCAAATATTTCAAAACCGTGTAACATGGTATCAGAGCGATTCTAGGGCGTCCTCGCCTCTCTCGCTCGCTCGTCCGATCTCTCATACCGCTTCCGCTTCCCCACGATCTCACGCCGCTTCCTCTTGGTGTTCCGTCTCTCATCTCCTCACGCTCGTCGAACCCTCGCCCGCCAGCGCCTGGTCCTCTGTGTCTCTGAGCGCATCCCATGACCTAGACGGGGGCGTGCTTTTGTAATGAAGCCGCCTGCCGTCGATCTCTGATGCTCTGTGCTTGCCGTCGCCGCACTTGTCGTCGATCCTTTATGGTGTCGATCCCCGACGTCCCTGCTCCCTGCGTCGCTGCATCTGTCGTCGATTCTTACAAGTAGCAGTCGTTGCTAGTTCAACCTCTATGCTGGCTACCTGAGTCTGTTGGTTGCTCTTTCCTATATAGCTGTCGAGCATCACCCTTTCTCCCTTCGTCTTGGTGCTTTCAACTAGATCATGTCTTCAGTTACGAGCACCACTCCGACCACCGTGCCCTCAGGGGATTCAAACAACACATTTCCTCCTAATGTGAGGCTTGCTACTACTATCCTTACCCCCTCCAACTTACAATTATGGAAAAAGGGAGTTACTGTGTCCCTATCAGGTATCCGACGTACGCACCACCTTACTCGTCTCCCAACTCATGTTGTGGGAAGTACAAAATATGAGGATTGGTATAGTGATGATTGCCACATCTCTCTCCTCCTGAGCTCCATGGACCCATCCATTCAACAAATGTGCAGGAACTGTGACAACACTAAGGAATTGTGGGATACCCTACATATGATGTTCTCTCAGCCGAACAACCTCACTCGTCTTGGTGAACTCTTCCCCAATATGGTTGAACTGAGACAAGGGGAGTGTTCGGTCACTGAGTACTTCGTCGAATGGAATGTCCTTGATGATGAGATCATGGATCTTTGGGAGATCCCCTCTATAAGGGAGGAGCATCAGGATCAATGAGAGCACCTTGTTTTCTTTGGCTTCTAAATGGACTAGATCCAAACTTCTCGACAACAAAAACTGAAATGCTTGCGAGTCCTTCTACCCTGCAAACAGCTAGTGTGTACCATCTTCTTACTAAAGCTGGTTCAACCGGTACCCATTCTCCATTTGCTCTACATATTTCCTCCAGGGAGTCGATGACTCTTGCTTCTCGGGGTGGAAGGCGGATTGGTCGGGGGGGAGGGGGCGCTCTGGCCGAGGCCGTGATACCAACACGAGACATTGCACCCATTGCGGGCGTCGAGGCCACACGAAGGATAATTGTTGGGTGGTCTATGGGAAGCATGATTGGGCCTCCAAACCCCCTCCATCATCTCGCTCTGCGCATTTGGCTGACTCCACTTCTATACCACCGATTCCGAGAACAATTGAAATATCTGAGGAAGAGTGAGGCTCTTCAGATTGTCTCTCCGACTCATAGTGCTGCGGTGGCTCAAACCATTCAGCCTGTTTGCACATCTCAATGTCTTGTTCGGTGGATGGCATATTCTGGCACTTCTGATCATCTGACTAGTACCTCATGTTCATGTATCTCACACTCATACAAACCTCATAGCGGGTCTTCAATTGTAGTTGCAGATGGATCGACAGTACCCATTGTTAGGTTTGGTAGCTATGATGTGACACCTGACATGACGTTATCCTTCGTTGCTCATGTTCCTCAATCTGCTTACAACTTATTGTCAATCAGTAAGCTTACTCGTGATTTAAATTGTACTGCTACCTTCACATCTTCTGGTTGCATTTTTCAGGAACAGTCGACGAGCCGTATTATTGGTAGAGGGAAGCTGAGTGGTGACGTCTATGTTCTGGACGAAGTCTCACATCTTGCTTGTTCTGCTGCTTCCACCAAACTCTTGGATCTTTACCATCGTCATGGTCACCGTCTGTACAGGTCATGCGTTATCTGTATCCAGAGTTTGGGAAAGTTTCTCATCTCAACAACGAGTCTTGTTTGTTTGTCAAACTCTACATGGTTAGCTAGTTCCTCATCTTGAAGTTCGTGCTTCTGAACCTTTTGATTTACTTCATTCTGATGTTTGGGGACCGTGTCCTGTCCCTACGTTGTTAGGACACAAATATTATGTTACTTTTATTGATGATTTCTCTTGAATGGCTTGGGTGCACTTATTAAAAATTTGTTTTGAATTGTCGTCTATTTTTCAAAACTTATGGAATGAAATATTTAATCAATTTTTTGTTCGTCTTAAGTGTCTTCGTACTGATAATGATCGAGAATATTTATCTCAGTTTATGTCTAACTTTCTCTCTGACAAAGGCATCCTACACCAGCTGTCCTGATATCCCCCAACAAAATGGTGTTGCAGAAAAGAAAAACTGTCACCTCCTTAAAGTCACTCGGGTCATTCTTCATCATAACCACGTACCTAAACACTTCTGGGGTGATGAGGTCTTTACCGTTGTACACCTTATTAATTGTCTTCCCACTCATATCCTTCAGGGGGAGACACCCTATCACACCCTTTATCCAGACCACACGAGTCCCCTTCTACCTTTAAGGGTCTTTGGGTGTGTTTGATATGTTAGGGATACTCGTCTCTCTGTCTCCAAACTTGATCCTCGCTGCTTGAAATGTATCTTTCTTGGGTATTTTCGGACTACTAAAAGATGTCGTTGTTATTCTCCCTCCACAAATACATTATCTCGGCGGATGTTGTCTTTCTGGAATCTGACTATTACCTCCCTCATGCATCCACACATCCTGACTCATCCCTTGATGGTATCTTGATTCCTCGTCACGAACATGCAATCCTCTCTCCTACTGACCTCATGTGTCCTCTTTGGGGGCAGGCTTACTCTCGTCGCTCTTTTGATAGTACATTAGTCCCACCACCTCAGTCTACCTTTTCTCTCGATGATACGATTGTACAACCCCGTATTCGCTGAGTGGGTCCCCCAGAAGATGATCAAGATAGAAAGAACAGTTCTAGGCTCAGGCGAGCCGGTTCAGGAGAGTGGGGAAGGAACTCCCCAACTTGCGTAAGGTCGAATCATCATTAGCCTGGGGGGCGAGTGGGCCCTATAGTTCCGCACACACCCCAGAGCTCAAGCAGGGGAGATGCGAGTGAGGTACTCAGGCCCGGACTGGCCTTCAGCCCTGGGGTAGCGGCGAGTGCTGACCTTATCAAGGCACTCGCCACCCCAGGCGAGTGGTACCCAGCAGCGTTTTTACCAGAATGTCTCTGTTGGCCTACTAATAGCTCCTCCGAACAACAAAGTTTGGTCATTGGCAGCCCCATCTGGGTTGCGTAAAGTATTTCCAAAAGGCGGGATTACGCTATTGGCAGGCCCAAGTCAGAAAAACTATAAATAGACCCTTAAGAGAACCATTAGAGGGGATCGATCTTTGGTTTTCTCCCTTCTCTGGTCTGTTTTGGCTGGTTTATAAAGCCTTCCAAGGTGCCCAGCTCAGCTTTAGCTTGGGAGGAGAAGTTCCTTTGGATCTTCCGGGTGTGTGGCAGGACTTCCGTGATGTAGCTCAGAGTCTGTTCCTTTGTTCAAAGTCTTTGGCCGGAAGTTCAGCTCAGGATAAGTGCAGGCTATCCCCTTTGGGTCCGAACTCCCTTTGAGACCGGGAAACGGTTTCAACATTTTGGTGCAGTGAGCGTGGATCATAGTATGCTCAAGAAAATCCCAAGCAAAGTCTCATGGCTGGAGGCGAAGGAGAAAAAACCGGCTCGGGCAACCCGCCATCACCGACAAGTGGTGTCACAGTCGGAATGTTGGAAGATTTCAAGAGGGAGGTTCTATAGAACATTCACCTTGCATTCGCTGCGAGAGGCGAGTGGGCGACGCCTTCTGTCAAGGTGGTCGCGGCCTCATCTCTAGGTGAGAACACCCCTGGTCAGCGACCCGGGAAGGAGGTGCCGACCGAAAGCAGTGAAAGAGATCTCACTGGGCGGGAGCTGTTCCCCGGTCACTCGAGTGTTGAAAGGATATGCGAGCCGGCCGCGAGAGATGGGTCGACTCGCTCGGTGGGAGGAGGGAGCCCTTTCAGCGAGTTGATCGTCTTGGCCCTAATCCCAGAGGCATTATTAGAGCCAAAGATATCCTACTACACAGACAGGGATGATCCAGTGCAGCAAGTCCAATGGTTTGAGGATGTTGTTTCCATCAGACAGATGTCAGACGCTTTCAAGTGTCGACTTTTCGCCATCACCCTATAGGAGAAGGCTAGAGACTGGTTCCATCAGTTTCTCGTGAGTTCGATTTATTGCTTTGAGGACCCGCGCCGCAGGTTCCTGTTGAGATTCTCAACATCGAAGAAGAGAAAGAAAGGAGCGGAGTTCCTGTTCGCGATCAAGCAGGGCCCGGAGGAGACGCTGGGAAGTTATGTAGACAGGTTCCAGGAGGAGATTCTTTTGCTCCAAGAGGTACCGGGGTGCACCCTAATGCTTACCTTTACACTGAGGCTGCAATAAGAATTCTTTAGTAAGGAGTTGAAGAGGAAGCCTCCTTTATCCTTCGAGTAACTGATGGAGAGGGCAGCAAATGAGATAGAGGGAGAATCGACAAATCCATCGTTCGCCAAAAAGCTGGCTAAGTTGGCGGAGGATGAGGTGAAGAGCTGGGAACAAACAAGCAGCAAGAAGCCACGAGGAGAGAAGAGTCCGAGGGTCAGGGATTCCAGGGGCAGCAACAAGGTTGGGGGTATCAAGAGCCAAACAATCGGCTGGCCTGGAGACCCCAGGGGGACCCGTTCAGGGGAAAGGGAGAAGAATTCATGGCGGGGAGAATTACCGTGGGGGTCAGAGGCGGTTCAACCCTCCGGGATGGAGACAGGGCCAGAGGTCACCCCTCCCATCACAACAACAAGCGATGATGATCGCCTGAGGAAGGGGAAGAAGAAGGGAGAGTGGAAGAGGAGGAAGAGGAAGAGGAGGGGGTAGGGTCGTGTTTCCCTATTGTGACTTCCACTAGGAGGAAGGTCACATAACGGCCACCTGCCCGGAGTTTCTGAAAATGAGAAGAGCGAGAGGTCTGGCACCGCAGCAACCGCCGGTGCAGATCGAGGGAGTCCTGCCTGGAGAAGGGGAAGAGGATAAATGCGAGGATCAGACTGATGTAGGGGCCAGAGGAGGGATCGGGGTGATCTACGGAGGAGTGGGTATCGAGGCCACCCGCAAGGGGAGCTTCCAAAGCATGTTCAGAAGGAGCGTCGCTTCGACCTCCCAGAACCCACCCCCAGAAGAAAAGATAACTTTTTCATCAAAGGACATGCCGGATTATGAAGATCCATTCTGCGACGCCTTGATGATCAAGACGGAGATCCCAAGGTGACGAGACAGTGCTATGTGACTGTCATCAACACCATCTCATGGATGGCAGAGGCTGAGGAAGTGGGAAGGAGATGGAGGAATGAACAAGACAAGAAAACGAGACTGCAGAGGATGAGGAGGCGATGAGGGAGTCGACAATGCTGAGGGAGGAGGAAGTGGAAGAAACAGGGGAAGATGAGGTCGGCATCTAGGAGGTAGGGGAAGAAGAGTCGCTAAGAGATCAAGCTGAGTTGATGGCAGTAGAAGAGGCGGGGGATGAAAAGGCACTCGTCTAAGGAGAGAGGGCGAGTGGGAGGAGCAGTCTCGGCTAGAGGCAGCGGAAGAGGTGGTGGAGATGGAAATTTTTACCCGGGCGGGAAAGACGGAGAAGGTACGGGTCAGCGGAGGCCTGATCCCAAGAGATCGGGAGAGGATACTGGAGTGCATCCAGAAGAATGCCGACATCTTCGCGTGGAGCGCGGCGGACATGTCGGGCGTCGATGCGGACGTGGCATGCCACCGTCTGAATCTTGACCCAAGCACACGCCCTTTTCGCCAGAAGAGGTGCCCATCTGAGAAGAGGCGGAGAAACTCCTCAAGGCAAGTTTTGTATCGAAGATCCAGTATCCTGGCTGGGTTTCCAATGTGGTAATGGTGAAGAAAGAGGATGGTCGGTGGATGATGTGTGTCAAATTTTCTCTTTTAAATAAATCACGCTCTAAGGATTGTTATCCTCTGCCTCGAATCGATGCGATGATTGACTCAGTCGTCGGTTTTTCTGTGATGAGTTCTTGGATGCTTTTTCAGGTTATCACCAGATTAGGATGCACCCATCAGATGTGAAAGATATCTCCTTCATCATGAGGGAGGGGTGTTACTGTTATAAGATGATGCCCTTTGAACTGAAGAATGCAGGGGCGACGTACCAAAGGATGATGGATTGAGTCTTTCGGGAGCAGTGGGGAAGAAACTTGGAGGTGTATGTGGATGACCTCATGGTAAAGAGCAAGGATGTGAGCTCTCACATTCGAGACCTGGAGGAAACATTTGCCACCCCGCGGAAGTTCAAGATGCGACTGAACCCCTTGAACCGCATCATCGGGGCTACCGGGGGGAAGTTCCTGGGTCATCTTCTTACCTCATCGGGGGTCGAGCCCAATCCTGATAAGGTAAAGTCCATAATGGAGCTGGAGTCATCGCGAAGCACCAAGGAAGTTCAGTGCTTGACAGGAAAGCTCGCCAGGTAGAGCAAATTCTTCTCTCGGGCAGAATAGAAGTGTTCACTTTTTTCAAAGTGTTGCGGGACAGCCAAAAATTCGAATGGACGAAAGAGTGAGAGGAGGCTTTCCAAGCCTTGAAGAATCGGCTCACTAAGGCTCCACTTCTCCAAGAACCCAAGGAAGGAGGATCTAACTTTGTACCTCGGAGTCGGAGCGGAGGCCGTAAGCTTCGTCTTGGTCCGGGAGGAGGGTAAGAAGCAGCTGTCCATCTACTACGTGAGCAGGGTCCTAAAGAAGGCAGAACTTTGATATCCGATTCTGGAGAAGTTGGCATTTGTCTTGGTCATCTCGGCCAGGAAGCTCAGACCATACTTTCAAGCGCATTCGATCAGAGTGGTGACCGATCACCCTATTCACAAGATCTTCGAAGGGGTAGAACATTCAGGAGGATTGGCTAAGTGGTCCGTGGAGCTACGCGAGTTTGATATCTCCTTCATCCCCTGACTATCAATTAAGGCTCGGACGGTAGCAAATTTTTTGACCGACTACGTGGTCGAGGTGAAAAACGAAGAATCCTCGCAACATGTTGCCTGGAAGATGTTGGTAGATCGAACCTCAGAGAGACAATCCATAGGAGGCGGGGTAGTGTTAGAAAGCCCCCAAGGGACCAGGATAGAGCAAGCTGTGGCAATACATTTTCTCATCACAAACAACCAGGCAGAGTATGAGGTCGTGATCGCAGGACTACGCCTGGCCAGGGAGCTGGGGGTACAAGATGTGGAGGTGTTTACGGACTCGATGATGGTGGCGTCACAGGTCAGGGAAGAATTTGAGACGAGTCCACCCTCATGAAGTACTTGCCAAGGTGAAGGGGCTCATCGGGGGATTCCGAACCTTTTCCATTCAACATGTACCACAGGAGGAAAATGCCACAGCTGATCGGTTAGCCAAGTTTGGACCCCGGGCCGAAGGAACCCTGACGGACTTGTTTCGCCCATCCATCAAGGAAGACGAGTTGATAAAGGTAGATCAACACCCCTCATGGATAAATCCTTTCATAACTTTTTTAACAACGGGCAGGTTTTCGGAGGAGGTCTCGGATCAAAAACGCTTCAGGCACAAATCGACATACTACCTGTTGCACGACGGCGGTCTGTATCGGAAGACCCTTTAAGAGCTTCTGGCACGGTGCGTGGTCGAAGAGGAGGTTCCAAAGATCTTAGAGGAAGTCCATTATGGGGAGTGCGACAATCACTCGGGAAGCAGGACCTTGGAGTCAAGGGTGATGAGACAAGGGTATTTCTGGCCGACCCTGAGCAAGGATGCGATAGAGTTTGCAAAAAGATGTCAGAAGCGTCAGATGTTTGCTTCACTTCAACTCTTACCAGCCCAAAGACTTAGGAGCATCACGGCGCCCTGGCCCTTCGTAATTTGGGGGATGGACTTGGTAGGACCTTTCCCCCAGGCAAGTGGGCAAAGGAGATTCCTCCTGTTCATTATCGACTACTTCTCGAAGTAGTTAGAAGTCAAGGTGCTGACCAAGGTAACCTCTCAAGTGATCTGCAACTTCGTGTGGGGGCGATCATCTGTCGGCATGGACTTCCTCAAGCCATTGCCACAGACAACGGGCTGCAGTTTACCAACGAGGAGTTTGTCAACTTCTACACCCAGCTAGGGATAGACCTCAAGTTCACGTCTGTCCACAACCCCAGGAGAAACGGGCAGATGGAGGCGGCGAACAAGATCATCGTGAACTTATTAAAAAAAGGTGGAGAATCTGAAAGGGAACTGGGTAGAACAACTTCCCTCGGTCCTATGGGCCCCGAGGACCATCCCCAATATAACCACGGAGGAGACCCCCTTTAAGCTTTCCCACGGTTGTGAGGTCGTACTTCCGGTGGAGTTCAAGATTAAGTCACCGCGGGTGGTAGCCGCCGGAGAAGGAGATGAAGAGTGGAGAGAAGAGAATGAAGGTGAGCTACGACTCTCGCTGGACATGGTAGAGGAGCTCCGCGACTTGACCGCCATTAGGCAGGAGGAAGTCAAGCGACGGATGGTCAGGTATTCGACAAACATATCAGAGTAAAGCAGTTCGTGGAAGGAGATCTTGTCCTAAATAAAGTAAACGCGACAAGGAGGTCGGCAGCTGTGGGGAAGCTCAATCCTAATTGGAAGGACCCCTACATAGTTGAGGAGGCACTGAAGTCGGGAGGGTACCGCCTCCAGAATGTGGAGGGAGTGCCCCTAAGTCACACCTGGAGTGGTGATTTAAAACGTTTCTATCCTTGAACTTTTATAAATAAAAGAAAAAGTCTTTTTTTATTGATTGTCTCTTTTCCAAAGTATTTTTCATTACTGTTGTATAATGTATGCGACTTAGGAAAGTTTGGCCCCGAGCAGATCCCACTGACCAGGCTCTCACTAGCTGGCAGGTCTGGAAGTCACTCGGTGGCAGAAGAAAAGTTTAACCCCGAGCAGATCCCGCTGACCAAGCTCTCACTAGCTGGCAGGTCTGGAAGTCACTCAGTGGCAGAAGGAAATTTTGGCCCCGAGCAGATCCCGCTGACCAAGCTCTCACTAGCTGGCAGGTCTGGAAGTCACTCGGTGGCAGAAGGAAAGTTAGGCCCCGAGCAAATCTCGCTGACAAGACTCTCACTAGCTGACAGGTCTGGAAGTAACTCGGTGTGAGAAGGAAAGTTTGGCCCCGAGGAGATCCCGCTGATCAAGCTCTCACTAGCTGACAGGTTTGGAAGTCACTTGGTAGCAGAAGGAAAGTTTGGTCCCGAGCAGATCCCGCTGACCAGGCTCTCACTAGTTGGCAAGTCTGGAAATCACTCGGTGACAGAAGGAAAGTTTGGCCATAAACAGATCTCGCACCAGACTCTCACTAGCTGGCAGGTCTAAAAGTCACTCGGTGGTAGAAGAAAAGTTTGGCCCCGAGCAGATCCCGCTGACCAGGCTCTCACTAGCTGGCAGGTCTATAAGTCACTCGGTGGCAGAAGAAAAGTTAGGCCCCGAGTAGATCCCGCTGACCAGTCGGAAGTCACTCGGTAGTGGAGGGAAATTAGGTCCCGAAAAGATCCCGCCGACCGGGCTTGCACTAGCGAGCAAGACAGGGAGTCGCTCAAAGACGGGTACATTTGAGAAGTGAAGGTGGACGTCAACAGGAGGTCTCAGGAAAGGATTAAGAAATATGGTCCATGGGGAGGTCGGCGAGTGGAACCCCTCTAGATATGCTCTCGCCGCCTTGACACTCGTCGTCCCAAAGAAAGGTGAGAAGTCTACCCCTCCCCCCGCGACCATGAAGCACTCTCCATTCTCCAAGACAGCAAATAGCGTACGTCGTTGTAAAGACGCGAGTGCCCAAGGTTGCGTATAGTCAGGATACTCAGAACTGACCGAATCCTGAAGCGCGAGAATACGCAGAGTGTAGAGGAAAGAAGCTGAAGTTCAAGCGAATATTCAACAAAGGAAAGACAAAAAACACAAACAAAAAGCAAAAATAGAAAGTATAAATTTTACTAAGTACCAAAATGATGGGTGTCCGGTAAAGAAACCTCGTATTGCGTGTGAGTGTACAAAATTTTTACAAAAACAAAAGACAATAAAAATTGGCATAGCCTCCTCTCCTCAGGGCTGGTCTTGCTCGTTGTCATCACCGTCGTTGTCCTCCTTGCTACCACGGTCTTCGAAGAGCGAGTTGAATCACCCGAAGAATCAAGAGGGAGGTAGAGCTTGGGGACCAGATCCTGAGCAGAAAAGTTCTCGCAGTCTGACTTCAATACGTCGAGCCGCCGCATCATCTAAAGAAAGTGCTTGACGGCCTTGATGGAGGTTCCCCTCATCATCTCGTCGATCTCGCGCTCGGAGTAGTGCTAAGACGGTTCACAACGAATCAGCAGGAGGGTGTTGGAGAGCAGAAGGTCAAGTTGAGCCTCGAGGCCCTTGTTTTCCTCTTCCAAAGCGGCGGCACGCACGTGCATCCGACCGTCTGTTTCGACATCCTACAAGATTCACGAGGACATGGTAAGTCAAATGAAGGAGAGCACGCGATGGATGTGAATGGAACTGAACACATACCACCCCTCCGGAATTCTTCTTGAGGAGGTTTTCCGCGGTCCCCAATCTCTGGGTGAGATCCTTCACCTCAGCTTCCAGGGTCGCTTGCATGGCCTCGATTTTGTAGCCATCCCAGGATAGGGCAAGACCGCGACGCACCGCCATACGCGAGAGCTCTAGGGCGCGGAGCTGGGCTTGCGCACTCTCGTGGTCAAGCCTCTGCATCGGCATGGATTTGTACACCGCTGCGTCCTCGCGGCCATAGAGCCCAAAGGCAAAGAGCAAAGACATGACCGTTTGGGGGGCGGGGGGGGGGGGGGGGCACCGCTTTGACCACGTGGGGTGGAGCGAGGATATCGGGACTCGGTGGGACTTCTTGTCCCAAAGCACCATCGACTCGCAGACGTTGTCCTTAATCTTTGAACCGAGCTCGAAATTGCAGTGCGAGTTGGGCGCCCCTCCGCGCGAATTCTTGACCCGGACCCGGTCGCTATTTCAGGGATCTCTCTCGCAGCCGACCCCTCCTCCTGAGGGGCCGTCTGGAATTGTTTCACCTTTTTAGATGTTGTGGTCCTCTTGAGCCTTTTTGGCGAGGGCAGGCTCCGTGGTCGGCTTGAGTACGTCGGCACGCCTCGTTTCTACTTGCTTGATGAGGCAAAGGTCTTCGACATCTCTTTGAACGCCGTTGAGGCGGCCTTTGCCGAGGCGAGTGGATCAACGGATTCCTCAGCACTCGCATAGGGCTGGTTCACGGGGGTCAGGCGCTCTGCTGTACGGCAACGATTTAATAATTGAGGAAAAGTGACAACAACAATGAGAGGAAAAAGGAAGAAGCGCGGTGGATTCGTACCTTCTCAGGTATGCAACTTCAAAGTTCTTGTGAAGAAAGAATTGGTGGAGGGTGGAGCCATTTCCCGTCAGGATTGGGTGAAAGAGGACATCCTCGGCTTGTTGAACTGGTGTCCCAGGTTTCCCGAGATAAGGACAAACTTGGTTGTCCAGTAGTGATTCTTGTTTGCGGTCTCGCATACCTTGATCTGCGAGCCGGAGAAGAAGGCGTCCCCGTCATTACTTGCCCTACAAATGAAAAGCTTCTGAAAGACAACCAAATTGAACTATTCGCTCCTTACGGAGGAAGGCAACGAATGCTACTATCATGGAAATGGAGTTGGGATTGAACTGTGCGGGAACGACTCCATAATATTTCAGAACTTGCCGCACTTCGGGTCATAGGGGGAGTCACATCCTTACGTCGAAGTGCGGGACTGGTAATGCGAGCTCGTTGTCCAGGAAAGTGTTAATCGCTTCCTACTTCTTAGGGCAACGCGCCGAGTATCCTGGAGGGATGAAATTGGCCACGAAGGAGAGATACTCCGCCTCGGTCAGGTTCCCATCAAAGAAGGGGTACTCAGTGAATTGCCTCGCGCACTTTATCCGGCCATCCGCGTCTGGCTTTGTCTTGCCCATTGATGTGGTAGATCTCGCAAATATCGGGAGATGTGGGAGGCAAGGGTGCAAGGGGGATTCGGTAGGAGTTAATGCGGTAGGTGGTTATGAGGGCAGAGAAGCCTATTTATAGAGGAAATCAGGGGGGCACCGGGGTATGGGGGGGTAAGGGTTATGGGCGTCAAGCCGGTGGCAGCTCGCCTCGCCCGAAGCCGTGGCCCCGAGATCTCTCCTCACCTACCCGCAAGTTGCCTGCCCAGTCCAGGGAGGTATGGCGCGAGACCTCACTACACCAACTCGCGCATGGGTCGAGATAATGAGCTCACCATGAACAAAAAGCGTCAAGAAAAGCGACGACATCACAGTAGCGAGAAAGTTGACACATGTTATTTATTATTGCAAATCATCAACTAGCGAGTCCATAAGCATACAGAGAGAAAATTAAAGAAAAAGAAAAGCATCTCACAACCTATCCTACAGAAAGCAGAAGCGCAACAGGAAAAATCTTGGGGAAGAGGGGGCGAGTGTCGGTAGGCTCAAAATGGGAACCATTTCTATCTTCCCCGACCTCGCGCCCCTGTCCTCGGCGATCGACGAGAATTATTATACTCGCAAAGAGCATTGACTTCCAGCTGAGCGAGGCGCAAGTGTTCTTCTGCTCGCTCAATATGAGCTCGTGGAGACGTCGCCTTGGCGCCAGCCATTCCTTGCACCTCTCTGACAAGTTGAGCATAGCCATCTTCGAGGTCTCGCAGCCGGTGGTCACTCATGGCCTTATTTTCCTGAAGTCCTCGTAGCATGAGCCCGTACTTCATTAGGATGTCGATCGTTCGCCACTTCATCTCCAGCAATCGAATGAGGGGAGGGAGGTGGTGACTCGACGTCCCTTTCAGATAGCTCTTCAGTCTCGAAAACCCCTAGGGTAATCAACATAGTTAGAACACATCGAGGAAGAGGTCGGGATGGTGAGAAAGAGGGGAGGAAAACGACGAATCACCCCGCGAAACTGACAGCACTTTGCCGGTATGTTGACGGGAAGAGCTCGGTTGTCCCGAGTGGGGTCACTGGAGTGGAAGGGTGAGCGACTTTTTGAGACCAGGGCGGGAGAGGTTTGGATCTGCTATCAAGACGGAAGAAGGAATCAGAATTTCAATGGCACTTGTTAAAGCAAGGGGCGAGTGGAGAAGGAGGTTATCAGAAGCCTTGCGAGTCGATGGTTCCGGTGAGAGGGAGCCCAGACTAGTGGTCCCAATGTTAAAAGCTGCAGAGCGAGACATGGATTGATCAGAGGAAGGAGCAGTGTAAATCAACATGACATAGTGGTGGATGAATTATCGGGGATCGAGGGAGAATCGCTGGAGGGGCCGTGAGTGGCCGAGACCACAAGAAGTTGGGTGTCAGGACACTTTTGGCAGCTCGCGTCGCCGCGAGTGGGTGCATCGTCCCTCGTCGGCTTCTCCCCGCGTCCTGAGCCCCTTGGACGATTGTCGGCGCCGGTATCTTAAAAGGAGCAGGCTCGCTCAGGGTGGGATCGCGGTGGGACTTCTTGTTTTTCTTATCCTTAGAAGGCGAGCCTGAGGGCCTTCGGGAGAGCCAAGAAAAGACCTCGATCGTGGAAGACCTACTCTCCCTCCGCACCTCAGCGATACGCTCTTGAAACTCCTTGGAAAGTGACATTCTGTAGCAGTGATAGGAAAAGAAAGGAAGTCAGCACAGCCGCTCCCCCCTCTCTTGACGAGGGTAGTATTTATAGGCCTACAAGAGGAAGGGGTGGGACCCGCTCAAGATTCCCTCAGAACCCAACCATCACTCGTTGAATACTTGGGGTTGGACTTTTCTTTCCGAGCTTGGGGAAATCTCGCAAAGAGCGAAGATTGTGTACAACCACATATTCATCGAGTGGGTCCCCCAGAAGATGATCAAGGCAGAAAGAACAGTTCTAGGCTCAGGCGAGCTGGTTCAGGGGAGTGGGGATGGCACTCCCCAACTCGTGTAAGGTCGAATCGTCATTAGCCTGGGGGCGAGTGGGCCCTATAGGTCCGCACTCACCCCAAGGCTCAAGCATTGGAGAGGCGAGTGGGGTAGTCAGGCCCGCACTCGCCTTCATCCCCGGGGTGGCGGTGAGTGCTGACCTTATCAAGGCACTCGCCACCCCAAGCGATTGGTAGGCACAGGGAGCATTCACCCAACAACGTTTTTACCAGAATGCCTCTGTTGGCCTGCTAATAACTCCTCCAAACAGTGGAGTTTGGCTGTTGGCAAACTCATCTGGGTTGCGCATAGTATTTCCAAAAGGTGAGATTGCGTTATTGGCAGGCCAGGTCAGAAAATTATAAATAGACCCTTAAGGGCACCTTTGAAGGGCATCGATCTTTGGCTTTCTCTCTCCTCTGGTCTGCTTTAGTTGCAAGGTGCCCAACTCAGCTTTGGCTTGAGAGGGGAAGTTCCTTTAGATCTTCCAGATGTGTGGCGGGACCTTCATGCTGTAGCTCAGGATCTGTTCCTTTGTTCAAAGTCTTTGGCCGAGAGTTCAGCTCAGGATAAGTAAGTGCAGGCTACCCCCTTTGGGTCCGAACTCTCTTTGAGATCGGGTAACGGTTTCAACAACGACGGTTGTTACTTCGGAACACCCCGTTAGTGTGCGTGTTGTTGATCTCCTGCCAGTCAGCCCAGATCTCCCTATTGCAGTCCGGAAAGGAAGTCGGTCTTGTTGGGATAACCCTCTATATGTTAGCTCTTACCAGGGATTATCAGCTTCTCATACTGCCCTGCACTCCACCCTGGATCAATACCGCCTTACTTCTATCATTGCAGAGGCTAAAGCTCATCCTGGCTGGGTGACTGCTATGCACGATGAGTTAACGGTCCTTCAACTTAACAACACATGGGACTTGGTTCCCTTGCCTACTAGCAAGCGGGCTATTAGATGCAAATGGATTTATACCATCAAGGTCAATGTGGATGGTTCCCTCGACCGTTTGAAGGCCCGTTTGGTTGCCAAAGGTTATAATCAGACGTATGACATGGATTATGATGAAACGTTTGCCCCCGTCGCCAAAATGTCCTTTATTCGCATCCTGCTCTCTTGCAGTATCTCACCAGTGACCCTTATACCAATTGGACATCAAGAATGTGTTTCTTCATGGGTCCTTGGATGAAGAGGTGTATATGGAACAACCACCTGGGTTTGTTGCTGAGGAGGAGAGCAACAAGGTGTGTCATCTCCGGAATTCGTTATATGGATTAAAGCAATCCCCTCAAGCATGGTTTGCCCGTTTTCGATCTGTAGTCACTCAATTCGGGCCTACCAAGAGTACGAAAGACTCGTCTCTCTTTTATCAGAGTTCTTCAGTTGGTACTGTTTTACTAGTGGTGTATGTCGATGATATTATCATCACAGGCAGTAATTCTGAAGGGATAACAAATCTCAAGACATTCTTACACTCTAACTTCCAGACCAAAGATATGGGCCCATTGCGGTACTTCCTGGGGATTGAAGTTGTTGATTATGTTAACACCCTCTTTATTTGTTAACGTAAATATGCTCCTGATCTTCTATCTGACCTTGGAATTTCAAATTGTGATCCTATGGATTCTCCACTTGAACAAGGGGAAAAGGGTCTTCATGTCGAAAGCAAACCATTTGATTCACCAGAAAAGTATCGTAGAATAGTTGAAAAACTAAACTACCTTACCATGACTCGTCCTGACATTGACTGTGTTGTAAGTAAGGTCAGTCAGTTCATGGCTGCTCCAACTATCTCTCAACGGGAATCTGTTCTCTGAATCGTCAGATACATAAAGAAAGATCTTGAACTCAGGATATCATACAAGAATCGTGGTCATTCTAATATAGAGGGATACAGTGACTCTGAATGGGCAGGCTGTTTAGCCACTCGAAAGTCAACCAGAAGATTTTTTATCTTTATGGGTGGAAATCTCGTCTCATAGAAGAGCAAGAAGCAGACAACGGTCACCAGATCTAGTGCAGAAGGGGAATATTGGGCAATGTTTCACACTGTTGCTGAGATCATGTGGGTTAGACAGACTCTTTGTGAAATCGGGTATCATGTTCAGGATCTCACTCCTCTATGGTGTGATATCCAAGCTGTGATGCAGATAGCTACTAACCTCGTGTTTCACGAACGCACAAAACATATAGAGGTCGACAGTCACTTTGTAAGGGAGAAGTATGGAGAAGGACTAATTTACCTAAGTCATGTGAAGACCGGAGATCAAGTTGCAGACATTCTTACTAAGGGAGTCATGGGGGTCAGAATGAACTTTATATGTAACAAGTTAGGTCTGGGTAGTTCCCACGACCCAACTTGAGGGGAGTGTTAGATATTAGTCCCATATCTTTTTAATATGATTGTATGTTTCTCTTCGCTCTATATAAATATTCCCTTGGACCTCTATTGGAGATACTAAATATTCCAATACCGTGTAACATCCAATAATTATGATTCTCTAGGGCAGAAGGCAAAGTTGGGTACATGGCCGAACAAGGAATGAAATGAGAAGATATAATATTAGCTGTCGGCGGTAGCATCCGTGAACGCGGTGGTTATGAACCGTCGTTCGTGAATGCCCGGACTCGCCTATCAAACTTCATTCATTTTTATGTTTAAAGTAGTTTTCTTTTCTTGGTGGCGGTCATAACCATTGTCATGCCAAACATACATTTTTATGAGAGTTTGCATTTTTTGCCCAAACTCATCGGAGCAAAAACACAGCGCCAAACAGAACCTAAAGCTAACTATCAATTTTCATTCCAAGCGTAGATATAATATTGAGCTCGCCCTTCTAACCATACAAAAATTTTCCACAAGGGGCATTGGTGGTGTGATGTTGGATAGTAAGAATACTATGGGATGAGAGTAACTCGCTAGAATTGTTCCACCAGATAGAATCGAATGATGGGCACAAAGATCGGCAATCATTTCGCTGAGATTCAGGAATAATAAGAGAGATGGGACCGAGAATACACAATCCTTCAGAATTAAGAATATAACAAACTGTTGAGAATATAGTTGTCATGATCACTCAGAGGTGGCACCAGTCCAGTTGGATGGAGCCTAAGGGATAATTTGGGTATTTACTATTAGTATCATGTGTTGGGCTGTATTCCCTAAATAAGGGAGTGGAATGGGTATCTAGTTGCATTATGATTTTTTTTCCCATTTACTGTTTCATGCTTGAATCTCTTTTGACAAAACCTTAACAATAGCCCCATACAGAAACTCATGTAGCAATATGGCACTTAATATTGTTCCTGGGTCACTCCAATCATAACGAATTGGTTTTGGGTCGGATGCATAAGTTCTAACATTGTTTCAGATCTAAGCATGACCACTCACTCAGAAATCAATGACCAATTGAAAAGGGGTGTTGTGCTCTAAAAAAAAATATGCTGGGCGCCCTCAATCTATGACCAATTGATTTTGGGCAAAATGCATATGTTCTAAGAAAAACCTTAGCTTTCACAAGCAGTAACAAATTCACTGCTATAAATGTCAATAATGCTCGAACCGTTGAGCTATAAATCAAAATAGATCAATCGGTAGAACGGAATTAATCAAATAGGAGACATCTCTCTTTAGAAATGACCTGAGAACAAATTGTCACATGGAAGATCCCAAAGAATTATGGGCATTCCCAAAAAAAAGTAATGGTTAAAGGTATGAACCTAAATCTAGTTGCCCTAAACACCTTACTTTGAATGATCTGCCAGACAAGTTCATTTCTATATGCGATGTTAATGATGCAAGGAGTTCTGGGCACACAAATAGAATTCCAGGAAATGGTGTAACATTTCATAACCAAATTACCACCCTTAAGTAATCTGCATGACAATCATACAATCTCACTGGGCACTGCCTTGGGGTGCAAAGGATTGACACCAAAAACTACCCAAAGCCCTAAAAGATGGCTTTTCAAAGTAGAGATTCTACTAATTAACCGATTCTATCAACGAGGGTACACGTAGCTTGGAAAATATTACTATTCTCCATTTTAGTGCTCAGACCTAAATGGGGTTGAACAATCTCAACCTGTTATCCAAACATGTGGAGCTCTAACTAAATAGAAGCTTTACCAAATACTAGAATGTCAAGAGCAAACATGAGACAAGAAATGATTAGGTTTGGTTGTTTAGTGCATTGGATAGTCTCCATCAAAGAAGAGCAATCCATGGAGATGACAAAAGGATAAGGGGATAAGACACTTATTAAGCTCTCAAGATACCAGAGAAGCCATGCATAGAATGTATTTAAGAGTATACAAAATTGGATATTGTGAGGTAGAGGACTGAATACATTCAAGCCCAAAAAAATAAAGGCATCCCTCATACAAATCAGAGTCTGCTAGCTCACCTGGGTGTATCGGATTGACGACTGCTTGCTTCTTCTAACACTAAGTTTATCTGTTTAGATGGTACCAGAGCCATCTTACTTTTACATACAGGCACTGTCCATACTCCCCCTTAACAATAAAGTCTGGCGGTTGCTCTATATCGACTTATTCTTCTAAGGCTCTATTTGTTTGAACGTTTTGATACTCCGTTTTGGGCAAACGCCGCCGGAAGGAGGGTAAACAAATGAACCTCCGGCGGCGTTTGCTCCGTTTCCACCCGCCCGCCTTGAGAAACACCCCAAAAAGCTCCGTTTGGAGCAGCCACCTCACCCCTCCGGTTCGAACACTCCATTTCCGCCCGCCGGATCGACCCGCCACCGCCGAACCAAATGGAGCCTAAGTCCCTATGCAAAAATGTGTTGGAGACATCCATATTATTGTATCATTAATTAAGCAAAGAATAATTTCTTATTCGTTATGCTCACTAGAAGGATATAAAAGAGAGACATGTATGAGTAAGGATCTTTGGATCCTTGGAATCCTTTTGGGTTTCTCTGTTCGAGAGGAAACAATCTAGGTTCGGGGGAGATCTCTTGCAATTTGTATATTTCTCTTATTATTAGTGGATCTTTGAGTTCGTCATCTCCTTCATCCCATCCGTCAATGGTCCAGCATGCCCTAAACCATAGGAGTGTTCGTTCCACTGCACACCCCCATTGACATGACAAAGCTACACGCCCCTTCATGGAGCATATGAATCACCTAGACTAGTGGGTAGAAGAGCATGCTCACAATATCACAATGGCTTTGGCAAGGATTTTTGCTGCGTCAGTAGTAGGGGTGAAACTTGGATTCAGTTCGGATCGGTTTCACCCAAAATTAAGAATCGATCCACAAAGTTTCAGTTCCAACTTTTTGGAACCAGAACCGACATATGTACCAAAGTATAGAACCAGAACCAAACAAAAAAACTCGGTTCGATCTCGGTTCGGTTCTCGATTCCACTCATGCGTCAAAATATTTTTCATATAAACTTGTGTATTGGTAAGCATTTCAAACAATTGTATTCATTCAAGCAAATATTAAACACAAATATCTTTTATAAAGAAAAATAATATGATCAAATAATTGTATATTTAGAAGAGCAAAAAAAATTCATACATATCTTCTTCAATGTGCACTAACATACCCTTAGAAGAGCAAAAAACACTAATACAATGACGAGAACTACTTTTTGAATCCAACGCTATCAAACTCATATTAGAAAGGCTATAGATATGTAGAAAGTGAGAAGCTTTTAGGTTTAACTTAACCTAGACGGGATCGGAAGGCTCATATTGAAAGGAATGAGGATCAGAAGACTCCTATATTTCTGTTACTTAATTTCAATAACTCAGTTCTCAAGTCGGTTCTGAGTATTTGAATGTAAGAACCGAACCGAGTGGTCGGTTCTGGAAATTTTGAACCCAGAACCGAACCGAACTAAGACCCATGAGAACTGATACAAACCGCTCGGTCCGACTCGGTTCCAAAGCGGTTCTCAGTTCTTCAATTATTTTTGCACACCCCTAGTCAATAGGTCCGGCTCCGACAAATTCTCAAACGTTATTCTAACACCACATATTACCTTTCCTGACTCGCCACTATGTTTCTTTCCCATAACACTCTCAAACTGCAGACTCAACATCACTCGCTCTCGCATGCATCCATGGAAACCCTGACACCCTCAATTCGCAATCACATCCTATTCATACAAAAAATCCAGCTGCTTCTGCCCAATCTGAATCCACACCGACCACTGCCTCCCTATGTGACGCAAGACGAATCTATAGGCGGTGGATTAACGATGACCTAACCCTACATGTTATGCAAGGCCCGACGGATTAATCACAAATTAAATGATAAGCATTAACATCCTCACGCAAATAAATTCACAGGAAGGCAAAATAATTAATTAGGGAAAAACAAGCTTAGGATTTCCTCCGCGTAGAGGGCCAAAGCAAGAGCGCGTGGCGAATAAACCTTGCAAATCACAATATTTATCCAAACAAACAACTACCATACAAGAGATCCAAAACAAGTATATAAACCAATCTAATATAAATATGCTGAAAATAATAATCCAGTACAACGAAATATCACCAAGACACTGAAGAATCCAGAGCCGAAGATGCATGTACAACGATCTGAGGTGGAACTGGGGGCATGTAAAATGATGTAGGTGGCTATCCTCGACGGTGGAGGGAGGAATCAGCCCGGAAATGGATAGATCTGATCACGTGTGGGTAGATCCGAGCGAGGGATGGGTGGATTTGACGTTTGGTGGTGGATCCGGGCTAAGGGATGGAGTACAGGTGAGGGGAAGACGGATCGGGGGATGAAATTCCCGGATCTGGATTGATCCGGGATGAGGAGGGGATCGGATTGTGGTTCCACGTGGGGAATGGCTGGCGGCATAGGAGGATTAGGGTGAAGGGGGGTGGTGGTTGCATGAATTAAGGGGAGAGGAGGCGGCGTCTTTAAGTGGGAATAGCCCTGGGAGGAGGCTTTCAAGAAGTGAGGTATTGAAGGCATTAAACCTGGTGGCAGGAGGGGGCTTAGGCGGCGGTTTGCTGGAAGGAGGGCATGGAGGCTGGCAGTGGAGCAGGAAGGTTTCACTGTTTGGAAACTTTAGGGTAAATAGTAAGTTTCATTATTAAACCGTGAAATGGAAGGGAACTGGAATTAACAGTGTTGGCTGGATTTGGGGATGTAAAGGTTGACAGAGGGGAGTGGGAGGGGGGAGAAGGGGCCTAAGGTTAGGGCAAACCTTGGGGAAGGAGATACGCACCTAGCAGTCATCACCTAGGGTTCCACGGAGTCAGCACCATGACGGGATCGTTGGAATACTTTTCTCCAAATTCTGCAATGCCAATAAACCAGCCAGTACATGTCAATTTATAATAAAACAAAAACTAGGGCATCCCACATTCGACGGATATTATTAGTTAAAGGTGGGGGCACTCAAATACAATGATAATAAACCAAAAATACTAAAGTAATATATGAATTTGACTCGCAACACGAATCTGGATGCATCTGCGGAGTCCGATCATCGATCCGGCACGCCATATATGGAAAGTCGTCAATCGGCCCCGAACAGGCCCAAAACTCGTCCTCCACTGCAGGTCCTCGTCTCTGCTCCGCATCAATCTCCCCGGTTTGAAAGAATTCATCCCCCGATGAATAAGGATCGGAATTCTCTTGACGTATGCTAGGTACGACTCGAAGAGTTCCACCAGAGGTCGTCCAAGTGTCGTCGATGGAAGAGGGTCCTTGCCATCCCCCGACTGAAAAGTTGTCATCGCCGATAAATGCAGACGATCGTACTGAAGTCGAAGTCCAAGGGTGAATCAATCAAGCTCTGATGCAAGTACCCAAGTGTCATCAACGTCTGTAGTAGGAATGTATTGGTGGAGTCACTGTGATGCTCTCAATGCTTAACTCACGAGTGGTGGATCCCGGTGCGAACGGCGACGTCGTAGGTAGAACCAAAGAAGATGAGTCCCCAGGTGGGTGAGTGTCAAAAGTGGGTGAGTAGTGGTGGCCATCAGACGTGGGTGAACTATGAGGGTGGTAAGGCAACGGGAGTGGGGGTGTGGGCGGCTGGACTTGGATCAACATACTCGCGAGCCTCATGGTATGACGGCATATCTTCAACACTTAATACTAGGTGGATACCCATACTTGCAGGGATATCAAGATTATAGGTGTTTGCTTTGATCTGTCTCATGATTATATAGGCGGCGAAACAAGCTTAGGCTTTCATCCGCGTGGAGGGTCAAAGAAATAGCGCGCGTCGAATAAAACCTTCCTGTAGTTAGAGATTTTCAAGGAGCAAATAGCATGATAAACATTAATCTCAAGCAAGCATCAAAAAACCATACCATAACAATGTTTTACAACTGAATATCAATACAAAAACACAATACGAATAATAAAGTTGTTGTAATAATAGTAGATCTAAACGTTGGGGGTTAAAAGGGGGTCTCCGGTGGTGAGGGGGAGGAGATCGGGTAAGAGAGAGGTCGGTGGAGGAGTGGGAGGGCTGGATTGGAGGAGGGGACGGATGGATCGGAGGAGGGGATGGCTGGATCTGGGGTGGGGTGCGCAGATATAGGGTTTTCCGGTAGGGGAAGAGGGGTTGGGGGTGGTTTCTCTGTTGGTGGAAGCGGTGGCAGCAAGGGGAGGGTTTTATTTGGGTTCTAAGGGGTTTTGGGCGGGCGGCCTAAAGGTGGGGATGTGGCGGCCGGCTGGACAGGGCTAGGAGGGTGCGGCCTGGACCTGGGAGGAGGTGGGAGGCTGACGAAAATCAGGGCAGAAATTGCGCCCAACAATGGCTTGGATCTGATGGGGAGGGGGGTGGCCGGCAGGTTCTTGGAGGGAAGTTTTGGCCGGCTGGGTTTGGGTAACAAAAGGAGTGGCTGGCCTGATGAGCTAGTGGCTGAAAAAGGGGAAAACGGAAGGTGGGCTGTTGTTTGCAGGAGCTGGACAGCAAACAAAGGAAAGGAGGGGTGGAGAGGAGGAAAAAAATACAAAAATACAAGAATCTTTTCCAAAGAGTCGTCACCAAGGGGTTCCACGAAGTCAACATCGCGAAGATCACCGAAATGAAGGGATTTCTTCTCCAAACATTCAGCAATGAAGATGACGGCAGCCCTAAACATCATATATATAATAATATGAAATTAGGGCACCCGAAATCAACAGTTATGATTGGTCGTTGGTTTCGGGGTCAAAACTACATGAAATATAAACCGAAAAAACATAAACTATATATGAAATTGATTCGCAACGCGAATCCGAACGCATCTATGGAGTCAGATCGTTAATTCGGGCACGCCATATATGGTAAGTCGCCACGTTGCATCACTCTCCCCAGCTTGAAAGAATTCATCTCCCGATGAATAGGGGTCAGAATTCTCTCAAAAAATATCAGGTAAGATTCGATGAGGTCCACTAGAGCTCGTCCAAGTGTCGTCGCTGGAAAAGTGTCCTCGCTAATCAACTCCTATGGACTGAAAAGATTCCATCTCCAATGAATGAAGACGGTCGTACTGAAGTCGAAGTCCAGAGGCGAGTCGATCAAGCTCCGCTGGTAGCATCCAGGTGTCATCGGTGAAGGGTCGTCTGCGCCAGCGAACCAGGTAGCGACACACAAGACTGTCTGTAGAGGGGGACAACTCATGTGTAATGATCTCAGTGATAAGCTCATCTTTCAACACACTAGTAGAAGGATCTGATGGGATCTGAGATGCCAATAGTTAAGTCGTTGGGGACAGGATCCCAGGTAAATGGGGGTCAAGGATGTGTTGAGCATAGGGCAATGAACGTGGTGGCAAAAGCTCGGGGGTGGGCTGAGTAGTGGGTGGCAAAAACGGTGGTAAAGGCTCGGGAGGGTCTCCAAGAGGTGGGCCCGAATATTTGTGAGGTGCAGAGTAGACGTCAGGTCCTCGACATTGAACATGGTATGGATACCTATTCTCGCAGGGATGTCCAGCTCATAAGCATTTGTCCTGATGCGTCTCAGGACTTAGTAGAGACCCATTCACCGAACGCTCAAACTTTTAGCAAGCCTCGCATGAGCCTCACAACGCAGATTCTAACCATCACCTGCTCACCTTCATGAAGTACTTGAACTTACCAATTAACATCCGCATGTGATTTACAAGATTTATTACCAATATGAATTTTTCGTCGGACCGACTCATGACACACATGCAAACGATGAACAGACAACACAACAGACTCATGCAAATGATGACGAAACGACTCAACAGACTATGCAAATGATGCAAATAAAACATGATCGACACAACATGCTCTTTATGGGAAAACCTAATAATGATCGGGGTGTTTCTAAAATATGGTGGTCGATCAGGTAGCTCCCTCGGTGGAGTGTATAAAAACTCATCTTGCTTGTGTCAGGTGTTTAGGTGATCATGTGAGACATCTATACTCAAGTACAAGCTCGTACGGAGTCAAATGTCTCACAGGTAACGTGATACATCAGGGGGACTCACTAGGAGGTGGACGAGAAGTCATCGCGAATGAGACAATCACCTGAATGAAAATTGTGTACACCGACTAGAAGATGTGACTCTATAGTGTGGGTAGTATCCCCAAAAATAAAGAACTCGTCTGGTGGGTCAGCAGGTGGTGCATCCCAAAACTCGTCGAGAGTGTGATGTGTCAGCGGGTGGTGCCCTAAATATTGGATGCTCCACACAATATTCATCCTCTGAGGCGCGGCCAAGGACGATAATGGAAGAGACATCAATAAATCGATAATCATACATGCGGAGCCCGCCTGAATATCATCCTCACCAGGATGCAACGGATCATCAGGAGGCTCAACTGGGGGCTCGTCAGAGAACTCGTCACTAGGGTCAATGTCCTCCAGACGAGTACCATCGTAAGGGGTACTGTCTTTGTGAATGGGTGACATAGCCACTACGAGATCAACACAAGACTTTGGGCTTTCGGTCGTGATGTGACTCGGGGTAATGAAAATGGGAGAGCGACATAGATCTATACTCAAGAATGGATCTGTGGGTGTGGTGTCATGAAATGGGTATATGGTTGGGATGCTAACTAACCCGGTGTATAACAGAGGAAGAGGTGTGGGTGAGAGACACAACACTACAGACTCAATAGGTCGCTCAGATTCGCTCTCAGTCGGGGTCACAAGAGACGGGTCAGAAATGAGAGATAGGTCACTCACTGGGCTAAGCACCTCACTGGGGTGAGAGCAATCCTCATCAGGTATCACTTCTGTCGTGGCTGATAGGGCAGTGGTAGGCATCGTGGTAACCTCAGTATGAGAGGGACTCGTACTGCGGAGGTCAAGGTGAGAATCCCATCGACCATCTCTTGCGGATCTCAAAAAATATTTATAACGAAGGGCGAGTTGATATGTCTGCTCAAGAGACTCCGAGCTATGAGCCTATGATAAACTACTTTAGTACGTATGTCAGACCGAAGTCCAGACCAAAATCGGGAAATGGTCATGGTTGGGTCCTCACAGATATCACACATCACCACTAACTCATCAAAACGGTTCATGTACTCAGCGATAGACATGGATCCTTGTTGAAGGTAAATAATGGGTCGAGCAAGCAACTCTGATACGACGAAGGCAGATACCTCAGACATAATGTACGCTTCATGTCTACCCAACTGGTGATGCGATGTAGACGGTCTTGTTCGCAGGTCCTCTCAACGCTAGACCAATATGCCCTCGCATTATCTAAAAGTCTTAAGTTTCACAAACTTGATGCGACGTTCATCGAATACCTCAAAATGATCAAGATAATACTTCATATTCACGAGCCAATAACTGAAAGACTTGGGACTTGATGAGTCGTCAAAGAAAAGGGCAGCAGTACGAAACTGACTCTCAAGATCTCTTTCGGAACGACGATCCTCATAATAATCATCCCTAAAGTAACTGAGTTGTGCCAAAGGATCAACACGATCTGCTCGCGTATACGGATAAGAACGACGACAATCATTATACAGATCGTCTCTAGCATAGTGGGGTCGTGTTGGTGGGTTAACACGATCTCTAGAAGTGATGTATTGCGATCGCGAATAATCATCATTGTGTCGTAAGGGTCTCCCTAAAGGGGATCTATGAGGGGGGGGGGGTGCAAGTGGACTCGAGATCTCAAAAGTGAGAAGAGGAATAATTGTGACACATAGACATAATGAAAAACTTATATACTCTACGACTGTGTATCAAAAGAGTGTTTAACCTCCCTCTAATATCAATTGATGCATGACAAATCTATAGGTGGCGGGCCAAACGGTAACCTAACCCTACATATTATGCAAAGCCCGACGGATTAATCGCAAATTAGATAATAAACATTAACATCCCACACAAATAAATTCACAGCAAGGCAAAATAATTAATTAGGGCGAAATAAGTTTAGGCTTTCCTCCACGTGGAGGGTCAAAGTATGAGCGTGTGACGAATAAACCCTTCCTACATTTAGAGATTTTCAAGGAGCAAATAACATGATAAACATTAATCCCAAGCAAGCGTCAAATAACCATACAATAATAATGTTTTAAAATTGAATACCAATACAAAAACACAATACGAATAATATGGATGTTGTAATTATAGTAGATTTGAACGTTGGAGGGTTAAAAGGGGATCTCCGGATGTGAGGGGGAGGAGATCGGGTAAGGGGGAAGTCGGTGGTGGAGTGGGAGGGCTGGATCGGAGGAGGGGACGACTGGATCTAGGCTAGGGTGCCCAGATATAGGGTTTTCTGGGGGGGGATGGGGGTGGTTTCTTTATTGGTGGAAGTAGTGGCAGCAAGGGGGATGGTTTTATTTGGGTTCGGTGGGGTTTTGAGTCGACGGCCTGAAGGTGGGGGTGTGGGGGCCGGCAGGACAGGGCTGGGAGGGTGCGGCCTGGACCTGGGAGGAGGTGGGAGACCAGCTGAAATCAGGGCAGAAAGTTGCGCCCAACAGTGGCTTGGATCTGACGGGGAGGGCGGTGGCCGGCAGGTTCTTGGAGGGAAGATTTGGCCGGCTGGGTTTGGGTAACAAAAGGGGTAGCCATCCTGATGAGGTGGTGGCAGGAAAAGGGGAAACATGAAAGGGGGGCTGATGTTTACAGAGACTGGACAGCAAAAAAAAAGAAAGGAGGGGGTGGGGAGGAGGAAAAAAAATACAAAGATACAAGGACCTTACCCAAGGAGTCGTCACCTAGGGGTTCCACGGAGTCGGCACCGCAGAGGAGATCATCGGAATGAAGGGTTTCTTCTCCAAACATTCAGCAATGAAAATGACGGCAGCCCTAAACATCATATATATAATAATCTGAAATTAAAGCACCCGGAATCAACGACAATGATTGACTGTTGGTTTCGGGACCAAAATTGCATGAAATATAACCCGAAAAAACATAAAGCTATATATGAAATTGATTCACAGCGCGAATCTAGACGCATCCACGGAGTCGGATCGTCGATCCGGGCACGCCATATATGGTAAGTTACCACGCCGCATCACTATGCCAACAACAACAACAACTATTCCGACGTCATCCCAGAATCCAACAATCTTCTCTTCTCTAAAACCATTTGTCGGATCGCACGCTTACCAACTAGCCAATAAGCTTGAATTTATGGAAATGACAACTATTTTTCCTTACAAAATTTACAACATAAATCAACATATTAAGCGTCGAGTCACGAGTGTGCATGAGGTGATGAGTCGTACGCATCGTGGGTTGGGCGATTAGTCTGACTCGAGTGAAAAGGGGTCGATGGAGTCGAAAATCCTCCAAACTAACACATTCCCAAAACTTTTGAGTCCCCCACCCATCCAAACACAATGGGTCCCACACTTTAACACCCACAACCCCTCACAAGCTAGATGCTAAATCCCACCCATCCCAATAACAATACATAGGTACCGCAACACAAAATGCACTCACATCACATTGCACTCAACCACGACTCCTTTCACCCAATTGCCCGCATATCAGCTCTCATTATATTTTAATCACAAAAGCTCACACTCTGTTAGCCCAAAGCAACCTACGAGCTTTTCCATTCCGCCAGACCCTCTAGCTCAAACACCGCCTCCACAACATCTTAAAAGTTCATGCCTTGTCACTTCATCCTATTTCAGGCCCACTGACAAACCCGCACATTGGCCATGCATTCCTCCTTCAAAGGCCACTATATGCCCTGTAAAGCTACAGGTTCTACAACAGACCAGTGTTCCCATTTAAATCCAGAGGGCGAACCTACTTTTTTCACTGAGAGAGTGCAAATTGGTAATGGCCTGAAAAGAGATATACAGTGCAACATTATTTGGCTAAATTGATGAATTATCTGTCAAACTCGTAATATTTGTAATTCTCAGACTTGAATTGTTCTAGTTTCATCCAACTGGTTAAATAATCCTATCTTTTTTTTCTCCCTCATATACATATATATAACACTAATAATAAAAAATTTATTTGTGCACTATAGATAAATTCGTGTAAGCACCATGTTTCTGTTCTATTGTATTTGCTTGCCCCTTGAGCCCAATAAAGGTGGCTATCAACGAGCCAATCAGATGCTTGCTTTAAAAATCAAGATTGAAATCAACTTCACAATGCTTAAAAATGTCTTTCACGTCTATTATCAATGCTGATACTCTCATATACTAATAAGTTTCTACTGTGGTAATGATTTTTTTATATTTTTAAAAATCATAATTTAAAATTGAAAACTTTAATTCATACTTAGCTCCAGTGCTCCACCTAATAAGAAAATGTTTAGAAAAAAATTACTCAATGTGTAAACATAAAGCCTTAAATTGCATGAAAAAAAGGTTTCCTTGAAATAAATATATAATATATAATAATAATTAATATCCTTCAGCATGTGGTTCTCTGTGACACAACAGCGACAGTGCACATGCCACTCCTTCAGCATGCACAATATGCCTTTGTTTCATAGGCGGCAATGCCGAGCGACCACTGGTGGGGCCAATCGCTGCACCAATCAGCAGGGATACCAACACTAACAGAATACGGTTCTAACTGCTTGTTAATATAAAAGAAACAAAAAATCATTGAATTTAATGCATAAACATGTTTTTATCATTGATTTTTTAAAAAAAATCAACAAAAGTTCCGTGAACTGTTTAGGTTCCGTTTGGCACGGTAGAGGCGGTCATAAACGCATGGGTTAAACCGTCATTCATTAAGGATCACCTAACAAATATTATCCATTTGAACATAAAAGTGGATGAAGTTTCTTAGGTGGACCTTAACAAATGACAAGTTAACCCTATGTTCATGACCGCCACCACCTTGTCAAACAGAGCCTTAGTCATTTCTACTGTGTATATAAAAAATTTACTAAAAGCTCTGCACTCTGAGTTTACATTTCATAACATGCTTACACAAATAAACCCTCCGGCCTCCATGCATGTTATGAAATGTAAACTCAAACGGGAGGTTTTGGTAATTTCAAAAGATAGAGGGGTGCAATCTGTAATTTTGGTAAACAGCCCTATATACATATTAACATTACTTTCATAGTGTTAGCTACTCCTGCTCCCCAAGCATTCTGCTAAAGCTGGAACTTGGAGGTACTCTTGCATTTGAATGTTGCACATAAGGGACGCTTCATGAAAGGGGAGAATTTTTGGTACGCTCAGTGTATATAAGGATCGTGCGGAGATTGTCTTTTTAGTTTAGATTACAATCGTAATTGAACTGTATTTTCAATTTAAATTATAGTCATATCTGAGTTCAAAAAAATCACGTATTAACAGTTTAAATTACAGTCATATCTGCGCGTACGTAACATTTGCTCTTATGAAAGAGGGGAATTGTTGCCGCCACATTGTGCACAAGGAGCATCATGAGAGTATTGGGTACTGTCGCCGCCGGAAAATTAAGAACCATTGGCACCTGATGCTGTGCACAGAGGGCACTAAGTGTCCTTTCCACTGATGTAAATACAAAAGGAATAAAAAATAATACGACAATATGAATGCTGGAAAAAGATAGACTATGCTTAGTTAGTGGCATATCTAAAAAATATGCAAAGACATCAAAGTTGCATAATGCATGCATAACTCGGAAGGATATTGACAATTTTAAGATAGATTCTAATTATTAAATAATCCTAATTGAGATATAAGAAAATAAGTTAACTAACTCAACAAAGTATCCTTCAGATCAAATTCAATAATGATGATTATTAAAAGCATAACAGTAGAATACAGTTGCATGTGTCAGCCGCATTACAAAAATAACTCTGCGAACATTACCTGGAAGGAGCCTACAGGAACTTCTCTCCAAATGGCATCCTCTTCAGAAGAAAATTTCTTATGATTTGAGTACAAGAACTAATGAATATCCCAACACATGGTGCAGAGATCCCTCCACACCAAAGCGCTAATGGAGGCCATGCATCCTCTTAGCTGAGCTCAGGGTATTTGATAAAAGCATAGCTATAGTCATCGGACCGACCCCGCCGGGCACTGGAGTAATGGCCGAAGCCACCTTAGAAGCCTCCTCAAAACAAACATCACCTACTAGCCGGTATCCTCTAACACTCTCTGGATCCTGAAACATCCCGACATAAAGGTAAGAGATCCATAAAACAATTCTAAGAATACGCATGAGAGAAAGAAAGATAATGCGCATGCTCCCAAGAGAGAGAGAGAGAGAACTTGCACCAAGAGGGAATGTATCTATACTATATTAAAAGAGAAAAATACCTTTTGGACTTTTGGTTAAACATTCAACTTTCCGATTTTACCCCTCTTTATTACAAAATTTTCAATCTCTTTAATTTGTGTTTTTTATTTTAAAATATGCGCTCTCATATAGACAAAATCTCTTACCTACAATAAAAAAATGTGTTCTCACCGTCGCTCGCGAGCCCCCGTGCACAAGGAAAAAATGAGCGAAGGGCGGAGTATAGAGTTCGGGGGTTTGCGAGCGACGGGAGCGCCGTCACGCCTGGAAAATGTCGTGGCCGGAGTGTTGTCGTGCAGGGCATTAAGAGCCCGCCCCGTGCATTGCCGCGATTGGGGTACTATCGCGGTTGGCCATAGGGACGCAACCCCGTGCATGTCACTTCTGTGTGTGTACTATGCAACTAATTACCCAAACCACCCCTAGGAGTTAGCATAATTACAGATCACTCTATCTTCTGAAATTACAACAACCACCCCTGCGAGTTTACATTTCAAATATGCATAAACAAAAATACCCCTTGGGGCTCAAATTAAGAAACCTCCCTTGTGAGTTTACATTTTATAACATGCATGCACAAAAATATCCTTCCGAGGCTCCCCTCCAAGAGGGTATTTTTGAGCATGCATATTATCAAATATAAACTCGTGGGGAAGGTTGTTGTATGTGTGTGTGTGTATTAGATTAATTAAAGAGGCCATACCTCTTTTATTTGCTTAGAATCATCATCAAAGCTAGACTTATCCAATGCTGATTTCATTTGCTCATCATCCGTGTCTTTCCTGCCACTCAACAAAATGCCCAAACCACCCAACTTCATATTTAACTATCTTATCTTTTAGATAGATGACACTAGAAGCCTAGAACCATTTATCTAATATAATTTATTCTATATTAAAAGGAAGCTCCCATTTTGGTGTCATGCTTTGAGGTTTCCCATTTTACCATTTATTATATATCTGGTTTACTCATGTTGCCTCGAAAATGATCTTTCTGATCTCGATCATTTGGTCACGAAGATGGCGGTGTCCATGGGTCTCCAAGAAGGTTTATTCAAATTTACACTAACAAAGGATCTGCCTGAGACAACGGCAAAAAATAAGAGAATGGTGCGCGAATACATGAACGATGAAGACACTATGGCCACCACTACAAGTGAGTTGGCCAGGGTTGTTGCTGCACTTTCTCAGATGAGGTATGCCCAAAAATTGCACCCACTTTGAAACATAAATGGCAGGGTGATATGAGTAGTTGATTTCAGGTCCTGAGTTTCATGGAGGCATTCTCAAACTACCACGAAATCAAGATGCACGCATTGATGTAGAGAAGACGAGAGCATCACCATCTACGAAGGGACTTTCTGCCATATCATGATATTATTTGGATTGAAGAATGCGGATACTACCTACTAAAAACTTGTGAAAATGTAATATGTGATCGTAAATTCAAAATAAAATAAAGGGTTGTATATCGGGACCTCCTCTTAAAGTTTGCAAAAGTATAGGTTGCACCCTTTTATCTTTTAAAATTACAACAACCTCCCCTATAATGGGAGTCGCGACACACATCGGCTCACACGACAATCTTTGTTGTTCAATTTATGTGGATCGATGATCCGAGATTTTTAATTATTTTTCTGCAATTTTTGGAATTATATTTCATGTATTTTGAGGGCCGTCATGATCGGAGAATCATGATCGTCCATGATGGCCCGTAGTCTATAAATAGGGATAGAGAGCTCATTTTGAAGGCACTAAAAGTTGGAGTAAGGAAGAAATTACGCCTTTCGATCACCCGGTGTCAAAACCAAAAATCCAAGTGTGAAGCTTAGAATTACCCCCTCCCGTTCTCTCCACCTTGGTCGGCCCCTCCACTTCCCCCCCCCCCCCTCCCCTCTCCCTTGGCCGGCCATCCATAATCCTCCACTTGTCGTGGAACCACCTCCCCCGACCTCCTTCCACATAGCTGGCCACCATCAACCTCTCCCTTGTCGTGGAACCACCTCCCCCCACCTCCATCCACATAGCCGATCGGCGACCACCCCCTCCATTCCCCTCCTCCAATCACCACCCAAAATCCCCTCTCAACCACCTCCGGTAATCACCGGAAAACCACCTCCGGTGATCCCTTTCCAATCCCCTTATAATTTTCTCCATTTTTTGTTTTCTGGTGATTGCTGTAAAAGACCTCCGGCCACTACCACCGTCCGTCTCACCGGCGACCACCTCCGGCCAGCCACTACCCCATAACCACCACACCACTACCCCATAACTACCAAAACCACCTCCCTCAACTAACCCCCACTACTTCATAACTCCCCACTTTCCTAAAAAATGGCCCATCCTAAATTTGCTCCCCTTCTTCCATTTTCCCACACTTCCCCCATTACTTCCCCTGCAGCCACTAATCTTCTGAAAACAACCCTATTATTGTCCAAGGGTGCTGTCCAAAATTTTGGACAGCCATATTCAGATTCCAGAACAGCCACTCTTCAGCAATTCCTTCCTTTTTCCATCCCTTTGAAGGCTCCAGATTGCTGTTCTGGGTCTTTGACAGTACCTCCAACTGCTGAACTCTCACTTCCAGCCACGTACATTGCTTCCCAGCCACCTGCTGGAGACCTGGCAACCGAATTTCAGCCCCAACTTGCATTCATAACTCCTTGAAGCTCTTATACTACTCTCTCAGCTCTTCCATTGCTTGAATTGTGTGAGTTCTTTAGTTTGTTTTCATTTCTTTGTTGTTGAATAGTGTGTTTAAATTCCTACTTGGGGATAATAGTTTGTAAACTTTGAATCCAATTGTTTGAGACTTTGTATGTTCTTGTGGCCTAGTTATTGATTTTTTTATCACTCTTGCATTTGTAGCAACTACAACACACATGTTTCATTATTTGAAAGTTTTAATTCTGCGGTAAATCAAAGTAATATTGGTTTATAAATACAAATTATTGCAAGTAAACTATCACCGGATTCGTATCATTGCATGTAGTGATCATTCGTCACTAGTTCTCCTTATAGGACCGTGCCGCGTCATTCTGCGAGTTTACATTTCATAACATGCATGCACAAAAACACCCCTAGGAGGAAAGCGCTAGGGGGGATTTTGTGCATGCATGTTATGAAATGTAAACTTAGAGGGAGGTTTTTGTATTTTCAAAAGAAAGAGGGGTGTCAACATTTCATCCTTGTGGTGGGACCCTTCCCTGGACCCTGGCGGGGATGCTTAGTGCACCGGGGGGTGCAACCAGTAATTATGCTAACTCAGTGAGGAGATTTGAGTGATTAATAGTATAAAAAGAGCAACCTGGTGCACAAAGGCATCCCCGCAGGCGAGGGTCCGGAGAAGGGTCTCACCGCAAAGGTGAAATGTAGGCAAACCTTATCATGCATTTTTGCAAAAGGCTGATTCCAGGACTCGAACCAGTGACATCAAGATCACAAGGCAACACCTCTACCGGTGTGAAGGCTCCCCTTCTGAGTAATTAATAGTATAAATAAATAAATCCCATTATGTTCTTCAATGATTTCCTAGTAAATAAAACCCCCACAAGCCATTTTGAATATTTACAATAAATATTTGTAACTCCCAGAATGCAACAAAAGAAACTCAAATTTTGTTTGGCAGAACAGTGCAATAGTTGTCGCAGTTGTGAACACAGTGGACATATATAGCATTAGGGTCGGTGCGATCATGATAGCTATTTTCCCAAAATTGTGTATTGGGCAAAAATGTCACCAGTCATTTCGGTGTGATCAAGATTTAACGGTTGTCAACTCTTCGACCCAAAAGATGGTGTTGGGCCAAAAACAGTGCCACGTGAGTTTCAAAAACGGGAAGCCTTCACCTTTGTGTTTACTGCCACGACTTCATACACTTAGGCTTCGTTTGTTTCGGTTGTTTCTAATCGAAAAAGAGATGTGGAAGCACCGTCTCCACAGAGATTAATTGTGCATGGCGGAATAGCATCTTAAAACACAGTTTATCTAGAGAATCAAGAAATTTGGGGTGTTCTAAAAATAATACCTATGAGGATTAGGGCTGCGTTTGGTGCGGCTTATTGAAAATTATTTGCTCCGGTGAGGTTGGGCAAAAACGTCATTGTCATTAAATGTATGCTTGGTATGACAAATGTTACTACCATTACAAAAAAAAACTAGTTTGGGGCATAAGATTTTGATATAACAATGACATTTCTGTCCAACCGCACCGGAGGAAATAAGTTGCGATAAGCCGCGCCAAACGCATCCTAAGAGTTAGTGTGATTGTTTCATAATGCAATTGTTATTTAAGATAAATCATGAGTGAAGTGATTGTTTTTTAAAAGTTTTTTTGTATAATTGACGGCGAGATTTCCTAAGCACGTCGAAACCCCTTGGTCCGGGCGAATCGATTATATTTGCCTACGGCATGTAGTGGACTGAACATGTTTAAAATGCTAGTGAAAGCGTTAATGATATGTGAAAAAACCTAACTACATCTAGTATTTTGAAATGCAGCTAACACATAAATCAGTACCACGTGACCCGTACGTATTTAAATCAATTGTGTTATTCACGGGTCCATAAATCAATTGATTCATGGTCTAATATTAATGAGTACACACAAAACTAGTATAGTGGTCAATTATACTAGAGTAAATATTCGGCACATGAATAGAACTCTAATTATGCAAATTATAATTAAAATAAACACAATCACTTGTGAGAATTTCAGCTTCATATCGCATTACTACGCAATCACCCCAACAAGAGAGTTAGTCTCTCATTGTTAGGGAAACCATGGGAAGATTTAAGATAAAAACAATGAAATGCATAATGATAAGTAAGAAATTTAGAGAAAAGAAATACAAACGCTACTAGGGGCGTCAATCCTGTATAACATCCACACGCTAGACTCCAAATTAGACATCAAAAACTCGATCTCTTGATCTTCTATGGTTCTTTCTATACTCTCTCAAATATAAGTGAATACAATTTTACTTGTGGAACTTCAGCAAAGGTAAAAACCATTTGATGTAGGGTAGGCTAAGGGGTGCACAAATCCAAAGCTACTAAGGAGGAAAATGCGGACTTGACACGCTAAATCATTATTCTATATGCAATGCATCCGTCGATAATGGCGACAAATTGACACGAGCAACAAATATTTAACCCATGCAATAATATTTAAAAGTAGAAAAGAACATTCAGTTTAGCAAACATTTAATGGTTTTCCTCCGCTCGGAGGGTCAAGAAAAAACGTGCGGCGAATGAGCCCACCTGCAATTCACAAGCGATTCGAGACGATCTTTCCACAGACAATATATCCAAGCAAATATAATATCCAACCCAATAATAAAATGCTGAAAATAATCATCCAATACAACAAAAGGTTCACCAACTAGTGGGTTGTCTAAGACAATGGAGATTTCGGAGACGAAAGTGTTTGGATGACGATCTGAGGTGGAACCGGAGGAGGAACGACATAGGCGACGGCTGAATCCAACAATGGAGAATGGATCCGGGATGCGAGAGAGGTGATCCGGTGGTTTATAATTTCATCTGACTGCAGGAAAGTGGATCTGGTTGTTTGGGAGCAAATCCGGACTGTGAGGGAGTAGATCGGGGAGAGGAGGGACTACTGGTGGCTCCACGGAAGAGGAATGAGGGCTGTGGATGGCCGGCGGCAGTGAGGTTGCACGGGGAGGGCTGGATTTATAGCAAGAGAGGCGGGAGCACAGGAAACGGGCCCTAGGAGGGGGAGGCAGTAGCAGGATGGAACTTAGGGTGGGCAGGATGTTAGGAGGCTCCATAGGAGAGGAGGACAGGGCAGCCGACAGCAGGAAGTAGGCGGGTAGCGGGCTGATATGTGGCTCTACGGGAGGGAAGTATAGGGGTGGCAGGTGGCGGGAAGTAGCTGGCGGCTACAGGAGACCAGCGGTTGTTATGGGGAATTATGGAGGTGGCGGAAGGGGGATTATAGGTGGGGAAAAGAGGGTGTTATAATAGAGGGTTGGGTTGGGTAGTACTCTAGGGGGAGTATGAGTGCCTAGGAGTCGTCACCTAGAGTTCTACGGTGTTGGCACCGTGGGGTGATCGCGAGATTACGGAATTGAAATCTCCAAAACCCGCAATCCCTAAAACAGCCCCCTAACACTCTATTTATAATAAAGGGAAAAGTAGGACATCTCACCATCGACGGCTATAATTGGCCAGATGTGAGGCTACCCAATACATCAAAATAAATGCAAAAATAATAAAGTAATATATGAAATCGAGTCGCGACGAGGATCCGTACTCATCCGCGAAGTCGGGTCGGCGATTCGATCAAGTCCTCCTGCGCGAATAAACGAATGTGGGTCCCATCTTGCGGCGAACCCCTCCTGGTGCATGTTCTGATAGATCCTCATCACCATAGCTTTCAGGAAAAGAATTGGAGGAAGCTTTCTTCAAAACAGAAGGCATATATAGAAATAGGTAAAACGAACGTCGTGCAGTCGTGTGTGAAAACGCACGGTCGTACTTGAAAATGCACGGGCGTGCATGAAAATGCACAAGTGTGTTTTTATAACCGCAAAAAATCGCCCACAAAATGGAGGGAATCGCCTGAAACTGTCGGGGGAGGGGATTCAAATACCGGAGACGTGTGGACGTGCAGGTGTGTGTTCATCTTATAACTATCAAAGGAGTTGGATCAAAAGGAACACAAGGGCGCGTGTTCAGGCGCCAGGTGTACGGGTGTGTGTTGGAAATGTACTGATAATGCACGGGCAGCATTCTAATGTGTGTATGGAGCACGGGTTGTGTTTGGGTGCACGCATTTCATAGAGTGTGGGTTTGGACGCTCAAGCGTGCCTTGGGACGTGCGTTCTCGCATTGTGCTCCTATGCTTGCATGCTTAATTCGTTTCATTTAGCTCCATTTATCTCCCAATTGTTCATTCCCCAAATCCTTTAACAAAAGATATCAACAATGTGTTCACTAATTCAATAACACGGATTCTTTGGATGTTCATTTTCCCAATTGTCCGTGATCACTAATTCAAAAAATTCTAATTATTCATAATTAATTTGATAACTTGGATGTTCATTTTGATCACATAAATAGAATCAGTAAAAAAAACTTAAGAATTTAGGACAAGTCACAGATCCGTCTATTAGTGTTATCACTGACATGAGAAACCCGAAACCTGATTTTTATTCATCTTCTCTTGAGAGGACTCAGTGTAAACTTAATTTTGGAGTCGAGTCTAATCCTGATCATATGACACAGGTGGAGAGCGACATTAGAATGATTAGTGAGTATGATCATGAGAGCGAGGACGAACGACCCAGTGACACTGTGATGGTATATTCATCCCCCACACCTCATTTAGAGCTAGTGTCCCTTTTGGCCAAGGTTGTCGATGTCGGATGTTGGGGACACGTAGATTTGGGTTTTCATGTCGGTTTTTTATATATCGAGAGATATATCAGAGATATTTTATATATTAGGTTTCAATATTTAATTAATTATATATGTAACTAAATATTATTTTTTATACATGTCACAGTACTACCTATTTTATAACTTATTGAACTTCTAAATATTAAAAGCTATTTGTAATATTTAACATACAATACTTTAATGATAAAAATTTTGTAAAATTAGTGATTTTAAGAAACTTGCAAATATATATTATTTCTAAGAGATCAAAATTTAAAAATTAAATTTCAAACATACAACATTCTTCATCACTTACAAACTTATCTATAGTCGTCAGAGTAGATAAAATATGATCTTCATCTGATGAACCCTCTAGATCTGCCTCGTCTACCTCAGATATTTTTCTCTTTCCCTTCTTTGATAACTAATTGTCATTTTTTTACTTGTAGCTAGTCTTGTAGGCCTCCTTTCATCATGATCAACGTCGAATATAGTGTCAATTTGCGTCCATGTCAACCCCTCTCCAGAAAAGACGTCATCTTCATTTTCATCCTCCTCAAGATCAACATTCACCATCCACTTTTGTACCTTCCCAGAATCTACATTCTTAGTTGTCAATGGATCTCGAGATATATCTGAATATTTCGACTTCAGTAAAGCATTGAATTTTATAAATACTAGATCATTCAATCTTTTGCTGTCAAGTTTATTACTCTTCTTAGAATGTATTTACAAAATTTTTAAAAATGTTAAATAATGCATACAATCATATAATAAGATATTTATGTTTAACTAAATAACTAAATTAATGCATAACATCTTGAAGGTGCTCAAATTCCTCTCACAGCCAGAGGATGAAGTAGTTAGACTCAAAATCTTCATAGTCGTAGTTTTCAAGTATTGCGTATCAACACCGTTAAGCCTCAACCAATGTACTGTAAAAATTAAAACACAATTCAATTATACATAATACATCATTAAAAATTAAAGTCAATAAAAATATATATTAAAATATACATGGATTTAAGTTGAGATTTTGTAGCTCTCTCTTTGTCATGTTTTTACCAAATAATCATTATTGATATTGGTAAACATTAAGCTCGGCACTGACGCGATCCTTTGTAGAAGAATCTTTTCTACATATTATTGAGAGACACTTAACAAAATCACACATAAACCTTCCATCGGGTTCAGTCTCCACTAAACGGGAATAATAAAAATATGGGTTTAAGTAATAACTTGCAAGGTACAGAGGGGGTGCTCATCTTCTTCTCTCATCTGCTATCAAGCAACTTCCATATAAAAAGATGTGTTCTATTGGTGATCAAGAATAGCAGCAACCTCTTCCCTTGTTTATTTTATATCCCCATATAACCACCTCATGGAAGGTGTATCTCTGTCAGCTCTTCTCAAAACCTTCATAAATAGTGTGAATATACCAACAACCAGCTCAACGTTCACCCAAAATCTAGCGCTCATCACTATCATTGCAGTTAACCATATGCAAAATAAATTAGTAAGAAAATACTATAAAGCGTCAGTTGTAAACATATATTTTAAATGAAATGAATAAAGATGCAATAGTTCTACCTACTTTCCCACGACACTACTGGTCAACTTTATTGCAGCCCACTTTGCAGATGTGAATAGGCCCCTTAATTGATTTTTCTTCTTTAAGATACCGTCTAAAGGTGAAAATGATGTGGTGAATCTAGTCACACCTGATCGAATAAGCTCATGAGAGTTCAAGTCATTCGTTAACTCTCTAAACATGTCGAGAGAGATGGTGTGACCATAGATGAAGTTAAAGAGTTGGCGACCCAAGGAGATGATAATCTTTATTGGCTTCAATTTTCCTATATCTTGTAACAGTAGATTAACTGTGTGAGATGCCCAACTAGTCTAAAAAAGCTTAGGCCTTTTCAAAGTCATAAGCTTTGTTGCAGCCATAGAATCTACAAGATATTATTCTTATTTGGGCTCTCAGGGCTATCAATCACCTCATCCAAGAAATCAAAGATAAACTTTTCATCATGTGTGGAGACATTCTTCAAAAGCAAGAATGTCACTCCGGAACTACAATGTATCATAATGTTCATCACACTTCTACACTTCTAATTTGTCCACGCATTAGTCATAATAGTGCAACCATTCAATTTGCAGGTCTGCGTGAATGTGTCCAGCTTCTTCTTTGTCCTCTCCACCTCGGTTCACTAAATTTTGTCTCTCAACACAAAATGTCGGGATCTTCATTCCAAGTCTGCATAACCCAATGGCATGAGTCATCTGTTGGAAGGAGGATTTATATATGGCGTTAAATGGGATATTGTTTTCATATACTCATATACATATGTACACGACATCATCATCTCTGTCTTTCTTTTTGTACTTGCTTTATCGTGCTCTATTGGCAATTTTTTCCCTTGCTCAGGAGCTAAATGAACAAATTGGACCCTTGGACCCTTGGAACATGTGCTCTTACGCATGACAGTCTCCTCTAATTCATCATCACGGGCTCCACCAACTACCACCTCATTCAAGGTTGCTTGTAACTTTGCAATCTTAGCTCTCTTACTCTCCAAGTTTGAGTTTAGGGTCGACTCCACCTTTGACTTAACGTCGGAGGGAACCTGAGAGCATGGTTTAACATTACCCTTCCAGGCAATCAAGTGATTCTTGAAACGTGTAATTCCATCATTCATTGTCTGCTTGCAATAGTTGCATTTGATTCGGTTAGTGTCGTTTGCAACCAACTTCTCACAAAATATCCAGAATGGATCTCTACCAGTTGGTACCAATGATACGGGCACCTCACTAAATCTAGCAGAAGAAGTCATTCTATGGAATATGAAACGAAAGCAATATTAGTTATATGAAATGAAATCAATATTTTACATAACTATATCGAGAAAAAATACAAAATTACTTGATTAGTTGAAAAAAATCAACATCAAAAAAATCTCATAACTTCATTAAATTGTTAGATCTTCAGTCATCTTTCATATTATCCAAAAAACAATATATTGATCCAATAACATTTTGGGTCATTAGTAGTATACTACTATACAAAATTATAACTATTGTGAGAAGTAGCGAACAAACGACTAAAGAACAAGCCGGAACTTTGAATAATTGAAAATTTTATTATCCAAAAAGATATCATTTACAAATGTATGGTCTCCCTTTTATAGAATGGAGGAGAGAGTACAAACTAACAATGTGGGACTAAAGCTATACAACAAATCTGAGCGGCTAGAACAACAGACCGGAACAGGCCGCGCGGCTAGACAATGTTCTAACCGCTCGGCAATACCAGAAGCAAGAGAGAGATGCGGTAGGAGACCGCTAGACCACCCGGTTTCAAGGCCGCCGGAGATAAACCGCCAGACCTCCGGACACCACACAGCAACAGCCTGGATATCAAACCGCTGGAGAGTAACCGCCAGACCGCGCGGTCTACAACCCGCCAGGCTCAAACCGCCAGACCGCCCGGTCTCATACTCCAACACTCCCCCTCAAGCTGGAGCATAGATATCAATCATGCCCAGGTTGTCACAAATGTGGAAGAAGGAAGTAGAAACCGGTTTGGTGAAGATATCTGCCAACTCTTTGCCGGAGGTGACGAACGGAGTGCAAATCTGTCTCTTCAAGACCTCTTCTCGGATGAAATGGCAGTCGACTTCTATATGTTTCGTTCTCTCATGGAAGACCAGATTTTTAGATATGTATATAGCGGCCTTGTTGTCACAGAACATAGGCAGAAGATAGTCGTAGACCTCTCCTAGGTCAAGCATGAGAACCCGCAACTATTTTAACTCACACGTGGTTGACGTCATACTCCGGTATTCGGCTTCTGCACTGGACCTTGAGACAACAGACTGCTTCTTGCTCTTCCAGCTCACAAGATTACCTCCAACAAATGTGCAAAAACCTGATGTAGATTTACGGTCACCTTTATCATCCGCATAGCTTGAGTCTGAGTAGGCTTCAACTCTCAGATGACCATGTTTCTGAAAGAGTAGCCATTTTCCTGGTGCTGCTTTGACATACTCTAGTATCTTCAAGGCAGACTGAAGATGACATTCTCTGGGAGCTTGCATGAACTGACTGACCTTGCCTACAGCATAGGCGATGTCGGGTCTGGTCACCGTGAGATAAATGAGTTTGCCCACCAGACGTCTATACCCCGTGGCATCGGAGGTGAGTCATCTGTCCATGTTTTGTCCTCTCCAGTGGCCATGGGATACCGGAACGGTTTAGCACCGGTCAATCTTGCCTCTTGTAGAAGATCAAGAGCATACTTCCGCTGGGAGAGAACCAACGAGTCGGGCTTCCGAGAGATTTCTATCCCAAAAAAATATTTTGGGGAGCCCATATCCTTCGTGACTAGGTGTTGACGGAGGTGTTTCTTTGTCAAGTCCACCCCAGCTTGGTCATCGCCGGTAAGAAGAATATCATCCACATACACCGCCAAAACCACAAGGCCCGATGCGGTTTTGCGAATAAACAATGAGTGATCGGCCGAACTTCTTATAAAGCCAATGGCAGCCACAATGCCACTAAACTTGTCAAACCATACCTGAGGGCTCTGTTTTAGACCGTAGATGGCCTTCTTCAACTGGCATACTCGTGTCTCCCCCTAAGCAACATACCCAGGAGGTTGCTCCATGTAGACGTCCTCCTGAAGATCCCCATAGAGAAAAGCATTCTTGACATCAAGCTGGGAAATAGCCCACTCCTTGTTGACAGCCACAGAAAGAAGAACCCGGATGGTGCTGAGGCGAGCAACCGGGGAGAAAGTATCAAAATAGTCAACTCCATAAGTCTGAGTAAAGCCTTTGGCCACCAGTCGGGCTTTGTAACGATCCACAGTGTCGTCTGGGCGAAACTTCACAACAAACACCCAGCGGCAGCCAACCACATCAGTACCTACTGGTGGAGGAACAAGGGTCCAGGTACCCCTTTCAGTAAGAGTGGCGATTTCCTCATCCATGGCAGATTTCCAATGAGGAATAACAAGAGCCTCCTGGTAAGTGCGGGGAGTGGTAATAACCGAGATAGTCAAAGCAAAGAACCTGCGAGAAGGAGTAAGCCGATCATAGGAAACAACAGCCGCAAGCGGGTGTTGGGTACACGCCCGCACCCCTTTGCGAAGAGCAATGGGAAGATCCAGGTCGTCTCGTGCCTCAGGGACCGGAGCGTCCGTGGCGGAGAAAGCTGGCCCGGGACTAGAGAGACGGCTGCGGAGAAGAAGGAGGGGGTATAATAGAGAGAGGAGGAGACGTAGGAGGAGATGATATAGGAGGGGAGACGTCGATATGCGTGGAAGGAACACAGAGAGATGGTGGAGAGTCAGAGACAGCAGGAGGAAGCGGGGATTGAGAAGAAAAGTAGGATGCATTTTTGAAGAAGGTGACGTCCGCGGAAACAAAATGTTTGCGCAGAACGGGGTCAAAGCAACAATAGCCTTTTTGAGTGATCGAGTATCCCAAAAAGACACATTTTGTGGAACGGGGGGAAAGCTTGTCACGGGTAGCAGACGGAGCATGCACAAAAGCCGTACACCCAAAAATACTGAAAGGAAGAGGAAAGGGTTCCTTGCCCGGGTAGAGAATAAAGAATGGGGTTTTGCCGTGGAAAACCGAAGAGGGAATACGATTGATGAGATAGCAGGCAAGAAGAACAGCATAGCCCCAGTAGGAGCGAGGCACCTGCATCTGCGTCATTAGAGTGCGAGCGATATCGAGAAGATGACGGTTTTTACGCTCCGCCACCCCATTTTGCTGGGAGGTGTAAACACAGCAGGTCTGATGAATAAAACCATGTTGCATACAAAAAGACGAAAACTCATGACTGAGATATTCTTTAGCATTATCAGAGCGTAGTACTTTAATAAAAATAGCAAACTGAGTTTTAATCATATTATAAAAGGATTGTCATACAGATAAGAGTTCAGAGCGATCTTTTAATAGATACACTCAGGTACATCTAGAGAAATCATCAATAAAAGTTACAAAGTAAGAGCTACCCCGACCAACGGTGAGAGTAGGAGCATGACCCCAGACATCAGAATGAATGAGATCAAAAGGGCGGGAGGAACCACGGCCTTACTTCGGCGGGAAGGAGGAGCGGTGATGTTTGCCAATCTGACACGCATCACAGTTGAGCAGAGGACTGGTCTGAGGTAAGTGGGGAAGAAGCTGACGAAGAATCCGAGGAGGAGGATGTCCAAGGCGAAGATGTCATTGAAGCAGATCGGTAGACGAGGAAGAGAAGGCGGACAGAGCGGAAACATTGTCGAGGAAGTAGAGGCCGCCGCTCTCAGTCCCAGTAGCAATCGTCCGTTGGGTCCTCGGGTCCTGAAAACAACAAGTAGGAGTAAATAATACAGAGCACTGAAGTTGCTTGCATAAAGTAGTAACTGATAGCAAATTGCAAGGGAACTTCGGGACATAGAGAGTATCCGCTAAGCGAAGCGACGGGGTGACTTGAACCATGCCCGTCCCGTGAGCCGGGGAAGGCGAACTATCCGCAACAAGAACCGGGGGTAACCGATCATGCATTTCTAAGAGAGAGAAGCAGTGAGGGTTTCCGGTCATGTGATTTGTAGCACCAGTCAATCAGCCATTTACCTTGGGTAACGACGTGTGCACTACCTGAGGTCGTGGCCACAAAAGCAAATGGCCGAGAGGAGGCGGAGGTTGAGGAAGAAGTATCACCGGAGGGACGAAGATGAGGATGTTTCTGCCAGCAGCGGTCAACAGAGCGGTCGGTACGACCACAGTGAGAGCAGAGGAACCTTGACGGACCGCGCGTGCCAGACTGGCTGCAGCCACTATTGCCACCCGGCTGAACTTGGTGAGCATAGGAGTCCTGTGGAGGAGGGGAGGACAACAGAGGACGCTGGAGCAGCGAAGTAACAGCGGCGATGCGAGCCGCGGAGGCATCCAAGGTGGGAGACTCTGCTTCTCCCAAGATCTGCTGGCGGATCATATCAAAAGACTCAGGGAGCCGTAGAAGATAACAAACAACCAGGAGTTCCTGGAAGTGCTTGTGCTGCTCGGCCAAGTCCACGGAGAAAGGGCGATTCTGGAGGATTTCGGCGCCAAGAGCCTGAACTTGCTGATAAGCCGCAGCAGGAGACATGGAAGGGCGAGCGAAGAGATCTGCATAAAAAGTATAAATGCGGGATGTCTGGGCCCCCTTCGAGTAGAGAGCAGCAAGGTGAAGCCATGCGATCTTGACCGTCTCATCATGGCGTATGACAGAAAGGCATTCATCGGAGAGGCTGTTAGCCAACCAAGTGCAGACAAGCACATCACTGGCATCTCAGTCATTAAATTGAGCAGAGTCTGGAGGAGGAGGGTCATCGGTGAGGTGATGACGTTTGCGCTGAGAGCGAAGAAGAAAGGTGAAAGAAACGCTCCAATCCGGATAATTGGAGCCAACAAGTTTAGAAACTGTGTCAAGGTTTCCAGAGGGAGTAGGAGGCGGAGCCGGAGTGGTGGTAGTGGAGGTTTCAGAAAGGGCCATAGGAGAAAACAATGAGAAGCCGCACGGTTAGAATACAAGCCGCGCGGATAGGAAGAAGAAGAGCTGCAGCGGTCACGATGTCAGACACCAGCGGCCAGAGAAGCCACGACCAAGACGCAGATCCAAGCAGGGAAAGAAGTCGAACGGCTAGAAGATAGCCCGCGCGAACAGAAGTGAGGAACAAACACGACGAATAAGGCAGCAGGTCGCGGCGAACAAAGTAACAGGTCGCGGCGACTGAAAGGCAGGTAAAAGGAGGCCGCGCGGACAGGGCGCAAGCAGGCGGAAGAGATAAGCGCGAGAACAGGTCGCGAGAGGAAGAGGCAAGCCGCGCGGACAGGGCGCAAGCACGCGGAAGAGACAAGTCGCGAGAACAGGTCGCGAGAAGAAGAGGCAAGCCGCGCGGACAGGGCGCACAAAATCAGGAGGAGAAGATCGAGTCTTCTGATACCATGTGAGAAGTAGCGAACAAACGACTAAAGAACAAGCCGAAACTTTGAATAATTGAAAATTTTATTATCCAAAAAGATATCATTTACAAAGGTATGACCTCCCTTTTATAGAATAGAGGAGAGAGTACAAACTAACAATGTGGGACTAAAGCTATACAACAAATCTGAGCAGCTAGAACAACAGACCGGAACAGACCGCGCGGTTAGACAATGTTCTAACCGCTCGGCAATACCAGAAGCAAGAGAGAGATGCGGTAGGAGACCGCTAGACCACCCGGTTTCCAAGCCGCCGGAGATAAACTGTCAGACCTCCGGACACCACACAGCAACAGCCTGGATATCAAACCGCTGGAGAGTAACTGCCAGACCGCGCGGTCTACAACCCGCCAGGCTCAAACCGCCAGACCGCCCGGTCTCATACTCCAACAACTATCATTCAAAGTATCCAACAAAAAGAACAAGACATTCAAGTATCATTCAAAATATCCAACAAAACATTCACGCGGACTATTACCCAATTATCATTCAAAGTATCATAACAAAGCAACCAACATTTTATTTATCAAAGGACACAAAGCAGCAAGACAACTAGAAAATGAAGTTGGATATGCATGTAAGAAGCAATGCAAACACCAATCCACAACCAACTAGCTACAACCACCAACTACAGCAAGGCAGCAGGGCAGCAAGTAGCAAACAACCACCATGTTACAGAACCCACAACCAGCTAGAGCTGTCACTTAAAACAAAAAACCGCAAACCGAACTGGAACCGAACCGGAACCGCAAAGAATCAAACCGAACCGTTCGCAAATTATTCGGGTTCCGGTTTGAATTTTGGAACCGTGAACAACATTGGTGCGGGTGTGGTTCTTACATTTTATTATCCGGACCGGAACCGCAACATACAAGTTTCAAGCGGTTTCAAGATTTTTAGACCCGATCCGAACCGGACCAAAGTAGAACCGAACCGCAACCCGTTTATTATTTTTATTATATTGTTATTATTTTATAATTCATCTATAATATTTATACTTACTATCACGAGTGCAGTTGGTGTAGTTTGAACCCAAACTGCAATCGCACTAAAGGGGGTCGATTTTGGACCGAACAAAACTTCACCGCATAAAAACCATGTGATATGATTTGACATTGGTGCGGTTTGGAGTAAATTTTTGCAGTGAACTTTTGATTTTTATACAGTTATATAATATATTTTCAATTTTACTTACATATTTTTTTGAAATATTTTATTTTAAAAATATAAAAATATACAACTACTATTTATTAGTAATCATGAAAGACAATTAACTGTAGCCGTTTGTTACGGTTGAGCATGCCGAAGAGACGTGCGCAAGCCAACTAGAAGTCGTGGCAAATCTACACGCGTAGGAAGACGATGGATAATATCTCACCGATCGTTGAAAAGACCGTCGAGAAGTGCGCAACATAATTATTTTTATTTCGATATTGTTTTGAGTTTTACTATTTGCAGCCCGCTTTTATTCCATTTCACCAAGTTTGATTTTGATTTTAGTTGAAACCGAATGGAACCAGACTGAACCGCATGGAACCGGACTGAACCGTATGGAACCGGACCGAACTGTTAGTGGTCGGTTTGGTTTTGGTTCTTGTTGAACCGTAACCAGAACCGTTGACACGACGGTTCAAAAAATTAAGCTAGAACCGGAACCAAAATCAGAACCGGTCAAATCAAATAAGGTTTTGGTTCTAATTTGAAGAACTGTTACTTTAGTGGTTCGGTTCATGATTTTAGTAGAACCGGAACCGAACCGGAACCGTGACAGCTCTACAACCAGCCGACCAATAAGGTAGCAGGGAGCAAGGCAGCAGGGCAGGCTGACAGCAGAAAATGAACTCTAACAACCAACATGCTACAACAACCACAACTAGCAAGACAGCCGAACAATAAGACAGCAAGGAGCAAGACAACAAGGCAGCATGGCAGTAGGGAAACAACAACAAGTACGACAACCACAACCAACAAGACAACCATCAAAGCACAAGAAAACTAAAAAATGCAGAGCGAGAGAATGAAATGTGCGGTAGGGAGAAGAATGCACCCGCCGAGAGAATGAGAGCACCAGCAGATATAGTCGAGAGTCAACAAGATTGAGAGCACCAGTGAGAAGAGAGAACAACTAGAGTGAGAGCACCAACGAGCTAGAGTGTCGAGAGCACGAGAGAACAACTAGAGTGAGAGGACCAGCGAGCAGGGAGAAGAATGAACCAGATAACTAGAGTGTCGAGAGCGCGCAAGAAAGATAACAATCAGCGAGCGCGCGAGAAAGATAACAATCAGCGAGTGCGAGAGAGTCGAGGAAGAGCGTCAGCGAAGAGCGAGAGCACCCACAGAGAGAGCGATGGAGAGCTAGGGCAGGAGCGGCGTAAAGAAATGAACCGTGCGGGGTGGGGGGAGTTCAAAGATCGCGGCTGCGGCATCGAATTAAAAATAATAATAAAAAATACCGATATATAGCATTTGTTTTGGACCGATATATCGGTACGTTTTTTCAAAATATTATGGACATAAAATAAAACGGTTACGCGTCGTTTTAGCTTCCAAGCTTTTACTTTCAGCGAAAGAGTCTTCGATGCTATACCTATTGACCCACTATTAAGTACGAACTTTTCCCACTTTTCCCCTGATGTCGTCCTAAGTCACATTACGACAAGGATCCAATAGCATAGTGTTGATCTCATGATAACCGTCTCACCCATCTTTAGGAACACTACCTATTGACGGGTTCATTGGAAACCCCCCCTGTTGAGCCTAATGTTGAACCACCGCGCTCTTGTGAGAATGAGATTTCAATGAGTGATCCCTTTCTGAACACAAAAGTCTTAACACCTCTCCTAGTCATATCTCTGAGTCACCCTATTTATGAGGTTCTCGAACAAAGTGTTGTGTACTTAACGATGACCCTACTTACAGTTAAGTCCCCTCCAGATATCTCGAGAGCCTATATTGGTACAATTCGCATTTGCGACAAATTTCATTATATCCCTCCTAGTGAGCCATTGGATGAGTTTATCACTTTATAGAGGCATTCTAGAGTGGCGTCCAAGTACAAAAGTCTTACACAGTCTTCAGGATGCTTATCTTACACACAACGAGTATTTCAACACTTCATCTAGAGAGTTTCCAGATAAACCACCACTCTTTAGAGACGTGTCCAATATCTTTAAGTTAGTCAAGGATGAAAGTGCTCTCGATGGTCTTGGGTTCGATTCCAGCATTATTAGTACTGACATTTCGGATGTTTATTTAAATGATCATCGCACCCGCGAGGATTTTTTTACACCCCACCCACTGAACCCCCTAATCATGTGCTCGTCTGGTATGAAACATGGAGGGATGTAGAGTCTCTACATAAGAGTTTTGTTATGTTTATCCACAATCATTCATTGTCACTGTGTAGCATGCATGAGTCTATCCGACGTAAGAGTACTTGCAATAAATTTATTTATAAATCTTATGATAATAGCCACAGATGATTGCAAAGATTCAAAGAAGGAAAAAAGTGTTGATCAGTATATTGAGGTTCCCCGCGGGAATTGCTCAAAAATTAAATGCTAAGCAAATTAGTTCTTATTGTTGGTGTCTTTGTGATCTAGAAGTATTTAACGAGTTAGTCTCGCTGTCAACAAAGTATGAGCTTATGGGGTCACACATAATAATGTATGAGAAATTGGATAAACGATCGGAGTGGCTCAACACATAAAGGTTATGGGTAAAAAGGAAGATATTGTTGATTAGAAACTGTTTGACAGTTTGTCAACAAAAAGGGTTGGCTGAAAATGACTAAGTCCAGTATTGACTGGATGTAGTTGATTTTCATCAAACCGATCATGCCGATGCAGTCGATTTTCATCAAACCGATCAAGCCGATGCAGTCGATCTTCATGAAGTGTTTTATTGCTTGAATTGCTTGGTGAGTTACAAATGAGGGGGTCTTCCTCTTATATAGTCCCCCAAAGGGTTTTCCCTCCAAAGGATAGAATGATCTAGACTACTCTACCAACATCTATGTACAAGAATGTCCTCCAAGATCCTAGAGTTCTCTAGAAATCTCCAGAAGTGAACCTCATAGGTTCAAGGTCGTGATATCCTCCCCCACCTAACCTGGCGACGCCCTCGTCGCCTCATACCGTTGGATGATGTCTTTGAACAGCCAGAGATCTTCTAAAGTTTCTCATGTCGCTTTTGACCCTGGCATTCCCTTCCACTTGATCAAATATTGTGTGTTGGGTTGCACGCCTCTTCTTTGCACTGTTTTCTTTGTGAGCACTTCTTCCACCTCTTTGTCAAAAGACTTGGTCATCACTGGTGGTGCTCTTTGAGATATTCCCCTTCGAAGATCTTCATGGTCTTCATGGTAAGGCTTTAACATGCTGACATGAAATACTGGATGTATCTTCAAAGAGTTTGGTAGGTCGAGACGGTATGAAACCTTACCCACCTTAGCAATCACCAGAAATGGGCCTTCATATTTTCTAACCAATCCTTTATGCAAGCTCTGTAAGACTTTGAATTGTTGGGGTAGGAGTTTTACCATGACCTTGTCCCCAACTGTGTCCACTTTGTCTTGTTGGCAAACAAGACAAGTTTTGACGTATAGCTCCACTTCATCTCTCATCCGTGGCCAGAAGTATGAGTCCTCCATCAACGCCAACGTGCGTTTCTGTTCAGGATGTCCCGCCCATTTTGTGTCATGACATTCTTTGATGATATCCCTCCGTAGGTTATTCCACTTAGGGATGTATAGTCGTCTTCCTTTGGTATAGAGTAGCTCATCCTCTACCCAAAATCTCCTGGCTTGGTCTTCCTTAGCCAAACGCACAAGTTGCATGGCAAGATGGTCCTCTTTCATCCCTTGCCTCATGTGATCTAGTATTCCTCCACCAGTCATGAATATCGCGGCTAGCTCGGCTTTACGGCTTAGTGCATTTGCAAAACATTCGTCTTACCTGCTTTGTGCTCCAAGATGAAATCGAACTCTACTAAAAAGTCTTACCACCGCGTTTGCTTTGTTGTCAACTTCTTTTGTGTCTGGAAGTAAGTTGTTGCAACATTATTCGTCTTGATCATGAATTGAGCTCCTAGCAGATAATGTCTCCAAACTTGCAAGCAATGTATTATGGTCGTCATCTCCTTCTCCTGAACGGTGTACCTTCGTTCCGCCTCATTGAGTTTGTGACTTTCAAAGGCTAGGGGATGACCTTCTTGCATTAGGACTCCACCGATTGCAAAGTCAGATGCATCCGTGTGCAACTCAAACCTTTTGTTGAAGCTGGCAAGGCAAGTACCAGTTCACTACAAACCACTGTCTTTAAGCCTTCAAAAGCTCGTTGGCATTCATCCGTCCATATCCAAACCTTGTTCTTCTTCAACAAGTCCGTCAATGGCACTTCCCTCTTCGAGTAGTCCTTGATGAACCTACGACGGTAGTTCACCAAGCCAAGGAATGATCGTACATCAGTTATAATTGTTGGCAGTTCCCATCCTTGAATGGCTTGCACCTTAGCCATGCCCATTCATAGTTGGCCATGTCCGATGACATGTCCAAGAAATTGTATCTCCTCTTATCCAAATGAGCATTTGGACTTCTTCACGTATAGCTCGTTCTCTCGCAATGCTTGGAATACCAAGCTCAGGTGCTTGGCATGCTCCTCCAGGGTGTCGCTGTAGACCACGATGTCATCCAAGTACACCACCACGAATTTGTCCAAGTATGGGTGAAATATTTGGTTCATCAGAGTGCAGAAAGTTGTTGGTGCGTTGGTTAGACCGAAAGGCATCACCAACCATTCGAATGCTCCATACCTTGTGACGCAAGTAGTCTTAGGTTCATCCCCTTCTGCGATCCGCACTTGATGATATCCCTTTTGTAAGTCCAACTTGGAGTAGATCCTTGTCTTCCCAAGCATATCAAAAAGATCTGCAATGAGAGGAATATGATATTTGTTTTTTATCGTCACCTTGTTTAGCGCACGGTAGTCTGTGCAAAGCCGCAAGGTTCTATCCTTCTTTTGGAATAGCACTGGGGCACCAAATGGCGTCTTTGATGGCCAGATCATTCCCGACTCTAGCAGTACTTGAAGTTGCTTCCTCAATTCCTCCAATTCAGGGGGAGCCATTCTATATGGTGCCTTGGCCGGTGGTTTTGTCCCCGGCTCTAGTTCAATCTTGTGATCCACCTCCCTCCGAGGTGGTAGCTTGAGAGGTAACTCGGTGGGCATAATGTCCTCATTCTTCACCAGGACGTCTGCAATGAGGTGAGGCAACTCCTCCCTCATGTCACCTTTCTCTTCTTCCTTTAGGGTGGCCAAGTAAGTTGGTTCACCCTTCTTGAACCCCTTTGCAATTTGCATGGCCGAGAGTTGTTTCGGCCCTTCCTTGTCCAACCTTGATGGTCCTTGTATCGTTAGGACCATGCACGCGGTCCCTTCCTCCAAGATGCAAATTGAGCGATGTGCTGGCATGACAATAGCTTGCATCTTCTCTAAAAATTTCATTCCTAGCACAACATTGAAGTCATCCATGTGTGTTATAGAGAAGTCCACCCGGCCCTTCCAGGTGCCCATGCGCAACTCCATGTTGCGTGTAACTCCATCGAGCGGCCTTGCTTGGCCGTTCACCGTCTTGATCCAACCTCCGCCCTTCATGACTTGTAGGCTCAACCTCTTAGACTCTCCTTTTGTCATGAAGTTGTGTGAAACTCCTGTGTCGATTAAGGCCTTTGCGGTCTTCCCATCGACCAAAACTTCCACATACATCAGTCCCTTGCTTGATGTAGATTTTGTTGGCTGCACGTTCAAAACATTTAGTAATTACAATGAAATCATTTGAGAAGTACCTTCTTCTGGTGGGGTGACGTTTTGGCTCTCAACCATAGCGGATAATGAACCCAACTTTGGACAGCTGCTCATCGGATGTGGCCCCTTGCACACATAACATCCGCCTTTTGGTACGAAACTCTTCTTCCTTTCTTCAAACTCCTTTTGCGGCCCGGGCAAAGTCTTTGATCCTCCTTTAAAGTGAGTGGTCATGTTGTCTCGCCGATCTCCCCAAGTTTTGCCATTATTAAACTTGTCCTTCTCCTTGATTGGATTGGGTTGGCGTTGGAACTCAATAAGAGACTCGGCGATAACAATGGCGTCTCTGGTGGTCCTTGAGTCCTTCCGCTTGACCTCTTGCTTGACCCAATTTTGCAGTCCATCAATGAAGTTGAAGAGGAGAATGTGCTCGGGGAAATCAAATACTTGTAGTGATAGTGTTGTAAACTCCTTGACATAGTCTCCAATGATACCCTTCTGTCTCAGCTCTCTTAGCTTCCGTAAATTATCATCCTTCACATTCTCCGGGATGAAGTTCTTTCTCAACTCTTGTTTGAAGTCCTCCCAGGAGTCGATCTGGTAAAGCCCTTTGGCAATATTTGCTTATATCTTTCGCCATCATAATGAAGCAATGTCTTCTAAATAGTAACTAGCATGTCGTACCTTCAATGCTTCATCCGTGATATCATATCCCTCCAAGTATTTCTCCATATGCCAAAGGAAGTTCTCTACCTCCAAAGCATCCCGCTTTCCCTCAAACTTCTTAGGCTTTGGCACGTCCAGTCTTGAGTTGTTCACGGCTCCAATGTTCCCTCCATTGGTAGAACTTTGCTTGTGCAAGTCTTCCACTTCTGTTTCCACGTTTGTCAAGCGCTCTTCAAAATCACTAAGGATAGTGTCAAAAGCATTGTGCGAGGAATCTGACTTACCCAATATTTGCTTCTTAAGAAGATCAATATCTATTTGCATCTTCTCTTGCTTCATATGAAAAGTATCAAAGTACTTACATATGTCTTCCACTTTCCGTTGTAGAGTAAGGTATGCATCCCGCATTGCCTCATACTCAAGCATGTCCACCATGTTTTGATCAACGCTGGGACCTTCGCGACCTTTGCTTTGGTCCCTCTTCCTTCTCTCCCTTTTCTCTTCGGTCGCCCTACCGCACTCATCAATGACGCTTGAGGTGTTGTTCCCTTCCAAAGCCATCTTACTTCTTAGCACGAACCACGAACTTGAGTGAACCTCCCTCTGATACCAATTGTCACGGACTTGTCCCCTTGACAACGTCGCGTGCGGCCTTAGCTCCTTCTTGCGCCCCTTCGCAGCTAGCTAAGTCAGCCTCCTTCAACACTTGATCGTGGAAAGATAAGTAAGAGAGCACTTACAAGAGTAAACGAGAGAGCAAGAGTGTGTAAGAGAGCTTTATTGCTTGAATTGTTTGGTGAGTAACAAATGAGGGGATCTTCCCCTTATATAGGCCCTCAAAGGGTTTTCCCTCCAAAAACTGGAAGGATCTAGACTACTCTACCAACATCTATGTATCTACATCTTTCAAGAATATTTTAGACTAATCTCTTTGTACAAAAATGTCCTCCAAGATCCTAGATTTCTCTAGAAATCTCCAAAAGTGAACCCCATAGGTGCAAGGTCGTGACACTGGGGCCTAGGTTGTCCAGCCCTGTACTATTATACAGCAGCACAGCAGCCCTGTTGTACTGATATACAGCAGTACAGCTGCTAACAGCTCTTAGAAGAGTCGTTAGCGGCTTACGGCTCTTAAAGAGCCGGGTGGCGAATTCTTTGGGTCGGGCTTTGCCCGGGCTCGGGACGGCCCGAAAATCGGGTTTTGCCCGGCCCGGCCCGGGCACTGCCTCTATATTGGGGCCCTGAACTCGGTCTAGTCACGGGTCGGGCTTTTACCAGGCCGGCCCACTGGGCCCAGTCTTTTTGCCCACTACTACTATGTGTGAATAATAACAACCATAACTAAAATAATTTTTAAAAATTCTTATAAAAAAATTCTCGGGATATAAAGGACTTACCAGGTGGCGGATACGGGAAATTATAATTGGGGTCCATAAGAGCACGCTGAAACATACGGCTATCATGAGTAGAACCCTCACAACCTGCTAATGCGAAAGTGAAACACAGGTTGAAATCACAAACCGTCATGACATTTTGTGTAGTTCTGTCATGCCGACCAATGTAAGAAACTTGTTGATCAGCAGGAACTCGTGCGTCTGCATGTGTTCCATCAATAGCTCTTATACAGTCTTTAAAGAATGGCATGTATCGAGCATCATTTAAGATTTGCGGGGGAATATCAATGAAAAGATGATATAAAGACCTAATGTCATCAGAAGATAGTCTCTTAATGATACCTTTTGCGAAAAATCTACTTATAGTTTCTGTAGAGTGCTAAAATCGCTCACTCGCAAGCTGCATTGATACATTATGACCTAAAATATGCAAGTAATTGCAAGCACTTTGCGCGGTAGAGTTCTCCTGGATCCTTACAACTCATATTGTTGTGTGAGGATTGTTAGCAAAACATTAAATATTACCTTCGACATTCTAAAGGCACTGAAAAAACCAGCAAGGGTGTCCACTGAGAAGTTGTACATCAATCCATCTAGCCCCTGCTTGGTTTGATGTCATGCAAACTGTATTAGAAGATCCACTAGACCCGGTTAACTGATAACCCATTGTTATTATTATTTGTTGTCCACCCAGTGCTCTATTACGATAAAACCAGTCAGCTACTTGTTGTTGAGTCTCCTCATCAAAACTCTCAGTGTGATCCGAGGAGGATATTGTAAATCTGCGGCAATTACATACAACATCATTTGCTACTACATATAATAAATGTGCAACACCATAATTATAATAAATGTCCAGCTATGCAATAACATAATAATAAGTGCAGCATCATAAAAATAAATATCCAACAAGTAATTTTATCACAGAGAAAGCATCTCCACCAACTAATTCGATTTTGTCATAACAAGCCGACAGCCATTTTAGACGTCGATCCTGCCGAATGCTAATAAAAATTTCGTGAGTATGTTTCTCTCTCAGAAACATGGTGCAGTAGTGGTAGAAGTCGTAGTTCGAATCATCCATAACCTCTGGAATACTTTCGAGCTCTGAAATAGTCTCAGGAATGGTGTACAATGATGAAGATATCTGGATGCGTGGAGGCTCCATCATGCAACACTCAAAAATATGTTATGTTTCAGCAATCTCATCCATCGTCGAACTCCTCACCTTCTTGTTTGTCATCTTGTTTTTTCCCTTGGCTGTCCGTTTTCCCCTTACATTAACAGAATTTGGAGACTCATTAATGTTTTGCGTGTCATCTCCAACAAACAAGTCATGTTCATCAATTGATTCATGCTCGAAATTCCTAGAATTTGGAGCCCAAACAAAATCTCCAGCTACTACGACCTGACCAAACAGTACATGTAGTTTCTCTTCTAACTCGGGGGATATTCCATTTCTTTGGGAATATCTTTGGGAATATTCGCATTCTCCCTCTAAGTGGTAATGTATCGAGGAGGAAGAGGAAGAGTAGGAACACTCACTTCCAAGTATGAAGACCCCCCCCCTGAAGTGAGGACTCATAATATGAGGTACTTTCATGAAAAGTAGCATCTATAGAGACAAATATTTTCCTGCTAAGGGAATGATAACATTTGTACCTTTTTTGTGTTGGGGAATAACCAATGAACACACAACGAAAGAAACGAGAATCAAGTTTTGTTCGAGTAATATTAGGAATATAAACAAAACTTGACGATGATTCAGTCACATGATTTGTGGCTCCAGAATCAATGATCTAATGAGTGGAAGGTGGTATAACAGCAGAGTGAGCACTTGAAGTACCTGAATAAGCAAAGGACGAGGATGGACTAGAAGTGGGCTCCGAGGATAACTCTTGCATCATGCGACGGAGGGTCATCATCTTATCAGTAGAAAAGGCCCCAGGTAGAGACAGAGGCTCACAAATCTGGCCACTTGAGGTACTATCATCAATGAATTCTGTCAGGTGAGCAGAGCAAGGAGAGCTGAAATTGGAGTAGCCACGACCACGTCCACCACGGCCCCCACGAGGAACCATTCCACCTCTCGATGGAGGGAGCTCGTGTAATTTGAAGCAAATATCACGAGTACGCCAACTCCGACCACAGTAATCACACATCAAGTGGTCTTTGCCCGTGGACCTGGGCTTAAAGTCCTGAGGATTGGTGCCTCCATAATGAGAAGCAACAAAAGCAAAACCACTAGAGAACCTCTGAACTCTAACACTAACGACGATCATATTCCTGTTGTACAATACTATAGATCTCTGACAACAAAGGGACTGGAATGCGGTCAATGATCTAAACAATAATCTGATCAAAGTCTCAGTTGTAAACCACTCAAACACCATGTTCTGATTTTCATGAGCACGAACAAGGACTGCATATGCAGTGCAGACAAGGTCGAGGGAGGAAAAATGGCCATACTCCTAATATAGCTGAGTAAACTCCAAATAATATGCGGGCGGTGGTCGATCACCATGTCAAAGGAGAAAGATCTTCCTTCGTAGCTGAAAGATCTGAGCAGTGTTTCCTTTCTGGGAATATGTAGATTCGGCACGACTTTAAATGTTCTGCAGCGGTATCAAAGAATAGGTAATTCCGTGCAATAGCCTCTTGCATGGAAGTAATCAACCATGACATAACCAAAGAGTTCTCTGATTACCATTGTGCCAACGTAGATGCGGTCTTCTCTGACTCCTTAATAGTCTCATTAACATAGCCAAACAAACGGCAACTCTTAAGGACCAAGGCAATAGATTGAGACCAGGATAAGTAATTTATTGTATCAAGATAAATCGTGGTAATCTGAGACGTCATATGATCGTGCCCAACCCAGATAGATCCAGGGGTTGTGATACATCAGGAGAATCAACTATGTCAAACATAATGAAATCAAAGAACAAAGAAAAGCCGAAATTTTTTGGATTAGGTCAAAACAGCCACCAGAAGATCACCGGAAAAGGGTCGTTGCCGGAAAAAATGTCGGACACCACCAATAGGACCGTGTGGGATCCTAAAGCAATAGATCCTTGAGTGTTGAAGTTAAAGGAGGCTTGAAGGAGGTAAAGCCCTTTTCATGAGAGAAAGAAAATTGAGAAGTAAATACCTAGATCAACGATATAGGGAGATCTCGTGGAGTGAAGTGATTAATTGATCCCCCTAATAGGAGGTAGAGGAAGGAAAAACGAAACTTTTCTGGAAAAAATGGGGCACATCAGACAGTTGCTAGAGGAGCAGCCATCCGGGGCATGCCGATCACGGCGGTGGAGGGAGGCGGGGATGCGGGGAGAGAAGAGAGGTGGAGGGAGTAGAAGTGGGAGGCCGGTGAGGGAGTTGAGGGGATGCGGGAACGAGCGGAGGGGACGGGCAGGCGAGCGGCTAGGGTGTACGCTTTGATACCATGTAGAACCATGAAATAGTATTTTATTACTTAAATCATAATATCCCTCTATATATAGAGAGGGCAATACAAGATGAGAAATAAACAAAAATATTTAAATAGTCCTGACAACTCATTTGCAGTATGGAAGATGGATATCGTCGGACCATTCAAGAATGGGGCGGAGATGATTTCTACTCTTAGTGGTGGACAACTATACCAAATAGATTGTATAGCATGAGGTGCGGAGCCAGGGTAGGGAAAATCAAGCACCGCCTTCCACGACTCCTAATTGCATCAGCAGAAATACATCAACCAGGCATGAGAAATTGGATATTTGGCATTGATGATTCATAGAGAATCGGTGTTGCTGTAATCGGCTGGAGATCAAGGGAAGAGACGTGCACGGCCTGGAGTGAAACAAGCAAGTGTAAGGTGGAGCATTGGGGTACATGGAAGTGGACAAAATATGAATCCTTGGAAACTATCAAGTATCATTATGTCTTACAAGAACACATTTACTAGTCGCAGTGATCTTAATTTCGTCATGGCCATGGCTAAAACTTAATTTTACCAGAAACTTATATGATATTCTGATAATAATTCAATATAATTGGATTAACTTAAATAGATAAATTCTAGATGTCTGTCAAATTAACAATATTAAAATTCTCTGATGATTTTTTAAACATGCAAACAACTTAAAAAACAATATGTAATAGCATAAATGTTAAATTTAGCATTGGATAATAACTATAACTTACATCAACAGGATTAATTCCAACATCTATAACAACCGCACCAGGCTTTATCCACCTACCCCTCACCAAATTTGCAACTCCAGCCGCTGAAATGACTATGTCAGCTTGTTTTGTGATTTCTTCAGGGTTTTTCGTGTATGAGTGTACCATGCTCACTGTTGCATTTGCTTTCTGATGAAACACCATTACATGGTCAAGTATAGTGATGGAATCTAAAAAATTAAACTTAATTCAGAGGAAATCCAAACAATTTTAACATTAATACAGTAAAATATCATAATTATTCACAAGGAATGTACAAGAAGCTATATCAGGGTAACCATGATATGAGACGCCCTAAAAATATCCAAAGACCTCCCGATCGGAGAGGGAGAAAAGGAATATATATATATATCTTTATTGCATTAAAAGGGAAAAGTTGTTTTGGTGAAACATTCAAAATTGCCAAATATATCCTTATTATTTTTATCTAATGACTTAGTGTATATTATGATCTATTTTTTAAAAAATGCAATGTTTATTTAAGTAATTACATCGTATTCTCGAATTAAAAGTAACAATGAAAATCCATTAAATTGAATAAGTTTTTTATTAAACTCATAAATCTACTATGGCAGGCTATCATTATGCATGTCAACTTTATTAAAGTTGATTTGAAAAATTAATGAAGAAAACTATTAATTTAATTTATAAAAGTAATGATGAAAAATTAATAATATATAAATAATGATGAGATTTTTTAAGGAAAATCGGGAAATTATGTATAAATACTTTTTTGTATTAATTAATTAATAATATGTTTATTTTAAGCTACATTAATTAATTGGTAGGGGTGGAGCCTCGTGCCTGTCGCGGTTGGGATACTGTCACAGTCCGGATACTGTCGTGGTTGGTCGTGGGGGCGGAGCCAAGTGTCTGTCACTCGTGTGTGTGTGTGTGTATATATATATATGGATTTATATCATATAAGGGCGCATCTACTGTCCGGGCGTGCAAGAAGAGTCGTCCGATTAAGAATCGCGATGGAGGCGTATCGCGATTCTTAATCCCAGAGGAGGCCGGTGGCCGGTGAGCCCGCAGCCGCCGGCCGCCGCTGGGTAAAAAAAATTGCCCGTGTGGGCAAATGTTTTTACCCGGCGGCTGCGGGCTCGACGGCCACAAGCCTCCTTGGATTCGTCAGAGTGCACGCTGGCAAATCCAGGGCGGGCGGTGGTCGGCGAGCCAGCAACCTCCGGCCGCCGCTGCTGGAACCGTCAGTTATTCTTGCACGTCCACGCCGGCCGCCAGCGAATCCAAATGATTTATATATATTCTCAATCGAGAGGAAGGAGGAGGTGGATCGGTTGGTTGTTCTTCCACTGTGTTGGATTTCCATTTTTGTCGACCTGCAAGCCCGCACCTCGTCAATCTGGAACTCCATCAGGAGGAGGTGGAGAGGAGGCCGAAGCTTGGGAGGAGGGAGGATCTTGGAGAGGGGCAGCCATGGAGGAGATGGAGCTTCGAGAGGGTTCACCATGCCATTTCCTCCTCGGTGAGGTCCGAGAAGAGGAGATCGGTGGTGAGGGAGGAAAGAGGAGGTCGATCCGCGGGGAGGAAGAGGAGATTGGACGGCTCCAGTTCCCTGCCCGCACGCCCGCACCTTCTCCCGCCCGCACCTAATACATCCCCATATATATATATATATATATATATATATATATATATATATATACTATTCTAAAAAGATATATGGTGGTATGCCAATAGCGTGTCCATAAAAATACTTAAAAAAGCCTACACCATCGGATTTTCGCTTCATAAAACACGGACCGTCGGATCATGAAGAAGAGTGGCCTGCAAATAAAAATACCCCCAAAATTCTACCATTCCTTCTCTCTCCTGATTCCCGATCAACAGGAAACCCAAAAAAACGGAACGGTGCGGCACCCAGTTTCTTCCTCACGGACCGTCGGATCATGAAGAAGAGTGGCCTGCAAATAAAATTACCACTAAAAAACGGATCATGAAGAAACTGCGTGCGCCGGTGGGAAAAAACGGAACAATGACGTCGGCAGAGCCGCCGGCGGCCTGCCCGGCACCCACCGGCGGACTCGCCGGCCTCCGGCGAACCCGATGGTGGGTGTCGGGAAGGCCGTCGGCGGCCGCGAGGAAGAAACTGCGTGCTGCGCCGGTGAGAAAAATCGGAACAGTGTCGCCGCCGGCCTGGCCGACACTCGCCGGCCTCCGGCAAACACGTCGGGGGTAGCGGGGCAGGACGTCGGCGGCTCCATGGTGGGTGGCCACCAAACCCATGAGAGGATGCGGGTTTTTTAGGATTTTTTTATTTTTATAATTATAAAAATCATTAATAATAAATAAATTATTAATTTGTAATAATTTTAAAATTAATAATTAAAAAAATATTTATTTTAAAAATAATTAAAATAATCCGCCGGGGGAGGGCGGCGAAGCCCACCGGGGGGGGGGGGGGGGCGGGCGAAGCACGTCGTGGGGGCGGGTACTGTCGCGCGGGGTACGAGGCTCAGAGGCTCATGCTTGTCACTCGTATATATATATATATAACCCGTAATTCGTCAAGAACAGAAATGACTAAAGAAGACATTGCAGGAGATACTCGTCGGGAGTACTCGGCGGGAGTACTCATCGACCTTCAAGAGAGTACTCACACCCCCTCTTGGTCTGGGAACAACATTTATGGTTAAGGAGGGAGCGGTTATTCACTAGCTATACCCTCCTCCCCCTTGAATTTACCTACATGTTGCAGCATGTGGGTCTTGTTTGTAGGCAGTCCGGAGTTGTTCCTTGTTCTGGCTAGTCCCTTCTCGTTAAGCTCATGTGAGTTGACTACTAAACTAGTAACCTTAGGTCACCCCCTTGGTCTGAACACAGGAACCAATTTTGATGGTTTCAACATTTTGGTGCGGTGAGCGTAAACCGTAACCAGAGAAAGAAACTTTAATGTGAGACCTCACGGCGAGCCATGATGAGAAGGATGTGAGGCAAGTTCTAGTTCAGGTGAGCTCCAGTTAGGAGAGTTCTGGCTGAGGCGAGTTCCAGTTCAGGCGGGCTCCAGATGGGTGAGTTCCGGCTGTGGGGAGCTCCTGGCCTCCTGCCGAGGGGAGCTCTCATATAAGCGAGTTCCAGCTGAGGTAAGTCCCAGTTTAGGCGAGTTCCTGCTCAAATGAGTTCAAACTCAGATGAGCTCAAAAGGGGGGTCTTCTTCATCTCGGCGACCTCAGTCGGCGAGTCCATTATGGAGACCTCAGTTGGCGGGCTCAGTCAACTCACAGGTATTCTACTCGCAGATACTCTGCTCGCAGGTACCTACTCGCAGATCATCAACTCGCACGCATTCAGCCCGCATGTGTTCTACTCACATGTGATCTACTCGCAAGAAGCGAGGCGACCCATGAGTGCGAGCACCCGTGAAGACGAGTTCCAGCTTAAGGCCGGGCGAGATGAAATTGAGTTCAGGGAGGAGCGATTTCAAGGAAAGGGTAACTCTGCGTAGGGGGTCATAGGGTCAAAGGTGATGCTTTGCCCGCATTTTCACCCTCTTTAGTGTTAACACCTTCTTCATACATATTACATGTTAAAACTCATGGGTGCTTTAGTAAAACTCATGAGTGTTGTCATATGATCTGTAAATAGTGTTGGCTTTGACGTTTCAACCACAATGGTAACCGTCACAGAGGGATCCACGTGATAGGGTCAAAAAAAAGTTTGTATTTCGCGAGTCCATACTCGTGGGGAATTCTTCTATTTCACGAGTTCATACTCGTGAGGTCATCCATCCAACAACCATGATATTTTCTTTTATGCCGCGAGTTCATATTCGTGAGGTCATCGACTCTACAACTATGATGTTCCATTTAATTCCGCGAGTTCATACTCACGAGGTCCTCATTTCAACATTTATGGTCTTCTCTTTTATTCTGCGAGTTCCTACTCGCAAGGTCTCCATTTAAGCAACTATGATTCTTTTATAGGTCGCGAGTTCATATTCACGAGGTCTTCGCTTTAGCGACCACGGTATTTGTTTCATCTCTTCAACATACATTAGTTTGTGACTTTATTTTTTTGGTACTCTTTATTTCCGCGAGCTCATTTCGCGAGTGATGCAATGGTCCAGAGTCGTCCCGCTCTAGTTCTGCACCAGAGGAACACGTCTGGCCCCACCATCGGGCTGCAGCCCAAGCACCCCACCCATGACCGCACATATTCTCAGTGTGGCGGGATGTTGCACTTTTTTGATGCAGTGGTACAGAGCCGCCCCGCTCTGGTTCTGCACCAGAGAAACACGTCCGGTCCCACCAACGGGCTGCATCTCAAGCACCCCACCCATGACCGCACCTATTCTCAGTGCGGCAGGATGTTGAGACGGAGTCTCGAACCCATCCCCTTGATAAATCCTTTTCCTAACAGGTACTATCACCAACTGAGTTGGGGCTGGGTTCGAGACTCCGCCTCAACATCCCGTCACACTGAGAATAGGTGCGGTCATGAGTGGGGTGCTTGGGCTGCAGCCCGGTGGTGGGACTGGACGTGTTCCTCTGGTGTAGAACCAGAGCGGGACGGCTCTGGACCACTGCACCAGCGAGATATGAAGGTTATCTCTTATTCTGCGAACTCATCTCGCGAGATATGGAAGTTATCTCTTATTCCGCGAGTTCATCTCGCGAGGCCATGAGGTATGCTCTTTTATTTTCTGAGCTCATCTCGTGAGATCATGGGGTATTCTCACTTATTCTGTGAGCTCATCTCGCGAGGCCTTCGTTATTTTATCTTATTTCGCGAGCTCATCTCGCAAAGTCTTTGTTATTTTATCTTATTTCGCGAGGTCTTCGTTGTTCTATCATATTCCGCGAGCTCATCTCGAAAGGTCATGGGGTATCCTCTCTTATTCCGCGAGCTCATCTCGCGAGGTATTTGTTACTCTCTCTTATTCTGCGAGCTCTTCTCGCGAGGTCATGGTGTATTTTCTCTGAATTCCGCGAGTTCAAACTCGCGAGATCCTCACTCCAGCAACTATAGAGGAGGTTCACCTTAATTCGGAGAGTTCATATTCGCTAAGTTATCGCTCCAGCAACTACAGAGGAGGTTCATCTTAATTCGGCGAGCTCATGCTCGCTAAGTCATTGCTTCAGCAACTATGAAGATTATCGTTAATTTCGCGAGTTCATACTCGTGAGGTCATTGCTTCAAAACTATGTTCATACTCGCAAGGTCATATCTTCATATCGTCTCTTTAATGACTCATAATGGCAAGGGCGTCTCCAATTACTCATATATACAAGATATAGATGAAATGTATATTCGGCAAGTGCTTTTTAGTGATGGGTGTTCTTACTTGGGCAATCTTATTTAGCAACGTATACTTCACGATGACGAATCAAAGGGCTATTACTCATAACTCACTTCGACAAAGAAAGTTATCATAAATCATGTCAAGAAAAACATATGAGTTCCTTTGTTAGTCACTACATAGATCGATATAACCACCTCGTTTATGCTTATCATAATATTCTGTCTCCTCGGTGTTAAACATACTAAAATGTGGACACATACAAGTGACACACCCCCCCCCCCCGAGAAGAGGGAACCTAAGTTCTCGAGAGTGTTATTATCGTAGTCCCAGTCTCTGCACGAGCTTCTCTTCTGCATATCAACTACTTGCCCCCTCGAGTGAGTTGAAGATCTTGAGCTGTGTTGTTGTCGTAGTTCGAGTCCCTGCACGAGCTCCTCTCCTGCATATCTGCTACTTGCCCCCTCGAGTGAGTTGAAGACCTCGAGCTGTGTTGTTGTCGTAGTCCGGGTCCGTGCACGAGCTCCTCTCCTGCATACTCGCTATTTGCCCTCTCGAGTGAATTGAAGACCTCGAGCTGTATTGTTGTTGTAGTCTGGGTCCCTGCACGAGCTCCTCTCCTGCATATCTGCATATCAGTTATTTGCCCCTCGAGTGAGTTGAAGACCTCGAGTTGTGTTGTTGTCGTAGTACGGGTCCCTGTACGAGCTTCTCTCATGCATACTGACTACTTGCCCCTTCGAGTAAGTTGAAGTCCTCGAGTTGTGTTGTTGTCGTAGTCCAAATCCCTGCACGAGCTCCTCTCTTACATATCGGCTGCTTGCCCCCTCGAGTGAGTTTAAGTCCACGAGTTGTGTTGTTATCGTAGTCCGGGTCCCTGCACGAGCTCCTCTCCTGCATACCAGCTACTTTCCCCTTCGAATTAGCCCAAGCCCTCGATAGTTATTATTGTCATAGTTTGGGCCTCTGCTCGAGCTTCTCTCCTGCATGTCGTCTACTTTTCACGCGAGTTCGACTCATCTCCTCCACCTCAGGTTGAGCTCAGCTCCTACGAGGTATCGACGTTTTATCCACCTCCAGTTGAACTCGATTCCTGGGAGGTGTCAAGCTTTTCTCCACCTCCAGTTGAGCTTGGCTTCTAGGACGTGTCAAGATTTTCTCCACCTCCAGTTGAGCTCGGCTCCTGGAAGGTGTCGAGCTTTTCTCCACCTCCAATTGAGCTCGGCTCCTATGAGGTGTCGAGCTTTTCTCCACCTCCAATTTAGCTCGGCTCCTAGAAGGTGTCGAGCTTTTCTCCACCTCCAGTTGAGCTCAGCTCCTGTGAGATGTCGACTTTTCCTCCACCTCTAGTTGAGTTCGACTCTTGTGAGGTGTCGACATTTCCTCCACTTCCAGTTGAGTTCGGCTCCTAGGAGGTGTCGAGCTTGTCTCCACTTCCAGTTGAGTTCAGCTCCTTGGAGGTGTTGAGCTTGTCTCCACCTCCAGTTGAGCTCGACTCCAGTGAGGTGTTGAATTTTCCTCCATCTCTAGTTGAGTTCGGCTCCTGTGAGGTGTCGATAATTTTTCCACCTACGATTGAGCTCGGCTCCTGGGAGGTGTCGAGTTTGTCTCCGCATCCAGTTGAGATCGGATTTTGGGAGGCGTCGAGCTTTTCTCCACCTCCAGTTGAGCTCGGCTCCTGTGAGGTGTCGACCTTTTCTCCACCTTCAGTTGAGCTCAACTCCTGGAAGGTGTTGAACTTTTCGGCACCTCCAATTGAGCTCGGCTCCTGTGAGATGTCGAGCGTTTCTCCACCTCCAGTTGAGCTTGGCTCATGTGAGGTGTGGACCTTCTCTCCACCCTCAGTTGAGCTCAGCTCCTGAGAAGTGTCGAACTTCTCTCCACCTTCACTTGAGCATCGCTCTGAGGAGGTTTTGACTCCTTTCCACCTCCAGTTGAGCTCCACTCCTGGGAAGTGTTGGCTTGATGGAGCCGACTTCCCTCGACTTGTTGTTTTGGAGCGTCCTCCCTCTGACGATGATGGTGACCCGATAGATATGAATGGAGACGACGGCCCACAACACTTTGGAGACGTCGACAACATGCTTACGGACGACCCTTGAAAGTGTCGCCACAATAGCCGTCCGGAGCGCAAACCCAATTATAATTTATTAATAATATTTATTAATAAAATATTATTGAGTAATAATATATTTTATTATTTGTTTTTCGAAATTATCATTTTACTTCATGTCTTAATTTCATGTAAGATGGAGACCTATAACCATCCTCGTTATTTTATTTCATGTGCGAACTATAGTTTTATTTCATGTCATGATGGGTGCAATTAGCCATCATGAGTGTTTTCAATTTGTATGGTGGAGATGGAGTGGCGTAGCCTATAAATAGGCATGTATCTTCTTTGTTTTGATTATTGAATGAATGAAATTGAAAAAACCTAAATCTCCTCTTGAAAAATTCTCCTCCTCTCCTCCTTGGCCGAACTCTTCTTTCCCCCTCTCCTTGTGTTGGCCGTCGGCCACCTTCTCCCCTTTCCTCCTCCCTCCTTTACATCTCCCACTTCCTCTTGCGAGAACCGAGCCCCAACTCCTTCCTCCAAACCGCCGGCTTCCCTCCACCACCAACCACCCGAGCCACCACCAACAACCTCCCCCAAAAAACGACCACCCCCCCCCCTCCTAACCACAAAACCGGCCACCTCCCTTTCAACACAACCCGAGCCACTCCCTCCTCCACAAAACCTTAGCCGCCAACCACCAACACCAACAAGCCCGACCCCCTTCCTCATCCCCTTCCTAATCCAAATATCACCTTCCATATTAAGTCTTTAGCCTACCATAATAGAAATATTTCTTTCCTTAAATATTTCTCAATCCACCACATTTTCTCTCTCCTGCCTTATTTGGAGATATTTGTTTCCATATTTAGAAGATTTCGTCGGGACTTTCCAAATACAGCGTGACACGAAGAAGGCGACGAATTTCTCTCCCTCCGACGTATCTCTGGTTGTGCCGTTAAGGAACGATTCTAGTCAAGAGAACCGGATTCATCAAATCCGGTTGGGTAACGAAAATTTCCACCTTTATGAGTTTCTCTTCTTTAGATAATTCCTGTGGCATTGGCAAATAGCGCGGCTTGTGTAACGCTTGATTTTTCGTGGTTAAATTTATTTTAGTTATTGTCTTGTTTACTTTATTTTTGTTTAAGTTCGTGAGGCGTGGTGGCCCTCGTTCGTATTTTGTTGGGAGAGAACCACCCTTGCCCGAATCTTTTGTTTTTTGGTGGTTTCTCTTTTGGTACAACTCGCTCAACTGAACCGTGTGAGTTCTTTTCGCTTGAGAGGACCTTGGCCTATCGCCTTGGTATTATCTTAACGGGCTTTGCGACACCCCCCCCCCCCCCCCCCCCCCCCCGTAATTGTAGTTTAGTAATAATATTAATTAAACCGCGGCTACGTTAAATGCGTGAGGGTGACGTGAGAGTTATTCGAGAGCGTCGCGTGTGTTTCGTCGGCCACCAAAACGTTCGAAAGCCTGAGCCTACATCATGGCTATTCTCCACCTCCAGTTGAGCTCCTCTCCTAAGAGGTGTCGACCTTTTTCCTCATTCATTTGAGCCCCACTCCTGGAAGGGATGTTGAGTGGCATATCGTCTAGTGCTCATCTCTCCGAACCACAGGTCCTTTTACCAGCTCATATTGAGCCCAAAAAATGCGGGAATTGTGTATAACTTGCAATTCATCGAGATCAGAAATGACTAAGGAAGACGTTGTATGAGAGTACTCGTCGGGAGTACTTGGCGGGAGTACTCGGCGAGAGCATTCGGCGGGAGTACTCGGCAGGAGCACTCGACGGGAGCACTCGGCGGGAGTACTCGGCGGCCTTCTAGAGAGTACTTGCACCACCACCACCACCACCACCCCTCTTGGTTTGGAAATAGCACTTCAGGTTAAGGCAGGAGCGGCTGTTCGCAGACTATATCCCCCCCCCCTCCCCCTTGGATTTGCCTATAAACAGAACCTTGAGACACAAGTTGAAGGCACCTTGATCCCCCCCCCCGGTGGGCGAGTTCAGTGTTCGCCTCGCTTATGCCGAGCTCAGCAATGGCTTTAAGAGGGAAAGTTCATATAGACTTCTGGGTGTGTGGCGGGACCTCCTCACTGCAGCACGCGAGTTTTGTTTGCAGACAGCCCGGAGTTGTTCCTTGTTCTCGCTAGTCCCTTCTCGCTAAGTCTCACATGAGTCGACTACAAAACTAGTAACCTTAGGTCATCCCCTTGGTCCGAACGCAGGAATCAAATTTCATGGTTTCAACAATATATATATATAGACACACACAGTATTAGCTACCCATACTTCAACTAGTAAGCCTAGTTTCAGATTGCACTCCACTATCTTTTGAAATTACAAAGAGTTCACGTGTAAGTTTACATTCTAAGACATGCAAGCACAGAAATACCCCTTTATTTTTGTGTGTCCATTTTATGAAATATAAACTTACAGAGGAGCTCTTTGTAATTTCAAATGATAGAGGGATGCAACCGGTAATATATCTATACTACTATATAAAGAAGTACTTCTAATACCATAGGAGCAATTTAGACACACATATAAATACACACGCATACACACACTAGCAATCGTGCACGAAGCTACAACCCTGCATGAACGGGCTTCGGCCGTCTGTAAAAGCATTGCGTGTGCATGAGTTTGGCCTCAAGCAACTAATTTGAAATGAAAAAAAAACTTTGCAATATTATTTTGAAGATAAAAAAGAACAATAAAACACCATTTTTTTCTCTCACCCACGCCTTAACTATTTAGTAGCCTTAAGAGATCTAGGAAAAAAAATTTCACTCCCGCCATCAGTCTCTCCCCCATCTCTCCCATGTAAAAATTGGACGACTTATACGCTTTTGATGGTCTTATATGAAGAATATCAACTCTTTTAAAAAAAAATTAATGTAGTATGTTACGAACTAGAAGAGATTTGAGGGAGAAGGGGAGATTCCTAGGGTTAGAGAGGAGGCTAGAGGAATACCTTTGATAATACTTGCATCGTCCCCTCCATTAGAGGATCCGGGTATATTTATACCTGGACCAAGGTCGGCCGGCCAAGGGGGGCGGCCGGCCCCAATTGGGGCTGAACCGGGTGGGTTCAGCCCCCGAGGGCCGCCTTTTAGAAAGTGGGGGCTGAACCAGTTGGTTCAGCCCCGTTGTCGCCTTCGGATCCGTCTGGGGGCGTAACATTCCCCGTCCCATCAAGACCCAGCTTGTCCTCAAGGTGGGAATTTGGTGGCTCCGTCTGTCCCCTCAGGCCTACCCAAGCCACGTCACGCCCTTGTCCCCGGGGCCTCTCCAAACAGCAAAGAGAGCCCCCTGTCACCAGTGAGAGTCTGATTCCCTTCAAGCAGTACTCTCTCCCATCCTTAGCAAACTCCATAGTCAACTTCTCCCAATCCAGAGTCACCCTACCCAACTGTCGCAACCACTGGGCCCCAAGAATCATATCTGGCCCCTGGATGGGCAATAAGTAGACATCCATCTTATCGGTGTATCCTGCACACTGATTTCCACGTCTGGAAGCACTCCTTCGCACTGCAGCTCGTTTCCACCTGCCACCACAACCTGGGAAGCGGCATCTTTGATGATCTCTAGCCCCAGCTTCTGTGCCACCGTCGGGCGAATGAAGTTATGTGTACTCCCACTGTCAAGCAGAATGGTCACCTACTGTTGACCAATCCACCCCACAATACTCATAGTGGGCGGAGCGGAGTCTCCCACCATGGTCAGGGAAGATACCTCATACTCGATTGTATCCAGAATGTGCTCATGTTCCCCTCCTATATCCGGCATCGGACCTTCCTGCAACATGTAAACCTGGATCCTCTGACATTTGTGGCCCGAGGCAAATTTCTCATCGCAGTTGAAGCACAATCTTTGGTCCTTCCGAGCCTGTAGCTCTGTCCAAGTCAATTTCTTCATCGTCGCTCGTTCTGTAGCTGCTTGATCCTTTTTTGTGTCGGGAAGGTGTGTAGCGTGCCTCGGAGTGTCCCCCCTGGACTTCTGTCGAGTGATACGCTCTTCCTGAATTCGGGCCAAGCTGATAGCGTGTGTCAAGCTGCGCGGCATATATGCATGCACCTCATCTCTGATGTCCTCTTTCAAGCCGGAAATAAAACAACTCGTTAATGTCCTCTCGCACCATTGCACTCTGTTGGCCAATCGTTCAAACTCGGTTCGGTACTCCATCACCGTCCCTTTCTGACGCAATTTCTGAAGAAGAGCCTCGAAGTCTTCATACTCAAGTGGACCAAAGCGGGCGGTGAATCCGGAGACAAACTCGTGTCATGGCGCATGATCCCGTCCCCGGAGGAACCATTGGGTCCACTGATATGCGTCTTCTTCAAGGTGGAAGGATGCCAACTGTACCCACTGTGCATCGGGTATCTCCTGATAACTGTAAAATAACTCTGCCTTTTGGACCCATTCGAGTGCATCTGCTCCTTTGAACTTGGGGTAGTTCATGCGGGTAACCTTCGGCGGCATATAAGCGCGTGGTAGTTATTGTCTGGGTCCTCCGTACTCTTGCTCGTATCCAAGCGGTAGCCGTCTATCAGCGGCCACGTGTGGGTGCCCCCAATCCCCTCCATAGGGGTTCCCCAAGACTAGCGGTCTAAACTGCCATCCGCCTCCTCCCCGTCTGCCTGCGGCGTGTCCTGGTGCTCCTGGAATAGGGAGGATCCCATCACGAGGTGGGCACCCCATCCTGTTGGGTCGTTGGTCCTCCTGGCGGTCTTCACGGTAAGGAGGAAAATGCAAGGCAGACGCGGCGATGCCGCCAAACTGGGTTGTCTCGGACCAAACTTGTGGTCGTCGTGAGCCTCCTATCCTGTCACTGTCAATTCCAAGCCCCCCAATTATGTTAGAGGCCCGATCGTCGTGCCCCGATGCTGGAATAGGAAGGGGAAGCTGGACTGTGTTGGTCTCACCCACAATAGTTTTTCCTTTAAGGTGTTGAGTTAACATATTTTTAAGCACGTCCATGCGGGCATCCAATTTCTCTTCGAGACGTTTTTCCGATGTCGTTAACTTATCGTCGAGGGCTGCCACGATGTCAGTCAGCTCGATGTAGGTTTCTTCGAGATGTGTGAGCTGATTGGAGTCTTCTTGGGTGCGAGTCACCATGGTAAAATGTCAAAAAATTGGAGGTGGTGGCCTTTGGATGCCACAATCGGATGCAGCAACAGGAGGCGGCAGCTGGAGGCAGTCGGCAGGACGCGAGCGGAGGCGAGCGGAAGTCGGCAGGATCGATGCTGGGATGCGTCGACGCGGAGCGATGCGCGAGAGCGACGCTCGGCCGCGGGAATCGTCGACGTAGAGCGGCGCTCGGAGAGGGAGCGGATCGACGCGGAAAGGGTCGGCACGGGAATTGTCGACGCGGAGCGGATTGATGCGAATACAGTCGAACGAAGCCTAGATGTGAGCGGGAAGGAAAAAGATTTTGGGAGGAAGAATCCTCTGATACCAGATGTTACTAACTAGAAGAGATTTGAGAGAGAATGAGAGATTTCTAGGGTTAGAGAGGAGGCTAGAGGAATACCTTTGATAATACTTGCATCGTCCCCTCCATTAGAGGATCCGGGTATATTTATACCCGAACCAAGGCCGGTCGGCCGAGGGGGCCGGCAGGCCCCAATTGGGGCTGAACCGGGTGGGTTCAGCCCCCGAGGGCCGCCTTTTAGAAAGTGGGGGCTGAACCAGTTGGTTCAGCCCCGTTGTCGCCTTCGGATCCGTCCGGGGGCGTAACATAGTATATATGTGTGTGTGTCCCGACATAAATTAAATTATTTACATATATCAAAACTACCACTCTTGTAAACTGCTGTTAATTTTAGGCGTCATATGTGAGTATAAAGATGACTTTCTGTATTGAATATGTAAATAGAGATAACTTAAGGTATGTGTAAATCAGATCTTGGCACCTCATGGCAATTCAGTGAAGGCAACCGTACCAGGAGCATTAAAGACATGTACCGGCAGACCTGAAGAAAATGCAGAGCCCATCTTAGGCATAAATAATTCTTCCGAGGAGGTGGATGCGTTACCCTTCAAGAAAGGGTGGAGGTTGTTCAGTTTTTGTCTAGAACCCTCAAAGGCCTACACCAAGGGGTCGGTCATGTCATGTTGGTGTTACGTGTATCACGTGACACAGATCTACACGACAATCGGAGCCGTTCATTTTATGATTCATTTATGATCTTTTGTTATTTTTTTGCATTTTCTTATTTTTATTTAAGAGTATTTTGGAGGCAGTCGTGATCGGAGAATCGTGTATGTCCATGGCGGCTCCTAAGTCAATAAATAGAGATAGACGGCTCATTCAAAACTTAAATCGAAAGTTGAAAAACAGAAATTCAACATTTGGTCCTTGGCCGGCCACCTCCCTCTGTACAACTCATATTCGTCGAGGGTGAACCAATGTTGTCAGGATCGCGAGCTGGATCGTAGGATCGCACGATCCTACGATCCAGAATCTATAATTCGATCCGGATCTTATTCTGGATCGCAATATGGCCTGGACTCGGCTGGATCGCGATCCGGATCGTGGAATCGTTAGGATCGCGATTCCTAAACGATTCCACGATCCTATTTGTCTTGATAAAATATCGCGGATGATTTGTGTTGCTCATTTCTCCCGGCTCCCGTCCCCCGTCCCGCACATCTTCCTAAACCCTAGCCCGACGCCGGCGGCTTCTCCTCTCCCGCACAGCTGTTCTTCTCGACGCCGACAAGGTCTAGGTCTTCTTCTTCTTCTCCGACGGCTTCTCCTCTCCCGCACAGGTCTTCTTCTTCTTCTCCGACGGCTTCTCCTCTCCCGCACAGGTCTTCTTCTTCTTCTTCTTCTTCTTCTCCGACGGCTTCTTCTTCTTCTTCTACTTCTTCTCCGACGGCTTCTTCTTCTTCTTCTTCTCTGACGGCTTCTTCTTCTTCTCCGGCGGCTTCTTCTTCTTCTCCGACGGCTTCTTCTTCTTCTCCGACGGCTTCTTCTTCTTCTTCTTCTCCGACGGCTTCTTCTTCTTCTTCTCCGACGGCTTCTTCTTCTTCTTCTCTGACGGCTTCTTCTTCTTCTCCGACAGCTTCTTCTTCTTCTTCTCCGACGGCTTCTTCTTCTCTTCTTCTTCTTCTGATTACTGGCACTTTCTTCTTCTTCTGATTACTGGCACTTTCTTCTTCTTCTGATTACTGGCACTTTCTTCTTCTTCTGATTACTGGCACTTTCTTCTTCATTTTTATTTTATAAGTCTGGCTTTATGAATGTAGTAGAATGTAGGATCTTACGATCCTCGATCCGATCCTACGATCTGATCCGATCCAACCCCTGAAACGATCCCACATAGGATCTCGATCCTGACAACCTTGGGGTGAACCCCTCCAGAGCCAGGTCAGCAAGACTCAATGTCAGCAAGTCAAAACAGAAGTTGGAGTCAACACACGAGGCGGCAGAAGGCCTGGGCGAGTATGGCGAGCTCCACTCGCATACTAGCTACTCGCCCAGCTGAGCGAGCTCGCCCAGCTGAGCGAGCTCTCCCTAGAAGTCGCCTAGTCATCAGGGGTGGGGCTATAAATAAGACCCTCCCCCCTCTTTGGATTCGCCTATAAATATGACCCCAGGGGTACGAGGAGACGGACTTCGGAATCTCGCAAAAGATCTCGACCACCTTCTTCCTAGACTTCGAGTTGAGCCTTCGAATCTTTTTTCCCGAGAGATAGGTTGCGAGCTAGCGACTATCCTTATTATTCATCGCATTGACTTTGTCGCCAGCTAAAATCTACCTCATACCAAGCGAGCCTTGCGGCTTTGTCCAGATTCCTTGAGTCAACAAGGCTCAAGGAATCCACAACCAAAAATGGTCGAGCAGGGTACGAGGTAGACTCTAGCTGGCGACAAAGTCAAGGCGACGACTAATAAGGATAGTCGCTAGCTCGCAACTTGTCTCTCGGGAAAAAGGATTCAAAGGCTCAGCTCGAAGTCTAGGAAGAAGGTGGTCAAGATCTTTTGCGAGATTTCGAAGTCCGTCTCCGCGTGCCCCTAGGGTCCTATTTATAGGCATATCCAAAGAGAGGAGGGGTTTTATTTATAGCCCAGCCCCTAGCGACTGGGCGAATTCTAGGGAGAGCTCGCTCGGCTGGGCGAGTAGTTGGCCAAGTCGCCTACCTGGCAATTATGCGAGTGGAGCTCGTCATACTCGCTCAGGTCTTCTGTCGCCTCGCGTGTTGACTCTGACTTCTGTCTTGACTTGCTGACTTTGACTCTTGCTGACCTGGCTCTGAAGGGGTCCACCCTCAACGAATATGAGTTGTACACCCTCGACGAATATGGGTTGTACACCCTCGACGAATATGGGTTGTACACCCTCGACGAACAGGGGTTGTACACCCTCGACGAACATGGGTTGTACACCCTCGACGAACATGGGTTGTACACCCTTCCCTCTCCATTTTCACTTTCAGCCACCATCAAAGCCACTGATAACCATCTTGGTTGATAAAAATCTCCTCCACAACCACCTTCGCCACTTCTCCATAACTACCCAATAACCACATCACAAATCTCTCATAACTACCCAACAACCACCTCACCACTAACTGCAACCAATAACTACCCTCCACTACCCACAAACTCAGCATATAACTTCCTCAATAACATAACCATCCATTTTCCTTCTAAACACTCACTAAAAACTATCCACCGTCCATTACCAATCGCTGGCCAACCACGTCCTTTCACTGTTATTTAAAGAGTATTGACTTTTATTAGTTAATGTGCATACGAGAGTGCATGTGTTGTGGATACCGCTAGGATAGAAACAATGATATATCTACTTATTGTCAATATTTATTACCGCTCTCTTTTATACTACTACACTTAAAAATGCAATTCTTCATAAGATTTCATATTGCTTCATATAGCATATACATATATGTGTTGACACTGACTGCATGACAATTTACTGCCTCTCTTGAGAACATTAGGGGCTCAGGGGGAGAGGCGGAACCACTTAATAAATACGCATAATATTACTAACCCTCACCATGGCATCCCCAGGTGTTCCAGAAGCTATGACGTAGACTTGACATGGAGATAGAAGACCTGGAGAGGATTGTTGCTACCCTAAGCAACATCACCAGTCCTATAATTAGCTAAATAGATTTATAGTTTCACAATATTTTGTATATTAGTATTTATCCGACTTGGACTTTTTGTTTGTGAGCCCTCGGACTTTCTATAGACTGTTGGATCATCGTGTTATTGTTGCGGTTGCTTTCTGCCTTTTTCTAATTACTCGTGTGTTTTTTTATCTACCACATGGTCATTAGTCTTCCACTAGTACATCTTTCAAAACTGTGTATAACGTATTTAATATGTGGTGTGATGGTTACTTGCTTAGCACCATCGTCGGTTCGTAGTGAAAGGACAGAATCACGGGAGAGGGTTTAGACATTCATACCTCTACTCTTCTATTATCCCCTTCTTTGTTGTGGATTGACAATGTTGTGTGATAAAATCCCCTTGTGCCTATATTTTTTTGGGGGAGGGGGGTCTTACACTACCAACTCTCCCCTAACACCTCTACTACCGACCCCATCACATACATCGGTTCCTCTTCGTGTCTACACTCGCCGCTCTCCTTGAGTCGGTACCCTGTGGCAGCCCCCGTCTACTATTGATGCTCCGCGAATTGTTGATTCAATCACGCCCTCCATTGCGCATCCTCTCTCGAATTATGTTTTTTCACACTGTCTCTCCTCCAATGTGCGCATATTAACAACCTCCTTAACCTTCATTTCCACTCCCTCCTCTGCACAGAAAGCTCTTCAACATCTAGGTTGGTGGGCGACAATGGATGAGGAAATAGTTGTGTTTTGGGCTAAGTTATCGAAGGCGCAAGCCGCACCAAGGCGCAAAGGGCCCCTGGAGCCTAGGCGCAAGGCGCAGGCGCGCGCCTGAGACACGTGAGGCGCAAAAATTGGGGGAAAAGGAAATTGAGCGAATTGGGCGCCCAATTTGATGGAATTGAGCGAATTGGGCGCCCAATTCGATGGAATTGAGCGAATTGGGCGCCCAATTCGATGGAATTCCAGCGAATTGGGCGCCCAATTCGATGGAATTCCAGCGAATTGGGCGCCCAATTCGATGGAATTCCAGCGAACCGGGCGCCCAATTCGCTGGAATTGAGCGAACCGGGCGCCCAATTCGCTGAAATTGTGTTAGTTTTGTTCTATCAAGTTAGCATAAGAGCCATTTTGGAATTGGGTTAGTTCTATTCTATCAAGTTAGTATAAGAGCTCATATTTTCCAGTATTCTAACTAAACATGTGAGAAGTGATATAAATACATGATAGTCATAATTGATGCATACAAAGTGCAACTAGAAATTAAATAAAAAAGTACAACATGTAATATAAAGCATTAGACGGAGATAAACAAATTTTTTGTAAAAATATTTGTATCTTTTAAACACCCATGATCAACCCCTCTTGAATTATATAGCATAACTTTCATTCAGCTAGTAAGTGACCAAATCCTTTCATAAAACACAAATGAATCAAACAAGTAAGCAATCATAATCTATCAAATCAAGCAAGTAAGCAATCATAATCTATCAAATCAATATTGTAATTTTTCGCACCCAAAAACAAACATAAGCTACCACGTTACTAAGTCAGCAATCATAAACTAAAAACAAATATGCAAGAAAATAACATAACATCATGACGATCACGCCATCACTCATCGTCTGAATCAATAAATGTTTCATTTTCCTCACTAAAACTTTCTTCTTCCTCATTAAACTCAACTTCTTCTTCATCTCGACATCATCTGTATGCATTGTTGGAGTATGTGCCTTCTTCTTAGATGTGCTCCCCTTGTCAGCTACCATCTTCCCTTTAGATAAGCGCGTGGAGTAGATGTCTTCTTCTACTCCGCTGGCCCTTGCTACTGCACCCCAGGTCAATAATTCGTCATCAAAAACTATATCGTCATCCTGCTCAACCTCCTCATCTTCCTCCATTCTTCCCATCAGCCATTCATTGCTATCGTCAATATCTTTCAGCGAGATCGGATCAATACGATCACGTGAATCATATCGCCGACGCAAGGCACGATTGTATTTTACAAATACTAAATCATTTAGCCGCTGTTGTGCTAGTCGATTTCTTTTTTTGCAATGGACCTGCAACATAAGTTCATAACAAATAAATAATTAATCATATAATAATATAAATTAATATTTGCATACTTGTTCAAAAAAATTCATACATGCTCAAAAAAACTCCAGTTGCGCTCACATCCGGATGAACTGCAAGTGAGACTTAAAATCTTTACCGCAAATTTAGTCAGATCAGGAGTATCAGCTCCATATGATTGCGACCATTCAGCTGCCCAAAAAAAAATATCAAGAAATTAATGAAACTTGAAATAATATTTAATGTCAAAATTAATGAATCAAGAAATTAATAGAAATTAACTAACCTGGGGACTTTGTTTTTCTATGACGAACTGCAAATTGCATTCCAAATAAACCTTCGGCATTTCTATACAAACTTAATTGGTCCATAATTATATCTTGAGTTTCAGGACTTGGAATGAGTTTTTGCATTGTTTGATATAAACCCCTCATGACTTCTCCATCTAATGCCATTTCAGGATTTGAATAGAAGAACTCTGGATTTAAGTAATGCGCCGCCGCATGCAATGGTCGATGAAGCTGATTTTCCCATCTCCTGTCAACAATCGCTAACACTTCTTTATATTTATCCTCTTTTCCATTGAAAGAGCTCATGATTGTCTCTTTTGCTCTATCCATAGCCTCATAGATGTAACCCATAGCCGGTCTTTTCTCCTCATCTACCAATCTTAGTACCCGAACTAAAGGTCCAAAAATCTTCAAAATGTATACAATAGTACTCCAGAAAGAGACCATGTATATGATGCTCTGTACTTGCTTACCTCCTGTTTCTTTTGCCCACTTGCTTGATGTCCACTCAGTTGAAGTGAACATCTTTCTTAGATTTGTCATTTGCTTATGAATGCGCTGAAGAGCAAGAAATGATGTCGCAAACCTAGTAACAGCAGGTCTAACAAGCTCCACTTTTCCTGTGAAGCTCCTTAGCATGTTGACTAGTCCAGGCCGAACATAAATATAACTGTTGATGTTCATTGCTCTTTTAATTGTTCTACTAATGTTTGGCATCTTTCCAATATCCTCCAGCATTAAATCGATGCAATGGGCGGCACACGGTGTCCAATATAAATGTGGTCATTTTGCTTCCAATAATTTTCCTATTTCATAATAAACACATTTATTTAATTTCAATATATATTATTAAAATTAAACAAATATTAAAAGAGGATGATTAACGATATATTTACCTGCTAGTACATTATTGCTTGCACTATCAGTAACAACTTGAACAACATTGGTCTCTCCAACACGTTCCACCACTCTATCAAGCAATTCAAACATCCTCTCACCAGTTTTTGTGTAATCCGATGCATCAACAGATTCCAGGAAGAATGTACCTTTTGGTGAATTTACCAAAAAATTAATAAGTGTTCTCTGTTTCTTGTCTGTCCATCCATCTGCCATGATGGAACATCCAAATAACCTCCACTCATCCTCATAGTTCTTCATCATCTTCTGAACTTCAGCCACTTCATTATTCAACAAAGGCACGCGAACTTCATGATAACTGGGTGGTTTCAATCCAACCCCAAACTGGCCAATGGACTCTATCATCACTGCAAAACTACGGTATGTAACTGCATTAAAAGGAATGGCTGCATCATACATCCACTGAGCTATATGCTTGCACGCCCTCCCTCTAAGTTCCTTCTTACATGCTTCGTTGATAGAAGTTTGCTTCATTTGCTGATGTTGACCTTTCTGCTTTATTTTTTTCTCAATATTAGGTGCAAAGAAAACATCCATCGGTCTTTTAGTTCGAGACTTTTTAGGCACACTACTTGGACCACATCCATGAATCTTCGCACCGACGTCATCCATATCCTCATCGCTTCCAAAGGTATCTACATCTGCGAAGTCTGGGAATGCTTGTTTTTTTGTCATGCTTACAGCCATTTTCTTTTGCATATAGTCTTGAATTTCTGTCTTTACATGTTGTGGGCATTTGAGACAGACTTTGGTATTTCTAAATCCTCCCACTAGATGTTGTTTCGCACGATAAATTCCACCCTTTGTGATTTTCTCACAGAAAATGCAAATTAAATCATTTTTATTTGCAACAGATGTCTGCCGCACATACTTCCAACCTGGATCAATCCTAGATTGGACACTGGATGAACCAGATCCACTCGCATCCATTTCCAACTATTAAAACATTTTACAAAAAAATTATATCCTACAAAAAGATAATTGCTGAAAACTATAGTTGTATAACATTCAGTTCATGGTTTTACAATTTACAGTGAACTGGGCTAGCCCATTTCACTATTACAGTGAACTGGAGCAGCCCAGTCCATAATTATAAGTTTATAACAGTGAACTGGGCAGCCCCAGTTCACTGTTACAGTGAACTGGGCTGCCCCAGTTCACTGCTACAGTGAACTGGGCTGCCCCAGTTCACTGCTACAGTGAACTGGGCTGCCCCAGTTCACTGCTACAGTGAATTGGGCTGCCCCAGTTCACTGCTACAGTGAACTGGGCTGCCCAGTTCACTGCAACAGTGAACTGGGCTGCCCGTGTCACTGTTGTAGTGAACTGGGCAGTTCACTGTAAATCCATAATTACAGTGAACTGGAGCTAGCCCGGTTCACTGTTACAGTGAACTGGAGCCCAGTTCACTGTTGTACAGTGAACTGGGCTTCCAATTACCGAAGCTAGAACCAAGAATCGCCTTAAATGTCTATGTAAATCCAAAAAATCACAGAAATTACAGTGCTTTCACAGTTTCACTACATGTCTATGCTAGAACCAAGAAGAACAACCGAAAAACATGGCATCCATCCAAAAAATCTAAACCCTAAAAATGGCAGCCGAAAAAACATTCAATCGAATTAAAAATGCAAGAAGAAGGAGTGCAGTGAGTAGTTACCAAAAATGGCGGTGGCCGGCGAACGGAAGAGGAGCGGCGACCGGAAACCGAGCGGCGACGAGGGGCGACAGGCGCGGAACACTGCGATTTCAACCCTAACCTCTCGCTCGCGTGAATCAGGAAAAATGAGGGAAGGCATCTTATAAACACGGTAGGTTTAATTTCTGAACCGAGCGCCTAGACCAGATTTATGCCAGGCGCGCCTAACCAGCGCCCGAGATACATGCAAGGCGCGCGCCTAGGCCAAATTGCCCGCCTAGCTCTTGCTAGGGCGCTATGCCGTGCGCCCGGTGCGCCCGGCGCCTTAGGCGCGCCTAGGCGCGCGCCTTGATAACTTAGGTTTTGGGCCAACCACACTTGGGTCTTTTTCACCCTTCCTCCTAACCATTCAATTGTTAGTTGTAGGTGGGTTTTCACCGTAAAGTATCATCCATATGGGACAACCTCCATAAAGCCTGCTTTGTTGCCCGCGGCTTTACTCAAAACATGAACTTGATTATGATGAAACATTTTTCTCATACTGTAATGCTCAAATCTGTGTGTGCCTTAATCACTCTTGTTGTTCAACGCCAGTGGCCGCTGCATAAACTCGACATCAATAATGTCTTTCTTAACGCCGATCTTGTGGAGATTGTGCATATGCAAGAAACTACTGGTTATACAACCACGGGGGAGTTCCTAGTCAATCATTTGAACAAATCGTTATATGACCTCAAACAGTCTTCACGGACATAGTTTGATAAGCTTAGTCAGGTGGTTCGTGATTTTGACTTCACCCGCAGCTCGACAAACTTCTCTTTGTTTATTCGTTGATGACCGGCTAGTACCGTGATTCTTCTAGTTTATGTTGATGATATCCTAATCATGAGTGGTGATCTTCCCAATAATACTTAAATCAAGAAACATCTATCATTACATTTTCCGACTAAAGACTTGGGACCGACACCACTACTTCTGAGAATTGAGGTAGCTCGATGCCCTGATGGTCTTGTTCTGTCTCAATGGAAATATTGTCTCGATCCACTTCATGATGCAAGCTACTCTGGGTGTAAGCCTATGGATACGCCAATGGATGCAAATTATCAGTTCTATGCTCATGGTTCGGAAGTTGATCAACTACTTCTTAATCTGGAGTATTATCGATGTTACGTTGACAAACTCATCTTACTGTCATACGACCTGACATATCCTTTGTAGTTTGTGTGGCCAGTCGCTTCATGCTATGTTATTAAAGGCGCGCCTAAGGCTCAAGGCTCATTAGGCTTAGAGGCTTGCACGTGCATAAGTGTGATTTCTGCTGCAAACCTTCCCCCCCCCCAAAAAAAAGAAAGAAATAATATAAGAACTCAATAATTTTTAAATGATTTAGTGTTTGTAAAACATGATCGAGTGTTGAGACTTAGATATGATGCAAGTGACAGCATTTACTCTATTTTTTAAGCGATATAAAGACAGTAATGAATGATTAATTAGTATAATAGATGAAGAATCTAATCAAGAAAATGAACTGATGTTTGATGCTTAGTTTTTAAAATGAATGTGATTGTGTCTTGCCTTCGTTAGGCGTGTGCATGAGTTTAGGCTTCAAGACCCCTTTACGTCTCGGGGCGCCTTGTGCCTTTAATAACTAAGCTTTCATGCAAGCTCCCTGAATCTCCCACCTTCAGGCGGTTGAACGTAATCTTAGACATTTGAAAAATGCTTTGGGCTAAGGATTGATTTACAATCCCCTACTTCGTTGTCTCTCATTGCATACTGCAATGTTGATTATATTGGTCCTTCGATGATCATCGGTCCACTAGTGGTTACATCACATTTTGGTGAAAACTTGGTCATCTGGCGAAGTAAGAAGCAGATTGAGGTTGCTCTCTCCTCAGCAGAAGCGGAGTATCGTCTTATAACTGATGTTGTTTAAGAACTCACATGGCTACAGAGTCTTCTGACAGACTTAGGCGTTAAACTTCCATCACTGTTTGTTCTTCATTGTGATAGCCAAACTAATATCCATATCCCTAAAAATCTTGTGTTTCGGGAACACACAAAACACATTGAAGTTGATACCACTTTATCCTAGAAAAGGTTCAACTTCGAAGATTGATTCTACGACGTGCGTTGACGGCTGATCAAGTTTCTGATATACTTACCCAAGGTCTTGCCTCACCTACTATATCGGCAATTTCTCTCTAGGTTTGATTCCTACGACTTGTATGTTTTATCTTGTGAAGGGGTGTTTGAGCATCTTTAAGATACTCCCTTATTTTTGTTGTATTTTGCTCATGCAAGTATTATAGCCCATAAGGCTCCTTTAGACCCACATCTTGTATTCTCCCTCAACTACTTATCATTTCCTCTATTGAAGGAGTATATTGTACATGCTTTTGATAATAATGAGAAGGGCAATTAATTTGTAGCATTGTCAAATGTGGGAACGACCGTAGGCAGGCTTTTGGGCATTTGCGTTGTAAGAACATTTGTGAGGTTGTGTGGGGTTGATGAAAACGGATGAGGTTGGATCTCTTGATCTACATAAGATGTATGGGAAGAGGGTTTTGTGAATAGGGTGAAAATAGGTGTTGACGCGAGCGACGGGACTTGTAGGGAAGAGGCAGCAACGGTGAACGAGGGAAGGTAGCAAGGAAAGTCGAGATGGTTTGGGGGGTTGCTAGAGTTGGAACCATCATCCCGGTAAAAGCCTGTGTCAAAAGTCACAGTAATAATACAAGTATGCTCTCCGCTCACTGATAACAAGGGAAGAATACTAATAAGGCGAGATCTCCTACCCGACCCCGCCGATTTTTTTTTCAAGAGAAGAAAGTCAAAAGACTCCAATGATCCTTAACTCATACAAGACTCTCTCTTATGTAAACTCCTAAGATAGGATAATTAAGGGAAGATTTTCCCTAATTAATCACAACAAATGAAACCAATATTATTTAATAAGAACCCATAACATATTTCTAATAAAAATGCCTCATTATATCTCTTTATAATGTCAAGCTAATTAAGAAATGTGATCCCCTTAATTAATTACCAATAAAGAACATATAACTATTCTAATAATCCATTAATTACTTTATTACATAATATAACTTGAATGACCAATGACGTGGCGCATTTCCAAAAATGATCTCTATGGATTCCAACATGGTTGTTCAGTGAGGGCCGTACTATGCACATAACACTTGCCATCATTGTTATGAAAGATGAAAATTACACACATAAAAAAGACTTGTAACAATCAACTACAATATCAATACAAAGTATTCCAATAAAATAGGTTCTTTGATAAACAATCATAATATAATGTACTTTAAATACCCTAGAGATTGAGATCTATCTTTTATTTAACAATAGTGTTGAAGAAAAAAAAGTGAAAGCCCAAGTTAAGGCCCAAATTATGGCTCATCTTGTTGAGTTGTTCAGTCCCACATCTTTGGATGGAAATCCTCTCCTCTTTCTCTTCATATTTAAGTGCACAAATACATGTTTTTATACATCAAGGAATTTGAGAAATTAATAAAATAACTTTTTTTTTTCTCTCCCTCATGTGTTTTTGTACATGGTATCAGAGCTAGGTTACGATCCTAGGACCTGTGGGTTATGTTCCAACTGGATTGTGAACTCTGGTGTCACACACTATATTACTCCGCAAAAACCATTGAAGTTGATTGTCATTTCATTCAGGAAAAAGTTCAATTCAAGGAGTGAGTTAAAACACATTCCTGCCACCGGGCAAGTTGCTGACATTCTCACCAAAGTCTTACCTTGATCGTTGTACTATCTGTTTATATCCAAACTTGGTGTTTACGATTTGTATGCTCCAGCTTGTGGGGGAGTGTTGAAAAAATAATGTAAAAGCCCAAATTATGGTCCATCTTGTTGTGTTGTTTAGTCCCACATCTTTGGATGGGAATCCTCTCTTCTTTCTCTTCTTATTTAAGTGTACAAATACATGTTTCTATACATCAAGAAATTTGAGAAATTAATAAAATTACTCTTTATTTCTCTCCCTTGTGTGTTTTTGTACAAATATCATAATTTGGTTATGGAACTCCAACATTGGTTCATTATCTTACTAAAATAGAGTGGGGAAACCATGTGTACCCCATGCATGGAGGTTTCGCTAACAAAGTATCTAAGTAAAGGTCATGTACACAACCTTACCCCTGACATCATAGAGAGGTTGTGATGCGGAGCAGAGACGAGGACGCGTTTTGGGCTCGTTCGGGGCTGATTTGACAACTTTCCATATATGGCGTGCCCGGATCGACGATCGGGCTCCGCGATTGCGTCTGGAGCATCGCCGCGAGTCAAAACGCTATATTACTTTATATTTTTTGAGTTTATTTTGATGTATTTTAAGGGCTAACCCACCGGCCAATCATAGTCGTTGATGGGAATGTCCTAGTTTGTGTTTTCTTATAAATAGGATGCTAGGGGGCTGATTTGAGACCATTGCAGAATTTGGAGAAGCAGTATTCCCGGATTCCAGCGATCCCTCCCCGGTGCCGACGCCGTGGAACCCTAGGTGACGACTCCTATGCCGCCAAACTCCTCCTCAAGGTAACCCCTACCCCCACCTTCGTTTTCCACCCTTCAAATCCCTTTTCCAGCCATCGGAAACCCCCCAAAACCATTGCAGCCCGCCATTCCAGCCAGCAACCACTCTTCCCTGCCCAAAACATTGTTCATGTGAGCACTGTTCACCCGAAACACTGTTCACCCGGACCACCAACTTCCCCTCTTTCCTAATCCGCCGACTCCCCTCCGTGGATCCACCATCCCAATAGCCCTAAAATTCTAGATCAGTGTAGATCTAAGATTCTAGTCACCCGATCCGTTATTCCCACCGCGCAAACTTTCCATTTTTGCCCGGATCCGTCCCTAAATAGTGGATCTACCCATCCCCGGCCCGGATCTAATTATTCGTGGCCGGATCCGCCGTTTTACTACTCGTTACCACCGTTTTCCGTCAAGGGCAGCCACCGTCACCGTCGTCTCGCCACCGGTTCCACCTCTGATCGCCGATCTACACATCCGGCCATCCAAATCTTCAGTGTCTCAGTTCAGCCCTCTATTTTGTGAGCTTTTGTGGTATTGTATTATGAGATTTGACATTTTTCATTTGGTTGTTTATCTATATTGTGCTGCGATTACGGTTGTGTGGTAGTTATTTCCTTTTATGCTATTAATTGTTTGTGGATTTATTCGCCGTGCGCTTGCTTAGGCCCTCCGAGCGGAGGAAGCCGTTGTCAAATTGCTAAAAATTAATTGTTTGTTTCTTTATTTTGATTAACTGCGTTGTGCTATTACTTTTCATTGCTTAAATTAATTGTTGTCGTCATCCGATTGTCGCATTGCATTTAGGTGTTGCATTAGCATTTCCCCCACACCTACACGTAGAGTCCTAGCGCCCGAGCACCACTAGCCTACCCCTACATCAAATTGGTATCAGAGGTCAAGGTTAGGCCATTTGCATGCTTTGTAGTGGTAGGTCATATAGAGTCTTTAGGTTCATTCATGTCTAGTTATCGTCGTTGTTCGTCTCCTCCATCTGAGTATTCTAAGTCCGCCTATACCCGATCTTATAGAGCAACTTTAGAGAAATCCTCACGTTATCATGATGATTATTATCGTCTGCGACACACCACTTCCCGAGATCGTGTCGACCCACCGACACAACCTCACTATGTTAGAGATGATCAGTATGATGATTGTCGTCGTTCTTATCCTTGCACGCGAGCGGATCGTGTTGATCCTTCGACTCGACCCGATTACCTTAGGGATGACTATTTTGAGGATCCTCACTTTGAGAGAGATCTTGAGAGTCAGTTTCGTACAGTTTCCTCTTCCTTTGACGGCTCATCGAGTCCCGGGTTTTTCAGTTATTGGCTCGTGGATATTGAGTATTATCTCGATTATTTTGAATTATTCGGTGAGCGTCGCATCAAGTTAACGAAACTTAGATCAGGCGAGAGCATATTGGTCTAGCGTAGAGAGGACTCGCGAGCGAGATCGTCTTCATCGTGTCACGAGTTGGGTGGGCATGAAGCGTATTTTGTGCCAGAGGTATCTGCCTTCATCATATCGGAGTCGTTTGCTCGACCAATTATTTTACCTTCAGCAAGGACCTATGTATGTCGTTGAGTATAGGGATCGTTTTGATGAGTTGGTTGTGAGAAGTGATATCCGAGAGGACCCAGCCATGACCAACACCCGATTTCGGTCTGGACTTCGATCTGATATACGTACTGAGGTGGCTTATCACAGTTCGAAGTCCCTCAAGCAGACATATCAGCTCGCCCTCCGCTATGAACAGTCCTTGAGATCCGCAAGAGCTGGTCGATGGGATTCTCTCCTTGACCTCCGCAGTACGAGTCCCTCCCCTATTGAGGACACCACGATGCCTGGTGCGGATTGCTCCCACCCCAGTGAGGTGCTTAGCCAAGTGAGTGACCTACCTTTGGTTTTTGACGCTCCTCTAGTGGCACTGACTGAGAGTGAGCCTGAGCGACCTATTGAGTCTGTAGTGTTGTTCCCCTCACCCACACCTCCACTTTTGGCATGTCTGGGTTTGATTAACAAGCATACCCTAGACTCATGTCTTGACACCGCACCCGCAGACCCAGTCTTGAGCGTAGGTTTATGTCACTTTTCCCTTGGCATTACCCTGAGCCACGTTACGATCGAGAGCTCAGAGTTTGGTGTTGATCTCGTAGTGGCTATGTCACCCATGCACAGGGGCACTACCCCTTTCGATGGTACTCATCAGGAGGACCTTGACCTTAGTGACAAGCCCTATGACGAGCCCCCTGTTGAGCCTCCTGATGATCCGCCACATCTTGGTGAGGTTGAGACTCGGGTGAGCCACTCAGGTATGACGCCTCTTTCATTATCATCTCTGGCCTTGCCCCAGAGCAGGGACCTTGAGTGGAGCATGACATATGTAGGGCCTACCTTGAGTCCATTTGAGCATACTCATATTGTGAGGACCTACCTTATGACAGCTCAGACACTGGATGAGTTTTGGTACACGCCACCCGCTGAGCCACCCGATGAGTTCTTTCTTGTCTGGGACGCTCACCACATTTTAGAGTCACGACTTCTAGTCAATGCACACGATTTTCACTCAGGTGGTCGTCTCCTTCGTGATGACTTTTCTTACACACCTCCTGGGGACCCCCCTGATGCGCCACGTTCCCCGAGAGACATTTGGCTCTTTACGAGCTCGTGTTTGAGTATAGTTGTCTCTCACAGTCATCTGAGCACTCGTCACGCACAAGATGAGTTTGTCTACACTCCACCGAAAGAACCACTTGATAGGCCACCACATTTGAGAGACATCTCAGGCATTATTAGATTTTCTTATAAGGAGTGTACCGTATCTGTCATGTTGTCTTTGCGTCATTTGCATTACCTGCATGAGTCTGCTGAGTCATTTGCACAGCATTTGCATGATTTGCATGAGTCTGTCCGCCGACGAATAATAGCAAGCAATGAAATTTACAAAGCCCATGCAGATAAGAGAAGGCGAGAGCAAATACTTAATGTAGGCAAGAAGGTCATGGTGCGAGTCCGCCCTGAGAGGCTCCCTTCGGGGCCTGCCAAGAAGTTAAGCGCGAGGCAAATGGGTCTGTACTCAATTATTAGTCGTATTGGGACCAACGCCTACCGACTTGACATCCCGGCCAGTATGGGAATTCGCCCTGTGTTTAATGTTGAAAATCTGACTCCGTACTAAGAACCTCATGAGCATGTGGACCCAAGCAGTGGAGATACCCAGCCACCCCCATCCCCACTGTCGTTACCATATCACCCTCATACGTCCTCACCCATTGTTGACCTTCACCCACCTGGGGACTCGTCTTCTTTGGTTTCACCACAGGCACCACCGATCGCACTGGGATTCATCACTCGTGAGTTGAGCGTTGAGAGCTTCATGGAGACCAGACTCCACCAGTGCATTTCCACTACAGACGTTGGTGACTCTTTGGTACTTGCAGCAGAGCTTGATTGATTCGCCCCTGGACTTCGACTTCAGCATGTCCGTCTCCATTCACCGGAGATGATATCTTTTCAGTCAGGGGGAGTTGATCGGCGAGAACACTTTCCAGCGACGACACTTGGGCGACCTCTGGTGGACTTCTTCGAGTTTTACCCGGCATGCAGCGAGAGAATTTTGATCCCTATTCATCGGGAGATGAATTCTTTCAAGTCGGGGAGATTGATGCGGAGCAGAGACGATGACGCGTTTTGGGCCCGTTCGGGGCTGATTTGACAACTTTTCATATATGGCATGCCCGGATCGACGATCGGGCTCCGCGATTGCGTCCGGAGCATCGCCGCGAGTCAAAACGCTATATTACTTTATATTTTTTGAGTTTATTTTGATGTATTCTAAGGGCTAACCCACCGGCCAATCATAGCCGTTGATGGGGATACCCTAGTTTGTGTTTTCTTATAAATAGGATGCTAGGGGGCTGATTTGAGACCATTGCAGAATTTGGAGAAGCAGTATTCCCGGATTCCAGCGATCCCTCCCCGGTGCTGACGTCGTGGAACCCTAGGTGACGACTCCTAGGCCGTCAAACTCCTCCTCAAGGTAACCCCTACCCCCACCTTCGTTTTTCACCCTTCAAATCCCTTTTCCAGCCATCGAAAACCCCCCAAAACCGTTACAGCCCGCCATTCCAGCCAGCAACCACTCTTTCCTACCCAAAACACTGTTCATCCGAGCATTGTTCATGCGAACACTGTTCACCCGAACACTGTTCACCCGAAACACTGTTCGCCCGGACCACCAACTTCCACTCCTTCCTAATCCGCCAACTCCCCTCTGTGGATCCACCATCCCAATAGCCCTAAAATTCTAGATCAGTCTAGATCTAGGATTCTAGTCACCCGATCCGTTATTCCCACCGCGCAAACTTTCCATTTTTGCCCGGATCCGCCCCTAAATAGTGGATATACCCATCCCCGGCCCGGATCTAATTATTCGTGGACGGATCCGCCGTTTTACTACTCGTTACCACCGTTTTCCGCTAAGGGCAGCCAACGTCACCGTCGTCTCACCATAGGTTCCACCTCTGATCGCCGATCTACACATCCGGCCATCCAAATCTTCAGTGTCTCGGTTCAGCCCTCTATTTTGTGAGCTTTTGTGGTATTGTATTATGTGATTTGACATTTTTAATTTGGTTGTTTATCTATATTGTGCTGCGATTACGATTGTGTGGTAGTTATTTCCTTTTATGCTATTAATTGTTTGTGGATTTATTCGCCGTGCACTTGCTTAGGCCCTCCGAGCGGAGGAAGCCGTTGCCAAATTGCTAAAAATTAATTGTTTGTTTCTTTATTTTGATTAACTGCGTGGTGCTATTACTTTTCATTGCTTAAATTAATTGTTGTCGTCATCCGACTGTCGCATTGCATTTAGGTGTTGCATTAGCATTTCCCCCGCACCTACACGTAGAGTCCTAGCGCCCGAGCACCACTAGTCTACCCCTACATCAGGTTGCTTCCAGGAACCAAGGACCTTCAGTAAATACTGGAAGTAAATTATTTGTTCCAAAAAAATAGCTTTTGATCAATAATTCCATTATTTTATTAACGGCACTTAGAAGTTCTTTTATCGGACAAAATTGAATGGAGGTAACCTAAATATTGATAACTCCGTGGTATTTTAAAGTCAATAAGAAAATATTAGATCTACAGAATCTTAAAAAATAAGAAAAAAAGGCAGGGAAGAAGGAGAGAGAGGTACCTGTAATAACAATGCAACAGGCATTCCAACTATGTTGCTTCTTCCTATCACAACAGCTCTCTTCCCCTTGATTTCAATTTCATACCTGTGCAGAAGTTCCATGCACCCTTTTGGCGTACATGGGACAAATAAAGGATCCCTACCTTGCATGGCAAGACGACCAATATTCAGTGGATGGAAACCATCAACATCTTTCTCAATATTAACAGCATTCAAGATTTTCTCCTCACTCATGTGCTGTCAACGACCAAGAAAAGCATATATCAATAACCCGATTTGTTCTACTGCAAAAAGTATATATGATTGAGTGCAAACTGATGTATGATTGATTTTTTTATATCTTGTTATTGTCTTTCTTCTTTTTTTTGTCATGTAGGTGTCCTAGTTTCCTTTTTCAATGTCATTTTCTTTTTTGGGTAGGTTCACCAACATAATTTAAAGCGAGCGGCTACAAATCATAATCAGGAATAATAATATCAGATATGCGGTGAATGGTTCAGTGTGCAACACAATTATTGCGCCTGTACAGATTTTGCAGATGAATGAACTTAATTTATTCCTAATATTCATCATGCAGGGGACCTCGTTTTCAAACAAGTCAAGCAGATCATATAATGGGTTTACTCAACAGAATGAATAATCACCACCCATCATACCAAATAAAAGCACCCCCCCCCATACACACACACAACACACGCAAAAAAAAAACAAGTTAGTCCATGACAAATTATGTTTTTCTATGAGGGGCACTCTAACCAGGTAAATTTTCTTCCATTTTTTACTTGATCTAAGTGGGAAAATTTCCATTGAAATACATTTGCTAATATTTCACTAAACCAAACTACCTTTTAAATGCATATGAACCAAATATCTAATACCAAACAATGCAGTAAACTGCAGTCCATTCACTTCAACTCCCTCAAACCAAGCATTCTTATGTGTTCAGCTAATCAAAGATATGTCCAGTGCCTTAGCAAAATCAAACAGGTAAATGGATTCAATTCATTAAAAAAAACACACAACTAAAAAATGAAAATCTAACTGAAGTATATATAGGAAAATCAGATCAAAATTGCATCTTTAAAGAAAAAGAGGAATTGCAAGATACCCGTGGTAGAGGCAACTGTACAAGGATGCCATGGATTGATGGATTGCTGTTGAATTTGGAAATATGCATCAAAACATCTTCCTCTGAACTATCCTCAGGTAAATTAGCTTCATAAGATAAAATGCCCACATCATCACAGGCTTTCTTCTTGTTGCGTACGTAGGTTTCGGAATCCTTTCTCGAACCTACTAAAATAACAGCCAACCCAGGAACAATGCCAGTCAAGTCTTTAATGCTGTCTATCTCTTTAGCTATTTCATCTCTGATCTTCTTAGAAACTGATTTTCCATCAAGCAACTTTGAAGATGTCTCAGTTGTCATAGCAACTGCAAATAAATTTGAAGACAATGGCAAGGAAAATAACTTATTAACTAGAATTCATTGGAACTGATGACAAGGGAAGTCATCTAGTAAAAGTATCTATTTCATCAAAAACAAATTATCAACAAATTAAGGAGCACAAGTATCGCAACTACCTGAGTTTCGATAGCAGGAATATAGTACGAAGCAGACGCCACATGCTATTTTTAGTTTATGTAGCCCATGGGCATTTTTGTAATTTGTATTTCCCCACTCGCCTATATATATGAGTGGTAGTTTCTTTAGATAGACACTTTGGAAGTCTAGGGTTTTGGCTCTCTTGGAGAGTGGAGTGTCAAGGAGGACCCAGACTCCGGATGTTTGGCGAAAACTTGTTTCTCGATTGTACCTTTTATTGTTTAATGTAATGCATTTTCATTCCTTCAATCTTGATACAACTCTATTGTATCAGAATATGCATAGCATATCTTGTTTGGAAAAGCAAATATAAACCTTTACACATTAATAAGAAGTATTAAAAATAGCAAGAAATAGGGCCTATGTGCAGAAATTAAAAAAAGTGACAAAAATGGAAGAAATCCTAATGCCATTAAAGCCCCATTTGGGAGAGTTGTGGCGGTAGGGAAAGGAGTAGTAGCAAATGAAGGGCTGCAAATGGAGTTGCAGGAAACTGTCTATTGCAAATGAAAATTTGTTTGAATGATCTTCATTTGCAAAGCTGCTCAGAACAAGAAATCATTAAAAATTGGTTGGGAAAACAACAGTGCGGTAATTGTTTTAATGCAAATAGCAGAAATTTTTATGCGGAGTATTGTATTAAACAATTATAAAATGATACATATGGTCACATATCAACATATAAATTACGCAAATAATTATTGAAATCACTCACATTGCTTAGACATTCGAAAAACATAAATACATTGAGTAATAATTTTAAAGACGTAAATACTACATATTAGTGTTGGAAGCAAGAAACCGGTTCACAAGAGTTCTGATCAAAGGGGTAGAGCAAGGTTACTGATCTCGTGATTTAACATCACGACTCTGATGGCAAGAGCAAGAGAGAAAGAAAGAGCAAGGTCATTTACAACTAGAACTTTAGTACTGCAGCGAGAAGATTCCTTCACGTACCAGGAAGTCTAAAGAAACTTCACCTCTATTAGAACTGGCGGTCTGGCGGACTGACCTCGACGGCCTGGTACTGGCAGTCTGACGGTCTGGTGTTGGTGGTTTGATAGACTGACCTGGCAGTCTGGTATTGACGGTCTAACCTGGCGGTTTGACAGACTGACCTGGCGGACTGGTATTGGCTATGATGTTAGCAGTTTGACAGACTCCTCTGGCAAACAGGTCTAGCAGTCTGACTATCTTGAGAAACAGTGTGACCGCATCTTAAATAAAGCAAGGGAAGCTTGGTGGTCTAAACTGTTGTTGCGGTCTGGCGGTCAGGAGGTTGAAGATGTTACGATCTGGCGGTTAGAGTTGTCTAACCGCATCTGTTACTCCTGGTGGGAAGCTGCGGTCTGGATCATAGGCTGGCAAGTTATTCTGGTAGTCAGTCATTGGGGCGATTAGAGTTGTCTAACCGCATATAGCTCGTTGCGATCTGTAAATATGTATTCGCTCAGTTTGTCTGTTGTAATTTAATCTCACATCGTCTGTTGTATTCTCTCTCTATCCCCTCTCTCATATAAATTGGGCATCATACCCATGTAATATTAACTTTTTGGAAATGAAAAGTCTGTTATTTAGATTTTCTCACATGCTATCAGAGGACAACTCGGTCTTTCCGGCCTCATATTTCTAACCGCCTACTGAGCTCCTCTGCAGTCTCTATGGACTTTTTGGAAATGAAAAGTCTGTTATTTAGATTTTCTCACATGGTATCAGAGGACAACTCGGTCTTTCCGGCCTCATATTTCCAACGGCCTACTGAGCTCCTCTGCAGCCATTTGGTCTTTCGCCCGCTGATCCTTGCGATCCCTTTCTATTCGCTTCTTGTGGACTCCGCGATCTTCTCCCTTGTGATGCGGTCTCTTTCTAACCGCTCGGTTAGATGTCTGTGGGGTGGTTTCTTTCTAACCGCGCGTGCTCTTCGCGCGGTCCTCTCAGTCCGCACGGCTTGTTTCTCCTGCCTTCTTTCGATGGACACTCCAACTTCTACCATGTCTGCACCTCCTTATCAGACCGTTGCCTCTGTTTCCACTCCTTTCGGTAATCTTGGAACTGCTTCCAAGCTGACTGACCCAAATTATCTGGATTGTAGTGTTTCGTCCATATTCTTGTTATGATCTTAACGCACGTCATCATCTTACTGATGACCCTCCTGCTCGAGGGTCTACTGATTTTGATGACTGGAACGTCAGTGATGCTTTGGTCAGAACATGACTTGTTAATAGTCTTTCTGATGAGTGTCTACTCGCCATTCGTCATGATGAGATGGTTAAGACTGCTTGGACTCATCTTGTTGCTTTGTACTCCAAGGGTGCTCAAACATCACGCATACACATGTTATGTGTTGATCTATTTTTTCGTCCCACATTGACTCATGTTGCTGCCTACCAGGACGTGCAAGTCTTAGGCACCGAACTTTTTTAGCATCGTCCCTTCACCGCTGATCTTGCTGAACAACACAAATACTTCCAGGAACTTCTAGTTGTGTGTTATCTGTTTCGCCTTCCAGAGTCTAATGACATGATTAGGCAACAAATTCTAGATGAGACTGACTATCCCATTCTAGATGTCACTGTTGCTCATATCGTTGCTGTTATTACTCTTCTTCAACGTCCTCTGCTTGCATCTTCACCCCATCCTGACACCATTGGTCATCCAGTTCGTTCTAGCAATCCTAGTGGTCGTGGAGGTCACTCTGGTGGGCGTGGTGTATCTCGACATCTCTGTTATCATTGTGGCAAGACAGGACATCTTGTTGATTGTTGTTGGGTCAAGTATCCTCATCTTAGCCCTTTGGCGGGTGACACGACAAGGAAATCCATATCCCTTGCCTCATCTTCAGGAAGTGCTAATATGCTTACCCAGAGTAACTTATTGACTCTGGGGCTACTAATCACATGACAGGCAATACTCGATTGTGCTCTCGTTTGGACAAGCATAACCAGTCACCTCCGATTTTTATTGCGGATGGTACTCCATCTCCGGTGTACAGGACTAGTGTAGTCCACGTCACCCCGTCTCTATAGCTTGAGGACACTCTCTACGTCCCCACCTTTTCGTGCAATTTGTTGTATGTTTCTGTAAACAGCTAAATTGCACAGTTATCTTTACATCTACTACTTCTTTTCAGGATCCTCACTGAAAGCAATGGTCTCCTCTTCTTTGACAATATCACTGATTTCTTTGCTTCTCTTCTGCAATAGCATATTCGCCTTGGTCATCCTCCTCGCCTCATCTACCAAGTCCTACCGGACCTCCCTAAGGAGGATTCATCTCTGAACTGTGAAGCCAGTCAACTTAGCAAACATCATCGCTCCTCTTATCCTGCAAAAGATAAGGACGTAGTTCTTCTTATCTCTTTGATCTTGTCCACTCAGATGTTTGGGGTCCTCCTACTAAGTCTGTGGGTGGTGGTAATCTGCACTTTGTTACCTTTATTGATGATTTTTCACGATGTACTTGGTTGTATCTCTTAAAAGAACATTCTGAACTTTTTTTTGTTCATTTCTTTTTATAATGAGATACATACTCAGTTTGTTGTGTCAATTAAGCTTCTTCAAACTGACAATGCCAAAGAGTGTCTAAGTCATCAGTTTTTGGATTTTTGCATGCATAATGGTATTATTCATCAAACCAGTTGCCCCTACACTTCTCAACAAAATGGCGTTACTAAACACAAAATTCATCATCTCTTGATGTTGCTCGTACTCTTCTAACACAAATGAATGTTCCTCGATCATATTGGGGTCATGTCATCCTTCTCTCTTATTATTTCACCAACTGTATTCCCTCTTAGCTTCTTCAAGGCAAAACCCCGTTCTCAATCTTGTATCCAGGAGCCACTCTGTTTTCTTTATCTCTATGTGCTTTTGGTTGTACAGCGTTTGTCCACTATCATTCTCCTGGTCGTGACAAACTTTCTCCTTATTCTGTTAAGTGTATCTTTTTTGGCTACTGTCCAACTCAGAAGAGGTATCGGTATTTTGATCATCTTCTCCGAAAATAGTATGTTTTTGCTGATGTGAAGTTTTTTGAAGATACACCTTACTTTCCCCGTACCTCTACTCTCTCACCACTTGTTGATTCCCCGTCTATGCCACTAATCTTTGCACCTCTATCTGACCTCCATCTTTCTTCTCTGCATTTTTCTTCACTTCCTATGCCAGTTTCCGTTTCACCACCGCTATCTTCTAATCCTGCTTTTCCCTTGGAGTCATTGCTGACAGTTCCCGGGCCAGCAATCTCTCCGACGGATGGATCTGATACAGAGGACAAGTCGGATCTCGATCTTCATATTGCTCTACGGAAAGGGGTTCGAACGTGCACTAAGCATTCCATTCATGATGTTGTTTTTTATGACTGTCTTTCCCCAACTGGAAGGTATTTTGCTCTCGCTCTCTCAGCTACTGTCACCCTGACTACCTATCGAGAGGCGCTTGTTACTCCTCATTAGAAAGCTGCTATGAACGAGGAAATAAAGGCCTTGATCGATAGGGGTACTTGGACTATTGTCCATACCCCTTTATGGATAGATGTGGTTGGTTGTTGTTGGGTCTTTGTCATCAAATTTCACCTTGATGGAACTATTGATCGCTATAAGGCTAGACTGGTGGTCAGGGTTTTACTCAGACATATGGTGTGGACTTCTTTGACATTTTTTCCTCGGTTGCTCGCATTAGCACTATCCGCGTTCTTTTCTCTGTGGCTATTAATAGGGATTGGGAGATGTCTCAGTTGCATGTCAAAAATGTCTTCCTTTATGGTGAACTCTCCAAGAGGTGGTATACATGGAGAACCTTTCTGGGTATATTGTTCAGGGGGGGTCTCAGGTGTGCAAGTTACGGAAGGCAATATATGGTCTAAAGCAAAATCCACGGGTCTGGTTCGATAAATTTAGCAAAGTTATCTCAGTTATTGGCTTTGCTTGAAGTTTTGCAGAACATTCTTTTTTCATATGCAAGACTTCTAAAGGGCTAGTTGTTCCTGTTGTCTATGTGGATGACATTCTCCTTACAGGTGATGATAAGGAGGGAATTGATTTAGCAAAAAAGCATTTTCTGCAACATTTTGCTACGAAAGATATGAGATCTCCTAAGTACTTTTTGGGAACAAAAATCTCGCAAAAACCCAACTCAATAATTCTCTCACAACGAAAATATGCGTTGGACCTTTTGAAGGAGACTAGTCTTCTTGGGGTAAGACATGTTCGATGTTTGATGGTCGTTGGTGATGACAAGAGTTGGACTGAGGAATCGTCTTTTCTTCCAGATAGTACAAGGAACAGAAGACTGGTGGGAACTGGGAAAGTTCATTTATCTGACTGTCATAATACCAGATATCTGTTATGCAGCGGGCAAGGTCAGTCAGTTATGCAAGCCCACAGGGAGTGTCATCTTCGTTCAGCCTTGAAAATCCTGGAATATGTGACAGGGTCTCCAGGAAAGGGGTTACTATTTCAGACGACTTGTGAATTGAAATGGTTACGGGAGCTTATGTTTGGCTTAGGGGAGGTTTATGATCATCATTTACCAATGTTCTGTGACAATAAGACTGTTATATACATATCAAAGAATCCAGTTTTTCATGAAAGAACAAAGCACATTGAAGTTGACTGCCACTTTATCAGAGAAGAAATATTGAAGAATCAAATTTGCACTCCGTTCGTCACTTCTGACAAAGAACTTGCAGATATTTTTACCAAACCAGTATTCACTTCTCTTTCAGATGTCTGTGACAAGCTGGACATGATTGACATATATGTTACAGCTTAAGGGGGAATGTTAGAAATGGCGGTCTAACGGACTGACCTTGGTGGTCCGGTAATGGCGATCTGGCGGTCTGGCAGACTGACCTGTCGGTCTGGTGTTGGCGGTTTGACAGACTGACCTAGCGGTCTGGTATTGACGGTCTGACCTGGCGGTCTAGTGATAACTGACCTGGCGGTCTGGTGATAACTGACCTGGCGGTCTGGTGATAACTGACCTGGCGGTCTGGTGATAACTGACCTGGCGTCTGGTGATAACTGACCTGGCGGTCTGGTGATAACTGACCTAGCGGTCTGGTATTGGCGGTCTGATGTTGGCAGTTTGACAGACTCCTCTGGCGCACAGGTCTAGCAGTCCGACTATCTTGAGAACCAGTGTGACTGCATCTTTAATAGAGCAAGGAAAGTTTGGTGGTCAAAACCGTTGTTGTGGTCAGGTGGTCAGGAGGTTGAAGTTGTTGCGGTCTGACGGTTAGAGTTGTCTAACCGCATCTGTTACTCCTGATAGGAAGTTGTGGTCTGGATCAAAGGTCGGCGGGTTCTTCTGGTAGTCAGTCATTGGGGCGGTCATTGGGGCGGTTAGAGTTGTCTAACCACATAGCTCGTTGCGGTCTGTAAATATGTATTCGTCCAGTTCACCTATTGTAATTTAGTCTCACATCGTCTGTTGTATTCTCTCTCTATCTCCTCTCCCCTAAAAATAGGAGGTCATACTCAAGTAATATTAATTTTTTAGAATTGAAAAGTCTGTTATTTAGATTTTCTCACAACCTCCAAAACCAGGAGCTGAGCTAGGCAAGAGGAAGGAACGAACTTACGAAGTAAGGAGCTTTGGGGGTTCAAAGTGCCTTTCTTAGTACCCCTGAGGTCCTTATTTATAGAAACCAATAGGGTATTGGTCTGCGAATAGCCTCCCCCGACAAGGTCTCTAGGAGGTTCCTGTAGGCAGCACAGTTGATTTCTGGAGGCTGCCGAGTTGAAGATTATCGTGGACTCCTGTGACGAGGACTCTTGTGACAAGGTCTCCTATGACGAGTACTCCTGCGACGAGTACTTCTGTGGCGAGTACTGGGACTAGGTTTATGGTGACGAGTACTCTTACGACGAGGTATCCTATGACAGTACTCCTGAGGACTGTCTGGTGCAGAATTGAACATATGAGGTTTCTTCCTTATGCATTTAAGATCTGGACGAACTACGGATTATACACATAAATTGTTGGAACCAAGAAACTGATTCACAAGAGTTCGGACCAAAGGGGTAGCTGGTGTATTCCAAAATCTGGATTTTAATTTTAAAAATATTTTTTTATCTCTTTTAAAATAATTGTGGCGCAAGCGCTTATGAAAAATATCACATGACAATCGACTTAGGGATTGCAAATGCGCAAAAATGTCTAACATTCAAACATTGATTTATCATGATTTACCTCATTCCACAAGCGACAAAGAAAAAACGCATAAAAAGAGTTTCAAATTATCGACAAACAGGCAAGTGGTAATTTTTAGCGAGCTCTGAAAATTTTAAAGATCGATTAACTTAAGCATAAAATCATAATAACTGTAGATGAACAATGAGCATAAGAGGTATACCATAGCCACGCCACAAATGGTGAAGAATCCACGAAAAATACTCAACCGGGACGGATGGAGGCTAAAATGAAGATCGCCGCTCGTGTTAGGTCGGGGAAGGGTCGTAGGAGAATGGATCGAGAACGGTGCGGATGGAAGGAGATGGGTGAAGGAAGAGGAGTCGGGCTGGACCTTTTGGGAAATAGAGAAATGAATTCTCCATTACCAAAATTTTGTCCTAGCACCTCTTTGACGTTGGGTTGGCAGCATAATATAAAGGTAGGGGTAGGTTTCAAGAATATGTTTTAATATTGATATTAAATAAAACTAACTGAGGGAGGGTTTTAATCAAAGATTGCTGGCGGAGAGTAAAAGCATGGGGCAGTTTTTCAAAGGTTGATAAGTCAAAATAGAAGAAGAGAAAGTAATAACCATTAAGAGGAGAATGAAAGCAATTTTATAATTTTGGGCTGCCACCATAATGCATCAAAATATATGTTATAATGGGGCTTTTAAATGTCGTTTTTAATATTGCATGACACTCCACTTCTCAAAGAACCAACTGGAATAAAATAGAGTTACCACTAATTCTAATGGAAGGAATTAAGCGCATTTAAGATGGGAGTTCAAAAAGCATTTATTTGGTATTCCACTATTCCCTTCATCTAATAACCTCCAACAAATAGGAATTTTCAAAATTAATTTTAATTTAAGAAATAAAACATTTATATTAAATTATAATTTCTTACATGCAAATTTAAATTCATTTTTAATTTCAAAGCTTGCCCAAAATATCACCGAGCTTGATTTGACGGACATTTTCATTCATGATCTAATTGGGCGGTCACTCCAATAAGTCGTACAAACAAATATTAGTACAAACGAGGGAGGGTAAAAAGCGTGATTCAAATACACAAACACACATGCACAAGAAAACATGTGCAAAAATAAATAAAACAACATGCGTGAAGACGTGCGCGACACTAATAAAAATGTGAGAAATAAAAGTAAAATATGATGCGACTAGGATTGCATCAGTAACGCGTGGTTATTGATCTAGCGGTTTAATACCATGACTCTGATGGCAAGAGCAAGAGAGAAAGAAAGAGCAAAGTTGTCCACAAACAGAACCTGAGTATTGCAGCGAGAAGGTCCCGCCACGTACCCGAAAGTCCAAAAAAACTTTCCCTCCAAAGCAAAGAACTGAACTAGGCACAAGCAAGGCACGGACTTGAGAAGTAAGGAGTTTGGGGGGAGGGGGGGTTCAACGTGTCATTCCTAGTACCCTTGTAGTCCTATTTATAGATAAATCAAAGGGGTATGCGAATAGAGGCCCCAACGGGGTTTCTAGAAATTTTTTGCAAGAACCAGAGTTGATTTCTGAAAGGTGTCGAACTGAAGGTTGTCGAGGTTTCCTTTAATAAGTATTCTTGTGACCAGTCTCCTGTAACGAGTACTCATGCGATGAGTACTCCTGCGACAAGTACTCTTGTGACGAGGACTCCTGTGATGAATACTCCTTTGACGAGGTCTTCTGTGACAAGTACTCATGAGGTTACTGTTGGGTGTTGAGTTGAACATATGAGATCACTTCTTGATGTATTTCTGATCTCGACGAATTATGAATTATACACAAAATGTTGAAACCAAGAAACTGATTCACAAGAATTCAGACCAAAGGGATAGCCCGAGTGATGCGGAGCAGAGACGAGGACTTGCAGTGGATGACGAGTTTGGGCCCGTTCGGGGCCAATTGACGACTTTCCATATATGGCATGCCCGGATCGACGATTGGACTCCGCAGATGCGTTCGGATTCGCGTTGCGAGTCAAAATCATATATTATTTTATTATTTTTAGTTTATTGTTAGTGCATTTGAGTGGCATCTCCCCCCAGCCAATCATAGTCCTTGATGGGGGATGTTTTAATCTTTGTTTTATTATAAATAGAGGTGATAAGGGGGCTGATCTAGGCATTGCAGATTTTGGAGAAAGAAAATCCCGGGAATCCGCGATCCCCCCCAAGGCCAATGTCGTGGAACCCTAGGTGACGACTTCTAGGTGCTCAAACTCCTCACCAAGGTACCACCTACTCATGCCCCCCTTTTCCCCACCACAAAACCCTCTTCCACCGCCCAAAAATTCACCCACCTCCCGCTGAATCTGCGACCCCAGCAAGCCCTAAAACAACCAGCGGCTACTTCACCAGCACTATTCAAAAATACAAGTAACTGTTCATTTATATAGTTTTATTAAATCTTGAACCCCGACCTGCTGTTGCCCCTCCCCTCAACCTCCCGGCCCTCCTCCGTCAGACCTGGAGCCGGCAGACTCTGGCCTCCCCTCCTCCAACAGCATCACCTGTCGTCCTCCTGTCAAGCCGTCGGCCTCCCTGCTCCAACTCCACCACCTCCACCACTCATCCCCTACGTGGAACCACCTTCAAATAGCCCCAATTTCCAGATCGGTCCAGATTCGGAAATTTCATCCCCCCGATCCGTCATTTATACCACCCGTCCAACACTCCCTAACCTTGATCCGTTACTACATCATCGGATCTACCCACCCCCGCCCAGATCTCCACCTACGTGGCCGGATCTATCCATTTCCGATCCATTTTTCATCTTGCGTCGTCGAGGACAGCCACCTCCACTATTTCCACGCCGCCGGTTCCACTCTTGATCGTTGATCCACGCATCCGGCTCCAGAATCTTTATTGTCTTGGTCAGCCCACTATTTAGTGTGTATTATTGTATTGGATTATTATTTTCAGCATTTATTTATCGAATTGGACAACATATTGGCTTGGATATCTCGTATGGTAGTAGTTTGTTAGATTATTATTGTGATTTGCAGGATTTATTCGCCGCGCGCTCGTGCTTTGGCCTTCCAGACGGAGAAAAGCCTAAGCTTGTTTGCCCAAATAAATTATTTTGTCTTGTCTTGAATTATCTGTGTGGGATGATTTTAATTTATTATTTAAATTGTGATCTAGCCGTCGGATTTGCATAGCAAGTGGAATTAGGTCGCAGATTTCCCGCCGCCTATAGATTCGCCATGTGTCAATTGGTATCAGAGGTAGGTTGCGTGCAGCCAGGTTACACGCTCTTTTGATACGCAGTCGTAGAGTCTATAGGTTTTTCATTATGTCTAGGCGTCACAATTATTCACCTCCTCAATTTAGAGGTCCCGAGCCCACTTGTACCCGCTCTCATAAAACCCTGTCAGGGAGATCATCACATTATTACGACGATTATTCTCGAACGCAGTGCACCACTTTCAGAGATCGTGTTGACCCGCCGACACGATCTCACTATACTAGAGACGATCAGTATGATGATTATCGTCGTTCTTATACGTGCACGCGAGTGGATCGTGTTGATCCTTCGACACGACTCGATTACCTTAGAAATGATTATGATGAGGATATTCGTTCCGAGAGAGATCTTGAGAATCAATTTCGTATTGCTACCCCTTCCTTTGACGACACATCGAGTCCCGAGTCTTTCAGTTATTGGCTCGTGAATATGGAGTATTATCTTGATCATTTTGAGGTATTCGGTGAGCGTCGCGTCAAGTTTGCGAAACTTAGACTTTTAGATCAAACGAGGACATATTGGGCTAGCGTTGAGAAGACCTGCGAGCGAGACCGTCTACATCGCATCACCAATTGGGTGGACATGAAGAGTGCTTTGTGTCAGAAGTATTTGTCTTCGTCGTATCGGAGTTGCTTGCTCGGCCAATTATTTTCCATTCGGCAAGCATCCATGCCTGTCACTGAGTGCAAGGACCGTTTTGATGAGTTAGTCGTGATGAGTGATATCCGGGAGGACCCATCCATGACCATTCCCCGATTTCGTTTTGGACTTCGGTCTGACATACGTACTAAGGTAGCTTATCATAGCTCGAAATCCCTTGAGCAGATATATCAGCTCGCCCTTCGTTATGAACAGTCTTTGAGATCCGCAAGAGCTTGTCGATGGGATTCTCACCCTGACCTCCACAGCATGAGTCCCTTACATACTGAGGTCACCATGACGTCTACCACTGTCCTGTCAGCCACGACAGAAGTGATACATGAGGCAGATTGCTCTCACCCCAGTGAGGTGTTTGGCCTAGTGAGTGACCTATCTCTTGTTGTTGACCCGTCTCTTGTGACCCCGACTGAGAGCGAGCCTGAACGACCTACTAAATCTGTAGTGTTGTGTCCCTCACCCACACCACCTCCTCTGCCATACAGCGGGTGAGTTAGCACCCAACCACAGGCCCATTTCCTAACACCGCACCCACAGATCCATTATTGAGTGAAGGTCTATGTCATTCTCACATTGTCACAGCCCTGAGTCACATCACGACCGAGGGTCCAGAGCCTGGTGTTGATCTCTTAGTGGTTATATTACCCATTGCGGAGACACTACCCCTCACGATGGTACTCATCTGGAGGATCATGACCCTGGTGAAGAGTACTATGACGACCCCCATGTTGAGCCTCCTGATGAGCCACCACATCCTGGTGAGGATGCGATTCAGGTGAGCCGCTTATTTACAAGTTTCGGGTTAGTGGCGTTTCTTCCCTCATCGTCTCTGGCCTTGCCCCTGAGGATGGATATTTTGTGGAGCATCAATTATTTAGGGCACCACCTGCTGATGCATCGCACCCTCGATGAGTTTGGGGACGCACCACTTGCTGACCCACCAGACGAGCTTTTTCTTTTCGGGGACACGCATCACACTCGAGATTCGCATCTTTTAGCCGGCATACGCGATTTTCATTCAGGTGATCGTCGCATTCGTGATGACTTTTCTTGCACACTTCCTGGTAAGCCCCCTGATGTGTTACACTCCCTGAGAGACATTTTGCTCTCCATGAACTCGCCCTTAAGTGTAGATGTTTCTCACGATCATCTGAGCACTCGTTTCACATGAGATGAGTTTTCTTACACTCCACCGAGAGAGCCTCCTGATAGGTCACCTCCCTTGATAGATTTTCGGATCATTATTAGATTTTTCTCATAGAGAGCATGTTTTGTCTGGTATGTTTCATTTGCATGAGTTTGTCGAGTCATTTCTTCATCATTTACATGTGTCTGTTGAATCGTTTGTCCATTGTTTGTATATGTGGCATGAGTCGGTCCGACGGAAAATCCATAATGATAATAAATTTTATAAATCACATGCGGATGTTCACTGGAAAGAGCAGGTACTTCATGAAGGCGAGCAGGTGATGGTGAGAATTTGCGTTGTGAGGCTCCGTGCGAGGCTTGCTAAAAGCTTGAGCGTTAAACGAATGGATCCATATATAATCATGAGACAGATCGAAGCAAACACCTATGATCCCGATATCCTTGCAAGTATAGACATTCATCTGATATTTAGTGTTGAAGATATAATGTCGTACTTCGAGCCTCGCGAGTATGTGGACCCAAGCAGTGGGGACTTCCGGCCGCCCACACCTCCCTTTTCGTTGTCTGGCCAACTTCATAGCCCACGCACGTCTGATGGCCACCACTACTCACCCACTTCTAACACCCACCTACCTGAGGACTCATCTTCTGTGGTTCTACCTACGGGGCTGCCAATCGCACCGGAATCCGCCACTTGTGAGTTGAGCGTTGAGAGCATCACGGAGACCAAAATCCACCAGTACATTCCTACTATAGACGTTGGTGACACCTGGGTACTTGCAGCAGAGCATGATCGATTCACCCATGCACTTCGACTTCAATACGGTCGTCTCCATTCACCGGAGATGACAGCTTTTCAGTCAGGGGGAGTTCATTGACGAGGACACTCTTTCATCAACGACACTTGGACGGCCTATGGTGGACCTTTTCGAGTCTTACCTGGCATACGTCGAGAGAATTCCGATCCATATTCATCGGGAGATGAATTCTTTCAAGCCGGGGAGAGTGATGCAGAGCAGAGATAAGAACTTGCAGTGGATCGCGAGTTTAGGCCCGTTCGGGGCCAATTGACGATTTTCCATATATAGCGTGCCCGGATCAACGATCAGACTCCACATATACGTCCGGATTCGCGTTGCGAGTAAAATCATATATAATTTTATTATTTTCGGTTTATTGTTGGTGTATTTGAGTGGCCTCTCCCCCCGACCAATTATAATCGTTGATGGGGGATGCTCTAATCATTGTTTGATTATAAATAGAGGCGATAAGGGGCTGATCTAGGCATTGCAGGTTTTGGAGAAAGAAAATCCCGGAACTCCGCGATCACCCCTCGGCGCCGACGTCGTGGAACCCTAGGTGACGACTCCTAGGTGCTCAAACTCCTCCCCAAGGTACCATCTACTCATACCCACCTTTTCCCCACCACAAAACCCTCTTCCACCGCCCAGAAATTCCCCCACCTCCCACTGAATCTGCAACTCCAATAAGCCCTAAAACAGCTAGCGGCTGTTTCACCAGCACTATTCAAAAATACAAGTTACTGTTTATTTATATAGTTTTATTAAATCTTGAACCCCGGCCTGCTGCTGCCCCTCCCCTCAACCTCCCGGCCCTCCTCCGTCAGACCTGGAGTCGGCCACCTCTGGCCTCCCCTCCTCCAACGACACCACCCGCCGGCCTCACTGCTCCAACTCCACCCCCTCCACCACTCCTCCCCTTCGTGGATCCATCTTCAAATAGCCCCAATTTCCAGATCGGTCCAGATCTGGAAATTTCAGCCCCCCGATCCACCATTTCTACCACCCGTCCAACACTCCCTAACCCCGATCTGTTACTACATCATCAGATCTACCCACCCCCTCTCGGATCTCCACCTACGTGGCCAGATCTATCCATTTTTTATCTTGCGCCGCCGAGGACAGCCACCTCCACTATTTCCACACCGCCGGTTCCACTCTTGATCGCTGATCCACGCATCGGACTCCGGAATCTTCATTGCCTTGGTTAGCCCACTATTTAGTGTGTATTGTTGTATTGGATTATTATTTTCAGCATTTATTTATCGGATTGGACATCATATTGGCTTGGATATCTCGTATGGTAGTAGTTTGTTAGATTTTTATTGTGATTTGCAGGATTTATTCGTCGCGTGCACGTGCTTTAATCCTCCGCGCGGAGGAAAGCCTAAGTTTGTTTGCCCAAATAAATTATTTTGTCTAGTCTTGAATTATCTGCGTGGGATGATTTTAATTTATTATTTAATGTGTGATCAAGCCGTCCGATTTGCATAGCATGTAGGGTTAGGTCGCAGATTTCCCGCAACCTATAGATTCGTCCTGCGTCACCGAGGTTATTGATCTAGCGGTTTACACCACGACTTTGATGGCAAGAGCATGAGAGAAAGAAATAACAAGGTCGTCTACAAACAGAACCTCAGTTCTGCAACGAGGTCCCTCCACGTACCTAGAAGTCCAAAGGAACATTTCCTTCAAAGCACAAGGAAAACACGAACTTGAGAAGGAGTTGGGAATTTCCTTCAAAGCACAAGGAAAACACGAACTTGAGAAGGAGTTGGGGGTGGGGGGTGGGGGTGGGGGTGGGGGGATGGGGGGGTGGGGGTGGGGGATGGGGGGATGGGGGTGGGGGGATGGGGGGATGGGGGGATGGGGGGGGGTCACGTGTCTTTCCTAGTACCTTTGTGGTCCTATTTATAGACAAACCAAGAGGTATTAGTTTGCGAATAGCCACTTAGACGAGGTCTCTAGAAGGTTTTTGCAGGCAACCAAGTTGATTTTTGGAGGTTGTCAGGCTGAAGGCTGTCGAGGTCTCCTGTGACGAGTACTCCTGTAACGAGTCTCCTGTGACAAGTTTCTTGTGACAAGTACTCATGTGATGAGTACTCCTAAGACAAGGTATCCTGTGATGAGTACTCTTGTGACGAGGTCTTCTATGATGAGTACTCCTGAGATTACTGTCTTGAACATATGAGGTTTTTCCTTATGCATTTTTGATATCAACGAATTACGGATTATACAATTAGCTTTATATAAGGGTTCAACAATGAATTCATGCGATGTAATCATTTCATCAACACCTACTCGCTGATATGGGTCCACAACAGTTCTCGTTATTAGTTAATTTTATATATGCATTATTAATTTGTCATGTTAGTGTCGTCATTATTATTGTCGTTATTTATGTTATTATGATGTTTTGTGTCTTCAATTTCATGTATAATATTTTGATAATTGTTGAAGTCTTGTATTCTCTATTTAAGTGATCCCAGGGGTATATGAATCATGATGAATTAAATTATGTAAGTTGCATTCCTCTCTTGAATTCTTTTTTCCTCAATTTCTAGGGTTAGGGTTGAACACAGCTCCCCTTCTTCCTCTCCCCTCACATCCTCCGTCGACTGAGCTCGACTCCGCCTGTATCTCCGCCTCCACCGCCACCTCCGACGATTTTACGACTAGGCTCGTAACATCTTGATATCGGAGCCCTCGATCCTACCCACGCACATCTTTTATCATTCAGAAATTCCAGTCGTCTACAACAACAGCCAATTTTTGATCCCTTTCGAAAATTATCGGAGCCTCTTCTAAGAACTCTTATCAAAGGAGGCGCGGGTTCGAAGCGCTCCAACAACCGGCCGCTGGGTTTATCCCGGGAGCCCGGGGTGAGCCCGCAGAGACGAGGTTGGGGTGTGCGGTCTGTAGGTCTGTTCGGGTCCACGTAGCCACTCGTGGTGCCCGTAACAAATTGTTCCTTGTTTGATGCATGCAAATCATCTCTTTGAAGCTCCAAATTTGAATGACGTAGTTGCTTCCCGTTGTGATCTTCACGATCTCTGCTTTTTGGGTACCTTTTAGGGGGGAAAACTAGCGTAGTTTAAATTGGGATACATAGGAACTATGCTGCAGAGTAGTACATTTTATGATTATGCTAAGTATTTTAATATGGTTGCCTTCCTTTTTACATACGCTGGATCCGGGGCAAAACAAGGCTTTGCTTCAGGATTTCTTTAAATAAAACTTTCCTTTGTATGTTACATACAACTCCTACAAACTCTATAATAAAACAAAGAAAAATAAATTGAACTTTGAAGAGTTAAATAAATCAGAGGAGTATAAGAACATAATATTTCATCGTAAAATTCAAGTATCAGAGGTAAAAGATGCTCTAAATAAGATGAAGAATGGAAAGGCGGTTGGGTCAGGCGATATACCCTTCGAAGTATGAAAATGTCTAGGAAATGAATAAATTTTGTGACTTACATATTTTTTCAATAAAATACTAAAGTCAAAGAGAATATAAGATCAATAGAGAGAAAGTAACTTGGTACATTTGTATAAGAATAAAGGAGATATATAAAATTGTGTTAATTAAAGAGGAATTAAATTGATGAGTCATACCATGAAACTATGGAAACGAGTAATAGAAAAAAAATTAAGAAGAGAGACTAACATCTCGGAGAATCAATTTGGATTCATGCAAGGGAGGTCGGACATGGAAGCTATACATCTCTTGAGGAGACTCATTGACAACTATCGAGAAAGAAAACAAGATCTGCATATGTTGTTTATTGATCTTGAGAAGGTTTATGATACAGTTCCAAGAGAGATCTTATGGAGAGTCTTAGAAAAGAAAGATGTAAATGTATCATATATTGACATAATCAAAGAAATGTATACAAATTCAGTGACAAGGGTGAGGACATCTGGAGGATTAACACAGGAATTCCCTATTACTGTTGGATTACATCAAGGTTCAGCTTTAAGCCCTTATCTTGTTACCCTTATCTTAGATGAGCTCACCAGACATATCCAACAAGAACTACCTTGGTGTTTATTGTTTGCGGATGATATCGTTTTGGTTGATGAGACCCGCGAGGGTGTAAATGCAAAACTTGAAGCTTGGCGAGATACTTTAGAAAAGAAGGGTTTTAGGTTAAGCAGGGTAAAGACGGAGTATATGAAGCTTAAATTTAGCAGTACAAGGACAGATGACTTCGTTATTAAGTTGAGTGATCAAGATATTTCCTGTAGTGAGTGTTTCAAATATCTTGGATCGATAGTTCAAAAATATGGAGGTATTGATAAAGATGTGACACATAGAATCCAAGCGGGTTGGTTGAAGTGGAGAGGCGCATCAGGGATCTTATGTGATCGTAAAGTACCACTAAAACTTAAGGGCAAGTTTTACCGTACTGCAATTAGACCCGCGATGCTCTATGGTTCTGAGTGTTGGGCAGTGAATTGTGTACATGAGCAAAAAATGGGAGTTGCGGAGATGAGAATGCTTAGGTGGATGTGTGGACACAAGAGATTGTATAAAATTAGGAATGAAAGTATCAGGGATAAGACAGGAGTAGCACCAGTTTCAGAGAAGATGCGAGAAGCTCGTCTAAGATAATTTGGACACGTACAAAGAAGACCATTAGAGGTAGTTGTTAGGCGTTGTGAGAGTCTAGTCACTAGGCATGTTAGACGAGGGAGGGGTAGACCAATAAAGCTTGGAATGAAACTATAGAGAAAGACATGATGTACTTAGGCATTAGTGAGATTATGACAAAAAATAGGGCACAATGGCAACAAAGGATCCATATAGCCGACCCTGCTATAGTGGGATAAAGGCTTGAGTGTTGTTGTTGTTGTATCAAGAAACTACACTCATTATTAGAGATCATGGATCACATGTATTTTTTTAACTTTTACACTTAAGAAGACAGGAATATTTTCGTTGAGATAACTCAAGTCATCACTAGAACACTCGACTCCACTCAACTAATTTAGACATGCTCTCTATTGTTGCTGCTTTTTTATGCCAAGAAATTGCTATTTAATAGAGTTTTTCAGCCAGGAGTTTCTTGAGAAATTAGTAGAATCCTTGGTTTTTCATTCTCCCTTGCTTCTGCATAAGTTGTTGATTGTATTGGTTTTTATGAATGTTCATACTTGGTATTTTATTTAGACATTAAATTGTATCCTGTTAGTTAATTGTAAGTCATGAATTATATTTTGATGTTTATGCTTCCATGTCAGATTCTTTCATTTGGTGCTCTTATTAAGACTAAACATACCACATCTTTTGAGCTTGCTGGAATTTTTAAAAGTGTGTGGACATGCATCTCACTTAACACTCGAGTTAGCTGTTTGAGTTTTAAAAGTGTGGACATGCATCTCGCTTCGCAGCAAGGCTCAATTTTTCTCACACTCTATAAGCATTTCATTGTCATCTGGCGACAAGGCTCAGCTCAGGCATTCCATTATTTCCATACTTATTCAGTAGTTCAAAGCAGTTGCGAGTTTTGTTGGTCTATGTTTATCTCCTATAATATTTTTTTACTGTAATATTTTCATTTTTTGCCCTTTTTCATCTATAAGCATGTTGATGTGGGTCTGAACTGCATAAAGTGTTGTTACCTCCGGCTCATACCTACTAGTTACCTTTCAGCAAAGAATTATGGCATAAAAATATATGATGAAAAATACATGAATATTATTAGTATTAGTATTAGTATTACTACTCTTATGATGAGGTCAAATGTATTTTATATCATGTCAATATTTGCATATGAATGTTGGAATTGAGGATTGGTTGCACATTGAATTTGAGAACTGTAGAAAAGTGGTTCAAAACTTGTATATACTTCTTGAATTCAAAAATACAAGTATGAGTACAAATATATAGGAGAGAGGAGAGGAAGATTTAGCTATACAAACAATGTGGGACTAACCACTAAATCCTACATGAGCCATATTAATGGGTCAATACATCATTTTTCCTTAGTATTCTCTTACACTCCCCCGCAAGCTGGAGTGTACAAGTCGTAGGCACCAAACTTGGATAAGAACTGATGGTACATTTATCGTGGTAGTGCCTTGGTGAGAATGTCGGCAACTTATCCTGACGCGGGAACATGCTCCAGCTCTAACTTCTTTAATAAAACATTTTCACGAACGAAATGATAATCAACTTCAATGTGTTTGGTCCGCTCATGAAACACGAGACTTCGCAATGTGAATTGCAGCCTAACTATCGCAGAACAAGGTTGTTGGTGAGGATAAAGTGACTCTCAAATCACCAAGTAGACACTCAAGTCAGGTGAGTTCAGATACAACAGCTCTCATTGCACGATACTCAGCTTCAGCAGACGTGCGAGCAAACACAGACTGCTTTTTGCTACACCAAGTGATAAGATTCCCCCCAAAGTAGGTGCAGAAACCTGTAGTGGAACGTCAATCATCAAGGGAGCCCCCGTAGTCCGCATCTGAGTATGCAACAAGAGATAGAGGGGAGGATGGCTTGTATACCAATCCTTGTGCAGGAACTGTCTTCAAATATCTGAGGATGCGTTCTACTGCCTGGAGATGAGAAGACCAAGGAGCATGCATAAATCGGCTGATCACTCCAATAGCAAACGAAATATCAGGTCTTGTAACTGTTAGGTATATCAGTTACCCCACAAGACGCTGATAATACTCAGGGTTCGTAAGCAGGGAATCAGAGTCAGGCCCATGAGCACATAAATTATGGTTGGCTCAACTTGGCATCCATCAGAGTTTTCACAGGTTTACACCTAGAGTGGTCAGCATCGTAGAGGAGATCAAGGCAATACTTCCATTGTGACAGAACAAGATCATCAGACCGTCTTGCAATCTCAAGTCCAAGAAAATACCTGAGAGCCTCCAGATCTTTTGTTTGAAAAACGGAGTTCAAGTGTTGCTTGATTTTCTGTATCTCTGTGGTGTCATCACCGGTAATCAAGATATCATCCACATAAACCAGGAGAATGACAGTTCCAGTTAATTGATGACGAGTAAAGAGAGAGAAGCCAGCCGAGCTCCGCTTGAATCCAACATCACGAACAGCCTTACTAAATTTTTCAAACCAAGCCCTGGGAGATTGTTTTTCATCATAATCAAGTCTCTGTTGTTGAGTAAATCCCCGAGCCACAAGACGTGTCTTTAGCCAGTCGACTGTCCCATCTGGAACATGTTTTATAGCAAACACTCACTTGCAACTGACACGTGAATGTCCAGGAAGAAGAGGCACCAGATCCCAAGTCTGGTTAGACCAAAAAGTAGTCATTTCCTCGTCAATGGTCGCACGTCACCCTGGATGTAGAAGAGCCTCCTGCACTGAGTTAGGAATAGAAATGGAGGAGAGGGAGAGAGCAAACTTGCGTAAAGGTGGCGAAAGGCGATGCAGAGAAACATAATTGGCCATGGGGTGAGCAGTAGATGCTGATGCGGGATCGTCAGTCTGCGGGATAGCACTGGTGAAGGAAGATTGTTGTAGAGCTCCAGAGACGGGGGTACGACGAGTGTAGACACAGAGAAGAGGTGGTTTGGGTGGTAGAGTTGGAACAGGTGCCAGAGGAGGAGTGAGGAGTGGAGGTGGTAGAGAAGACGTGACGGGAACAGTCAGACGAGTAATGGAAGGGGAGGGAGGAGCGGTGGCAGAGGATGAATCGTAAAATGGTTGATCCTCCCGAAAGGTCAACAACCTTATCAGTAGTTGGAGAATAACACACGTAGCCTTTCTGGGACTGAGAGTACCCGAGAAACATACACTTGCTAGTTGTTATCCTTGATCGAACCAAGATTGTGAACATAGCAAGTACAGTCAAATACACGAGGCGTGAGAGCAAACGGGAATTGGGATGGAGAGAGAAGACCAAACGGAGTGGCATAGTTGAGCACAGAAGAAGGCATGAGATTGATGATGTGACATGCCGCGGAGACAGCAAAGTTCCAAAAACGAGTAGGAACCTGCATTTAAAGCATGAGAGACCGCGTAACATCAAGAAGATGGCGATTCTTTCGCTCTGTCACACCATTTTGTTGAGGCGTATATGCACACGAGATTTGACGTATAATACTGAATTCAGCGCATAAGTTCGAAAATGTTCGGCTAGTGTATTCTCTGGCATTATCCATGCGAATAACCTTTAAAGGAGAGGAGAACTGTGTACGTATTTCGCTAAGGAATGTGTGAAATGTAGTGATTAGTTCAACACGATCCCGAAGTAAGTATAATCAGATTAAGCGAGAATAATCATCAATAAAAGTGACAGTAACGATAGCCAAACATACTAGGGGTGTTATAAGGACCTCAAATATCAGAATGCACTAGTGATAATGGAGTATCACTCCAAGTACAAGTAGGATGAAAAGAAACACGATGTTGTTTGTCAAAGATACACGATTCACAAGAAAACTCATGCAAGGAGACAAGCGGAAGAGCCTTCTTGAGAATCTGGAGGGGAGCATGCCCAAGTTGGCGATGTCAATCGGTAGTGGAGACAACGGAGAGAGCAGAAGGAGGGACATCGAGGAGGTAGAGCCCATTTGACAGTCGTCCCTTACCAATGATATTCTGCGTTTGTCAATTCTGCATAATAAAGGTAGAAGGTGAGAAAGTAACAGAGCAATTAAGGTCTTATGTGAGGCGGCTAACGGAAAGTAAGTTGAATGGGGAACCGGAAACATGAAGAGCAGAAGTCAGAGAGAGTGGGTGTGAGGGGTATATCAGCAGCACCAGAAATGGGGGTGGTATCACCATTTGCCACAGTGATGAATTGGGGGTGAGCAGTCATTGAATAGTGCGGAGATCGTTGCGACGTAATATAATGTGTGGCACCCAAGTCCACAATCCAGTGAGAGCCCTGTGAGTAGAGCTGTCACTTAAAACCGAAAACCGCAAACCGAACCGGAATCGAACCGGAACCAAAAAGAACCAGACTGAACCGTTCGCAAATTATTCGAGTTCCGGTTTGAATTTTGGAACCGTGAACAACATTAGTCCGGGTGTGGTTCTTACATTTTTATTATCCGGACCGGAACCGGAACCGGAACCGCAACATACAAGTCTCAAACGGTTTCAAGATTTTTAGACCCGATCTGAACCGGACCGAAATAGAACCGAACCGCAACCCGTTTATCATTATTATTATTATTATATTGTTATTATATTGTTATTATTCTATAATTTATCTATAATTTTTATATTTACTATCACGAGTGAAGTTTGTGCAGTTTGAACTAAAATCGCAATTGCACTAAAGGGGATCGATTTTGGACCGAGCAAAACTTTACCGCATAAAAACTGTGTGCTATGGTTTGACATTGGTGCGGTTTGGAGTCAATTTTTACAGTGCACTATTGATTTTTTTATACAGTTATATAATATATTTTCAATTTTACTTACATATTTTTTTGAAATAATTTATTTTAAAAATAAAGAAGATATACAACTACTGTTTATTAGTAATCATGAAAGACAACTAATTGTAGCCGGTTGTTACAGTTGAGCATGCCGATAAGACGTGTGCAAGCCAACTAGAAGTCGTGGGAAGTCTAAATGGGTAGAAAGACGATTGATACTATCCTACCGATCGTTGAAAAGATCGTCGAGAAGTGCGCAACATAATTATTTCTATTTTGATATTGTTTTGAGTTTTACTATTTGCAGTCCGCTTTTATTTCATTTTGCCTAGTTTGATTTTGATTTTAGTTGAAACCGATTGGAACTGAACCGAACCATATGGAACCGGACCGAACTGTTAGTGGTCGGTTTGATTTTGGTTCTTGTTGAACCGGAACCGGAACCGTTGACACGACGGTTTCAAAAATTAAGTTGGAACCAGAACCGGAACCGGAACCGGTCAAACCAAATAAGGTTTTGATTCTAATTTGAAGAACCGTTACTTTAGTGGTTTAGTTTATGGTTTTAGTATAACCGGAACCGAACCGGAACTGTGACAGCTCTACCTGTGAGAGACAAGATATACCTTCATTGGAAATAGATGCGACGGAGCCAGACGAGCAAGAGATCACCCCTTGCAGATCCTGGAGCTGAGTGCGTAGATCATCAATGTCTGCTCGAGCAGAGGCAGCAGAGTCTGCGGCAGGAGCGGCGGGAGGATCAGCCATAGCAGGAGCAGCAAGATGGGGAGGCAGGTCATGTTTGCGATAACAGGTGGCCTCAAGATGGTCATCTCGTCCACAATAGGTACACTTAAATTGAGATTTTCCAGACCGGGCACGTCCCCGATAGGCCGAGACGTGTAGCGGCCCCCACGGGCTGAGGACCCCTGAGCAGGCGGAGCAAGTGTAAAGTGCTAGAGGAGAGTTGGGGAGAGTAACAGGAGCATCCTGGGGCGGGGTGACCTTCAGAAGCATAGAGCACACATCAGATAAAGATGGGGTGGTAGTAGACAAAAGAATCTGGGCCCGAACACTGTGCGGGTGAGAGGGAACCCGGGACATCATCATAATCCCCATCGCTTCTTTCTGGGCCCGTTGAGTGGTCAAATCTGTAGTGAGAGGTTGATGTTGGATCCAGGCCTCGACCAGGGTCTTGGCTTTAGCAACAAAGGAGATCATATCACCCGAAGCCACGGGATCAAGGTTCTGAAGATCTGAGATAATGTCGAATAAGTGTTACAAACTATTCTGCCCAGAGTAAAACGAGTGGAGCTCTTCCCACATGGCCTTTGTCGTGTCATGATACATAGTCATTCGATAGGGCTCGGTGTCCATGGAGTTGAGGAGTCAAGATTGGACCCAGCCATCATCCCGAAGCCACTCGTCGGTGGGAGCGGTCGGAGTGGCCCGAGTCAGGTGATGAAGAAGGCCTTTCGCCTGCAGAACGCGACGAACTGAGTATACCCATTCCACAAAATTTTGTTTCTCATTGAGAGAGATAGTAGTAATTCGGAGTTCATCGCGAGGCACGGAGACTGGAGTCGCAACACGATCGGGTGGAACTGAGGAGGCATTAGAATTTTCGGACGTCATGAGGTCGCAGCAGGTAGAAGAGGCCCGCAACGGATAGAAGTACAGGGGAAAGAAACCTGGTCGGGCGGCAACCAGGAGTAGAGGCCAACGAACAGGCACTCGGCCGCGCGGTTAGAATCAGACCGCAACAAGATCAGCAGTCCACGAGAAGTCGCGGGCAGTCCGCGCGAACAACCACGTCGAGCAGAGAAGCACTACGCGGCAAGGCAGGCAGCAAGAGAAGACCCCGCAGAAAAGTCTGCACGAAAAGGAGACCACGCGGCAAGACACGAGGCCGCACTAGGAAAGAGCCCGGGAGACAAGGGGAATAAGACTCCTTGCGACAAGAGGTCTGTGCGACAAGGATACCACGTGACAAGAAGCTAGACCGCAGCGGGAAAGACTATTGCACTGATAAGACCGAGAAGAGCAGGTCGCCGCGAAAAGGTCCAGGTCGCAACGGACAAAACCTGGTCACAGCGGATAGAGGCGGGCCGCCAGAAAGATAGATCTAGCCGCAGGAAGAAGGAAAGCCGCGGAGAGGAGGCAGCCAGGAGCGGTTAAAAAAATCTAACAGCACGAGAGGGGGTCCACTTGCCAGAGAGAGGAAGGCTTATAAGAGGAGCGTAGAAGGGAGAGGAGGTGGATCCACGGAAGAGAGAAAAGATGCGGTTAGAAGGAACGAAGCCGCAGAAGCAATGTGGTTAAGCAAAACCACAGGCCGCCCGGTTAACCAGAAGACTGGGCAGTTAGAAAAAAACAGGTCAGACCGTTCGCTCTGATACCATGTAGAAAAGTGGTTTAAACCTTGTATATACTTCTTGAATTCAAAATTACAAGTATGAGTACAAATATATAGGAGGGAGGAGAGGAAGACTCAGCTATACAAACAATGTGGGACTAAACACTAAATCCTACATTGGCCATGATAATGGGCCAATACATCATTTTTCCTTAGTATTCTTTAACAAGTATGATAAAAGTACGTATGAAATATCTTGAGATTGTTTTTAATTTTATTTTGATGAAGGTTCCTTTTTCTATTCTAATTAGAGCTGATTTTGTGTAGGTATCATCTAAAAGATGTTATTGTTGGCAAGATATATTTTCTTCTAGTCAGAAACAACATAAAAGACATGGAACTTGAGATTAGATGTCAGGAGTCAACTGGATCAGGGTTGTGCAGTTTCTTAGTAAATTATGGATTGTGCAGTTTCTTATCATCATAAGTGAATTTTGGATTGTGCACTAGTTGCATGGCTGGGTTTTTATAGATTATAAAGCATGATTGACAATTTATAATTAAATTCCTTCATTGCTCCTCACATTCCTTCACGACCGCACGACGGTTGTGGTTATGTACAGTCGTTCGTGAATGCCCGGCCTCACCAAAAGAACTTGTCCACTTTTATATTCAAAACTAGTTTTATTTACTTGGTGCAAAATGCATTATCTCATCCCTTCAGTGTGCTTGAATAATGTAGGCAATCACAATTGGGGAGTAGGTTTGTAGTACTTTTTTTTGTATTCTTATTAATATATGCATCTTTTTTTAGCTGAAGTTGTGGTTGATTTCTTTGTTCCCCTAATTGCTAAACCTGCATACAGATGACATTGTTTTACATCACTCGGATAAATGGTAATCTTAGGCATCACTGCCGAAGCTTTAGGCTATTGCTATGATATGCATGTGTATATTAACCTAATAGTTTATTGATTGAAACAAGTTTCTTTGTTCTGGGCTTTTTTTCCAATTTCTAAATTACATAATATATGATTTGGTTATAATATAGGCTAAGGAAGGCTCATGCCAGTTAATTAATTAGTTCTAACTCTACTCAGCCCGGGTGATGTGATTTAAAATCAAGGGACTGCAGTTTTTAAAAATAATGAAGCGACCTATTTAAAATTAAAATGACACGGGAGACTTTGGCGGACTATTCCTAACGAAATAAACGATCGAGGCGTCACACACGTACGCAAAGCTACCACACGAGCATGATAACGTCACAAATTACAATTTCCACAGGCATAGTATGCAAGAGAGTGGCAACACAAATATGAAAATTAACGGAAATTAAGGGATATGATTAGTCGGGGCAAGCTCATAATAACAACTATTCATTTAAACATGTAAGTATAAAATTTACTAAGGATTGCAAGTGAGGAATATTACGAGGTATACCATGGGGGGTAGCAACGAGAAAAATCGGGGCTGCCTGGACTGTGGAGTGCTAGCTGGAACAGTTGCTGGAGGCGGAGCTGAGTTTGTAGGAGACAGTGGTGGCTGGACTGGAGGAACAGGGTGTTGGAAGGGGAAGATCACCGGAGGTTTGCTGAAATCGCAAGAGGAGCAAGTCGGGAGGTCGCCGGAGGCCTAGGATGAGACTGGAAGGCTCGTCGGCGGCAGGGAAAGGCTCCGCAAGTGGCGTCGCCGACGAAGAGGGGCCCTGGCAGTTGAAGCGCAGCCGCAGGAAGTCGTCGGGGAAAGGAGAACGCGTGCGGGCCCAGGAGGTTTTCCGTCTGGGACGAAGGACGACGGACGGAGAGGTGGTTGGAGGTGTGCTCGTCGGAGGTGTTGATCGCTGGAGGAGGCGGCTTCAACAGTGGCGTCGGGCTATGTCGTGCCTGCAGGGGCGGCGCTGGAAGAAATAAACCGAGAAACACTCGGTTCAATTCTTCTTCCAGCTCCCTAGGGTTAGGGGGAGGGGTTTGTTTTTTAAAGAGGTAGTTTATGGTTGATTGGCTATTGGCAGCCACTCAAATAGCATAGGAAATGTATTTCTTTAGGAGGAATGGCTATGTGAATGAAAATTTGAGAGCAGTGCCGGCTGCGGCGAGGGAGAAATATATATTAGAAATATATATATATATAGTTAATTAACAGTTGCTTGCCCTAAACTAACCTATCCCCTAAGATACTGAACCTATGTATTTAGGGTCACGTTGGCCGGTCACACCAACGCGCCAAACCAAAAATTTGCGCGAACAACATGCGCGAAACAAAAATACACAAAAGCGCTAATACGTGCGCGATACAACTCTACGCTACAGAATAATTAAGAAAAGTTGCGCAAACACGTGCGCTACAACAAAAAGGCATGCGCAATAAAACTAATAAGGACGAGGCGACGCGGGTTGCATCACCGGGCAATCTCCTATTCCGTTTCAGCCTATTCAGCCTTCCCTTAGGCATCAAGGTTTCCTTTGGTACATGATCAAATCTGTGTCAACTCCTGTAAGCTTCAAAAAGCCTCTCTTATCAAAGCTTGGGCAACCTTCTCTTGTGCCTTCATCTGAAGAATCTGCTACAAATCCAAAGGTATTCTGCCTTCAACATCTGTAAATCCATTATGGTAATTTTTAATTTTTTATATGGTTTCATGCTTTGATCTATGTTTTAATGTGGGCAGGTGACAACATCTCAAAATCTACAACCTCCAGCTTCTCAGCATTTGAGTGGCGTTACAACTTTTGTTTCATCCTCTCCTGGTTTCTTACCAGCCTCCCGCAGCCGCGGCATGACACCTTCTGGTATTTAGTTATGTCTCGAATGTGTAGAAGCTTGCATTTCTATCTGCACTTATCATTATTAGTTATAACAGGCCCATGTATTCTTTTGTAGCAATATACTTAACAAAATTGTACTTTTAATATTAATTTATGTTGTTTATCCTTCTAGGCATGCATCTACAATCCTCTTACAGTGCAAGTTTTGGAGCTTCTTTGAGCATTGAAACACTTGTTGCCGCTGCTGAACAGAGAGACACTCCTATAGAAATAATCATATCTATATTTTATTGAAGTAAATAATGATGAAGCTGCTGTTCCTGCGAGTCTTTACCTGCATCTTGTTTTATGACAAAACTGTTTACTTAATGGGAAGCGTGCAGCAGGCAAGCAACTGACATGACGCTCACCTTCCTCAACTCCGCAGCAAAGGAGTTGGGCTGCCCCTTTTCCCAGCTAGAATTTCTCAGCGGTGATGTTGATGTCATTTGTGCAAATCTCATTTTGCTTTTGGGTAAAACATTTTGTAGTTGTTATAATGTAATATATTATCTGGGGTTGTAATTTTCGCCAGAATTCAAGAGAGATTCTTATCTCTCCCATTTCCATTCGTTTCATCTTTTTTATATTGTACAAAAGAATCGAATAAATTCGGCGATATTGTCGGTTTAATTATAATATCATGAAAATGTTCTTTTAAGTCTCTGTGATTTTGGTGATTATCGCTTAAATTAAAACCATCTCACCGTATTTTTTTCTTAAGTGTCGCAACATTGGCAGATTTTTTTTAAAAATGTCACAGCTTTTTAACAACAGTTTTAAAAGTGTTGTCATTGTACCTTTTTCCAACAGTTTTTAATTATAACACTACGAGTCAACATTTCTAAAATGTTGCAATAGATCCATGGAAAAATCGTTGCCTATTTGAAGGGTATAGGCAATCATTTTTATATAGTGTTGTCTAAAGGTATGAAAATTGTTGTCTTAGACCTTTGGTAACACGGGTATAGGCAAACACCCATATGGCAACAATTTTCAATGTTTTGGTAACAGTTTGCAGTTTCAGGCAACAGTTTTCAAGTATTGCTAAAGACCAAAAATGTTGTAGTGAGTCTGGTTTCAAGTGCATTGTGATCTGAAGAGAGAGGTGAAAGAGACGGAGAATCCAGTGAGGGTGCAGGTGCGGCCTCGATTGCGGAAGATGGGTCACTGTGCTTACATTGCAGTGGACTTGCATGTCAGGAGTGTGTGGACACAGACTTGGTAGTGGATGGTGGTGCATCCTACCATTGCACTTCTCACAGAGATTACTTCTACTCATATGTCACAGGAGATCTTGGCACTATTTGGATGGTAAATGCACGTGTGTCGAAGATCGTTGGCAATGGAGATGCTCATCTGGAGACGAATCTTGAAAAGGTTATCCTCAAGGATGTCAGACACATTCCTGAATTAAGAATGAACTTCATCATTATTGGTAGACTTGATGATGGAGACTTTACTAGCATTGAAGGCAGAGGTGCTTGAAGGCTGGTGAAGGGATCCTTCATGGTGGCCCGGGACAAAAAGTGTTGCGGTTTGTACCGAGCAAAGGTCAAGATCTCTAATCCGAATGTGAATGCAATTGAAGACAACTCTATGGAGTTGTGGCATCGCAGACTTGACCACATCGATGAGAAGAACTTGAAGATCCTAGTGAAGAACAAGATTCTTCTAGAGCTGTCAGGAGAGTTACCTGACACTTGTGTTTACTGCTTGGCTGGCAAGCATAGAAGAGTATCCTTTGCGGAGGCTGAACCGAAGAGAAAGACAAAGTTGTTGAATCTGATACATGCAGATGTGTGTGGACTTATAGAGCCCAAATCAGTGAGCTGAGCAACCTACTTTGTCACATTCATTGATAATCACTCGAGGAAGGTATGGGTTTACTCCCTGAAGCATAAGAGTGATATTTTGACAAAGTTCATGGAGTTCAGGGCCAAGGTAGAGAAGATGACCGGGAGACAGATCAAGCAGGTCAGATCAGATAACAAGGGTGCATTAGTGCTTTTAATGCCTACTGCTGGGAGAGTGGCATAGTGCATAAGAAGATAGTTCTGAGGATGCAGCAACAAAATGGGTTGGCGGAGAGGATGGATAGGGCGATTATGGAGAAGATCAGATGCATGATCTCACAGGCAAGAATTAGTAAGCAGTTTTGAACCGAGGCTGCACAGACTGCAGTGCATCTAATCAATTTGTCCCCTTCTGCACCTTTAGATGGAGATATTACATAGCAAAGTTAGTCCGGGAAGGTGTCATATGGAAATGTGTGGTTGTTCGACTGCAGAGCACATGTTCATATCCTCAAGGAGAAGAGGTCAAAGTTTAATGAGAAGTCCCGGCAGTGCATGAGTGCATCTTGGTTGGATTTTCGCATGAAAAGTTTGGTTATAGACTCTGAGATTCGGAGAAAAAGAAGATCATCAGAAGCAGGGATATGGTCCTTGTGGAAGACCAAATTGTTGATGAGTAGAGTGTTGTTAAGCCACGGAATCCACCAGCTGTGGAAAGTTTTGACATAGATCTTGAGCCGGAGAATGTTGGTGTTGATGAAAGATGTGTTAAGGAAGAAACAGTGCAGATTTCAGATCAGGAAGAGATTTTAGATGAAAGGGGATATTGCTTGTAGATGTTCCACCGGTCGCGGAGGTGCCCTTTAAAAGATCTGACAGAGCACAGAGGCCCAGCACCATGTATCCACCTCAAGATTATATTTTGCTCACTGATGGTGGTGAGTCTGAGTCTTTTGAGGAGGCTCGGAGGGCTGAAGACGGAGAGTCGTAGGTAGCAGCTATGGAGGAGAAATTAGACTCGCTCCAGAAGAATGGGACCTATAATATAGTCTGACTACCAAAGGGAGAAAAGCTTTGAAGAACAAATTATCCTTCAAGTTGAAGACTGATGAAACCCTCTCCCGGCCTATGTACAAGGCAAGGCTGGTAGTCAAAGGTATGGTGTAGATTTTGATGAGAAATTTTCACCAGTGGTGAAAATGTCTTCTAACAGACTGGTACTGGGATTGGCTGCCTCCAGGAATTTTGAGGTTGAGCAGACGAATGTCAAGACGACATTCCTGCATAAAGATTTGGAGGAGTTGTACATGGAGCAACCCGTAGGCTTTGAAGGAAAGGAGAAAGAGCATTTAGTCTGCCGAATCAAGAAGAGTCTGTATGGATTGAAACAGACACTCAGACAGTGGAATAAGAAATTTGACTCATTTATATCGAAGAGCAAGTTCCAGAGGACCGGGACTAATCATTGTGTCTATGTGAAGAAAATTGAGAAGATTCTTACTATTTTGTTATTATATGATGACATGTTAATTGTGGGTGATGACAAAGTCAGCATTGAAGAGTTAAAGAAAGAGCTCAGTAAGTCTTTTGAGATGAAAAACTTGGGACCAACGAAGAAGATTCTTGAAATGAAGATTACCAGGGACAGGAGAACAGCTCTGTTGTGGCTATCTCAGACTGAGTATATAGAGAAAGTGTTGAAGAGGTTTATGATAGAGAAAGCAAAGTCGATAGATACTCTGTTGGGTGGACGCTTCAAGCTATCTAGCTCTCAGTGTTTATCTGAGAAGAAAGTGGAGGAGATGAGTTGGATCCCCTACGCATCTGCAGTGGAGAGTTTGATATACATTATGGTCTGCACGAGGCTAGACACAACCCATGCAGTGGGGGTAGTCCGCAGATATTTGGCAAACCCAGGGAAAATCCATTAGGATGCAGTGAAGTGGATACTCTAATACCTCAGAGGTACCTCAGATCTATGCTTGCAGTTTGGTGGAGGGTCACCGAAGTTGGTTGGGTACTCTGATTCAGATATATCTGAAGATATTTACTCCAGAAGATCCACTTCGGGGTTTGCTGTTACATTTGCAGAGGGGCAGTGTCGTGGTTAAGATTGCAGAAATGTGTGGCACTGTCGACAACAGCGGCAGAATATATAGCTCTAACGGAGGCATCAAAGGAGATCTTGTATATGAAGTGGTACATTCTTGAACATGGACTCCAGTAAGAAGAGTTCACTGTTTACAAAGACATTCAGTTTTGTTATATTTTTGGCCAAGAATCCCGCCTACCACTCTAAGACAAAGCACATTGATGTGAGGTATCATTAGATATAGTATGATGTCGAGGAAAAACTGTTAAAGGTGGATAAAGTCCGCACAAATGAAAATCCTTCGAATATTATGACGAAGGTCATGCCGAAGCAGAAACACGAGTTGTGTCGATTGTTGATTGGCATGAAGTCCACCTGAAAAATTCAGATGGAAGGACTCCTCTTCATGATCTGGAGGGAGATTTTGTTGGGGTCCAGCACCTAAATAGTCGAAAGGACTTGAAAATCAAATCAGGTATGAATTCTGAGTTCTGCTGCAAAATATCGACTGAAATGCTCAGGTGTGTCGGTTAGAAGTCTGTTGGATATCGACTGGAAGCTATGTTGTTTGTTGATTGGAAGCAAAATCTAACGTCGCGCGGTAACCTACCGTCGGCGACAGCATATCGACTAGACACTGAAGGTATGTCGACTAGACGCTGGCAATATCGATTATACGTCGAAGGCATCGACTAGACGCTAGCAATGTTGATTGGAAGCTTGGGAGTAGTGGCTAACACCTGGCAGTAGGGGTTACTGCTGGCGGTAGTAGTATTGGGGAGATGAGTTGTCAACTGGATGGGCAATATCGGCTAGAAGGGTATCGCGGCATGGTAGTTGACAGACCCGATTTCGTTAAATCTCGGTCGTGATTCGTCGGATCACCTTAGAACTTGATGCAATGGCAAAGATGGATTCGCCCCATTGCCCTGAATAGGCAGAGCCATTTCCCAGCAGTTATGATTCCAGAATCAGCTTTCACTCCAGAAAATGCGAAAACATATAGGGAAATCGTGAAAACCGTTGTTGTTATCGCTGCTGCCGCCAAAGAAGTTCTTCAGGAGGAAGAACAGTTTTCTCACCGCCGGTGTGTTCATATTCGTCTTGGAGAAGTTCCTCTGTAGTCATCGTTATCGTGGGTGCTTGAAGATAAGTGAGATAATTTTCTCCCTTTGAAGAGTTTTTTGTCATGTGGTTGTGCGAGGGGATTCGATTTGTGAATCCAAAGGGGGTTTATAGGTTGGGCAAACCTAGATTGATTAATTGTGATCCGTATTATTAATAGTGGATTTTGTGTGCCCCGACCGTGATTTTTCCTCATTTATTTGAAGAGGGTTTTCAACGTAAAATTTGATGTTTTCTGTGTTTTGTGATTTTTATTTGCTGCACATTATCTTCTTGTGTTCCCCGTTGTGCAAGTGGGGGAATTCCCAATAAACTCCTCATACCTCGTGATGGCATATCCACTCCTCTCAAAGCGAACACTTTATTTGGCATTCAATTACCATTGTACATGCATTAGTGATCATCAATATTTAAAAAAAAAACTATTTTAAGCACAATTCGAGGGAAACGGGAAAAATGGAAGATAGAGAGGGCAGAAACGGCGTCCTTAGAGCACAAAATACCTGGTGCAAGGGCAGATAAGGACAAAGGGCTCCGGCCAACCGGTCCATTCAAGAGAGAAAGCGTACGGCGGACATGGAAACCGCGTGTGCGGAAAGTAAGAAGAAATCGACCCGTCGCCGAATAGGAATCTGAGAACACCATCGAAGATGCCGCCATGTTTCTATAATTAAAGAGCAAAAGTGCAAAACCAGGTGAGTAACTGACGCTGGCTTTAGGGTTCTTATTTTTGAAGTGGGAAAAGCGCAATGGAGTCTATGGAGAGCGGACTGCAAATGTGCGACGGCGTGGGTTGCTAGACGGCGGCAAAGCGAAAAAGCAGGAATAAACATATATATATACATATATGAAGGAAGTAAATTCTTGGACGCAGAAAAGAGGAGGAGCTCACCTGAACGATGCCCTACCTCTGGATCCGACGCAGATAAAAGGCGGCGAGTACGCGGACGCAGTGATCGACGGGGGTAAAAATGAAAGAAAAATAAATTTACGCAGTGAGTGCTGGCGGAGCCCACGGACGCAGAGAAGAGCCACGGCGAGCGGGAAGGAGAGGGGAATGCAGAGGAGCGCAGTGAGAAGAAGCCGTAACCAGCGTGTACGCGTGATAAATGTAGGGTCTGTTTGGCGCAGCTCTGGCGGCTGAAGAATCTCTATTCCAGCCGTCAGAGCTGTTTTTTAACTGTTTGGGACAGCTTCTTGTGAAGAGCTTTTCAGAAATCTGGAGCTGTTTTGCAGCTCTTCAGAAATCTCCCTCCCCCCAGCTTTTCAGAAATCTCACTCTTTTTCTCTCTCTTACACTAGTAGAAATCTAATGGTTTCTTCAGTTGGAACATGCTCAGAGGCCGGACGGCCTTCCTCCGGCGATTCCGAGCCCCGGACGGCCTTCTTCCAGCAATTACAAGCCCCGACGGCCTTTCTCCGGCGATTCCGAGCGCACTTCTGCACAGAACACCCAAACACTCTGCAGCTTTTCAAAACTGCTCCACAGAGATCTATTTTAAAACAGCTCTATCCGAACAGCAGCTTTTCAATCCGCCAGAGCTGTCCCAAACAGAGCCGTAACTGTACGTGTGATAACTTTTGCAGTGACTTTTATATGATGCTTTTCTAAGGCTGTTTGGTTCAGCTGCTTCTGATGAAAAGCTGTTGATGAATTGTTGCTGATAAAAAAAATACTGATTCTGAAAAATAGAGTTTTGTTAAAAAACTGTTTGGGTGAAACAGAGTTTACAAAACGGAGTTTTCGAAAAATTGTTTGGATACAAAACGAAATTTTGAGTGAAATTTTTTTTCCTAATAAAACATAATCACCGACCACACAATATAATGATTTTCTCACTGATCATGCCATTGTGAGACCGGATAGACCATAATACCATACCATACCTGTACAACCCCGTATTCGCAGAGTGGGGGTCCTCCAGCAGGCGCAAGGGGGATGAAGTATTTGCCTCCCTTCCGGCTCGTCAGGCCAGCCCTCCCGGCTCGTCAGGCCAGCCCTCCCGGCTCGTCAGGCCAGCCCTCCCGGCTCGTCAGGCCAGCCCTCCCGGCTCGTCAGGCCAGCCCTCCCGGCTCGTCAGGCCAGCCCTCCCGGCTCGTCAGGCCAGCCCTCCCGGCTCGTCAGGCCAGCCCTCCCCGGCTCGTCAGGCCAGCCCTCCCGGCTCGTCAGGCCAGCCCTCCCGGCTCGTCAGGCCAGCCCTCCCGGCTCGTCAGGCCAGCCCTCCCGGCTCGTCAGGCCAGCCCTCCCGGCTCGTCAGGCCAGCCCTCCCGGCTCGTCAGGCTGGCGTCTCGCCTTGTCGCTTGCTCGCCCGGCTTGAGGGGCTGCCCCTGGTGGCCTTGTTTTAGCTATTTAGAATAGCGGGATTTGGCTGTTGACAGACCAATCCGGGGCATTTTGGTCCTTTTACCCCCATCGGGACTTGGAAAAACTATAAATAGACCCCCATGGGTGCCTTTGGAGGGATGAGATTTCCTTACCTCCTCCTCCCTTAGCTTCATCTTGGTAGAGCAGAGAGAGCTCTCCAAGGCGTCCAACTCAGCCACTTGGTGAGGGAGGGGAAGTGTTCTAGCAACCTTCCGGGTGTGTGGTGGGACCTCCACGCTAGAGCCGAGGGTCTATTCCTAGTTTCCTGAGCATTTGGTCCGTGACATCCCCCCGAGTGTAGTAGGTGTGAGGTCACCCCTTCCCCAAGGGTCGAACTCCACAAAGACCAAGTTTTTGGTTTCAACATTTTGGTGCGGTGAGCGTGGAGAGTGACCAGCATAGAAAATCTCGGGAGAGTGTCATGACTGGAGATCAGGGAGGTAGTGATGACCTCGGTGGTCTCCCCAACCTAGGACCCTTTGTAGGAAGGGAGGAGTTCATGGCTTCCATCGAAGGCATCATGGGGATGCTTAGAAGCATTGCCCCTCGGGCTGACAGCTCAACCCCCACCCCCCAGGGACTAGCTCCCAGGGGTCTCGGCGAGCTAACCCAGAGTGGTCTCGGCGAGCTGGCTCCCAGGGGGCAAGGCGAGATCACCCCAGCAGGGGGAGAAGTGAGTATGCCGGATAGGAGGCCTGGGAAGGAGAGGATGGTAGAAGGGGTTGAGCGAGACCTCTCAGGCCGAGAGCTGTTCCCCAGCCCGGCGAGAGCTAGCCCCCCAGGCGAGCAGGTCGCGAGAGTGGAGGTGGCGAGAGCTCCCCTTAGGGGGTCACCCTTCAGTGAGTTGATCATCTCAGCTCCCGTTCCCGAGGGGTTCAGAGAGCCAGACATGGCTTACTATACCGGGAAGGATGATCCCGTCCAGCACCTGCAGTGGTTCGAGGATGCCGTCTCCATCAGGCCGATGACGGATGCCTTCAAGTGTCGCCTCTTTGCGATCACGTTGAAGGAGAAGGCAAGGGACTGGTTTCATCAACTCCCTCCGAGGTCGATCTATGGGTTCGAGGACTTGAGCCGGAGCTTCCAGCTCCGCTTCTCCACATCCAAGAAGAGGAAGAAGAGTCCTGAGTCCATCTTCCTGATAAGGCAGAGGGCCGAGGAGTCGCTGGCCCGCTATGTTGACAGGTTCCAAGAGGAGATCCTGGATGTCCAGGAGATGCCGGGGTATGCTCTCCAGATGGCCTTCACTGTTGGGCTGAAGGAGGGCTTCTTCAAGATGAGCTTGACTCGGAAGGCCCCCCTTTCTTTCGAGGAGCTGATAGAAAGGGCGGCAGAGGAGATAGCCATGGAGGCGGCCAACCCGGCATTTGTCAAGAGGTTGGCAAAATTGACGGAGACAGAGTCAAAGGAGCAAGGTGGCTCGAGACATCAGGAGGGAAGAAGGAGAGAAGAGCAGAGAGCTCAGGGGTTCCAGGGACAGGAGGGTCCGGAACCAGGCTGGAGGCAGCAGGGAGCACCTGCCCAGGGTCCTGGAAGAGCTCTCATCCAGGATGGGGGAAACTTTCATGGGGGCCAAGGGAGGTTCAACTTCCAAAGGCAAGCCCCAAGGCAGCTCCTACCCCCACCACAGCAAGCCTTGACAATAGGTGAAGGAGGAAGAGGCAACGGAAGAGACCGCCGAGCCCGCCGAAGGAGGGGAGATAGAGCATTGTCGTACTGCGATTTCCACCAGGTGGAAGGGCACGCCACGACTACCTGCCCCGAGTTCCTGGAAGTGAGGGGGGCGAGAGGCCCTGCCCAACAACAGCCGTCGGTGGAAGTTGAAGAGGTTCCACCCCGATTGGGGGAGGGGGAAGACATATGCGAGGATCGGGTCGATGTAGGACACTGAGGAGGAATAGCAGTGATCCACGGTGGAGTAGGGATCGAGGCCACTCGGAAGGCGAGCCTCCATGTTATGTACCGACGGAGCGTCGCTTCGACATCCCAGAACCCGCCCCCGGAAGAGAATATCACCTTCTCCTCGAAGGACATGTCGGAGCATGAGGATCCATTCTGCGACGCCCTGGTCATCCAGGCAGCCATCGAAGGCTTTACCGTCTCCCGGATCTTGGTTGACAACGGAAGCTCTGTCAATGTCGTTTTCAAGAAGTCATTTGACGGGATGAAGGTAGAGCCAAGGAGGGTGGTGGCCTCGGACGGCCCCCTGTTCGGATTTTCAGGAGAGAGGAAGGAAGTGGAAGGTGAAGTCGGACTCCAGGTGAAATTAGGAGGGACCTCAAAAAACTGCAGGTTCGTCATTGTTGACGCTCCAAGCAGCTACAATGTCATCTTCGGGAGGCCCCTCATCAGCGCCTTCCGGTGTGTGCCCTCATCTTTCCACCAGTGCCTCAAGTTCAACTCAGAAGGGATCCAGGTCAGGATCAAGGGAGACTCCAGGATGGCGAGGCAGTGCTACGTCACGGCTGTCAACACCATCTCTTGGTTGGCCAAGGCGGAGGAGATGGAGAAGATCATGGAGAGCCTGAGGCAGATGGAGGTATCCGAGGAGAAGGATGATGGTCATCATGCCCAGTCCCCCTGAAGGAGCCCAGCCTCGGCGGAATCATGTATTTTTCTTATGTTGTAGTAAGTCCAGCCCTCGACCAGTTGAGTCGAGGGGGTCATGTAACCTATCTTTGTTTCCCCCTTTGAGGATGTTGGAATTGTTAAAGCTTAGGTGACATGCCCCACTCGGCCACAGTTATAGCATGTACGAGAATCCGGCCTTGATGTCGCCCCCGACACAACGGTCGTAGTCACTTGCCCAGACGGCTTGGACCTCTTGCCCCCTTTCTTCTGGTAGAACGATTTGCTCGGGCGAGGTGCTTGAACCTCTGGCTTTGACACAACCAAGCCCTTGTTCCCTTGCACCCGCCGCATGTCCTTCTCCAACGCACATGCAGTATCAACCAACGCCTGAAACCCTTGGTTCACAGAACTCGAAAGCAGGAACCTCAACTCATCCCGCAATCCTTCATAGAACCTATTCGTTTTCCTTTGGTCATCTGCGAAGATTGTTCCCGCATACCGTCCCAACCTGGTAAACTCATGCAAGTAGATATCCACACTATCTTCTCCTTGCTTTAACCGTTGGAACTCATTTTCCATGGCAATACGTTGCGCCGCTGGGACATGCTTCGCCAGAAATATTCGAGAGAACTCCTCAATCGACACTTGCGTTAATTGCCTGCCCGCCAAATGGTGTACCTCAACCTCGTCCCACCACAACCGCGCCTCTCCTTCGAGCATGAAGGTGGCCAAGGTGACCTTTAGAGTTTCCTCCGCCCTGATCGTTGTCATTATCCGCTTGACACGCGACAACCAATCCTCTGCCTGCATTGGAGATCCCAGTCCCGTAAACGTAGGCGGACTGAAGCTCATGAATTGCTTCAACTATCGGTCAGCTGCTTGTGGATCTACAGCCTCAACCTGCTCGGGTCTTACAACAACACGAACTGGCTCGACTGCCGGCTGCGCTTGCCCGGTCGGCTGAATCATGGCAAATAGAGCCTCAGCAACTAAGCGAACAGTTCCCGCAGATGGAGGAGGTGTTGGCACCTCAGCTGGTGCCGCACTCTCATCAGAGCGCTGGGGCTCAAACTGCCCAGCACCACTACGCGTCACCTATAGGTGGACAAGACACACATTAGCGATCGTATGCAAGCAAAACAACACAAAAAGAAACGCGCAGATTCCTCAAACAAGATTTTGTACATTCCTTAGTGGACATTCCAGAGTTCATTAGCGTTACAGCAGGGCGCACAAACACGCGCTCGCCACCCCACAAAAGAATTCGACCACGAATTCGAAAGAGGAAGACCGAACGAAGCTGATACCAAAATGTAACGACCCCATCCGTTAAATGACGTATAGTAGAAGGTCCGGCCGGGGCCCCACACTATATGCCACAAACAGACGGTGAGGTCACAGGATAATACCAAACCATACACGCATCCTAACTCAGAGCATGCTAGCGGAAGATTTACGTTGTAATTTGAACTCTAACTAGGAATGTCCAATATATAAACCACTTTTATATATATAGCCACGGAATGTACAACACATACATAGAGTTTGGCCTTAAGGCCTTACAGTTCCTCTTTCCACACCGTATGGTTTACAAACCTCGGCGCGCAGGCCGGCCACACATGAGTAAAAGAAAACAAGCAAAAACATTCGCTTAGCCTTCAAGGGCCAGCCGCAGCAACAGCAGCAAGGGCTTCAGCCCTTCATTTACCATTTGGCTCTCCAGCACCTGCATAGGGACAATCCACTCAAACAGTGGCAAACAAGGCAACGGTCAGCATTCAGCTGACCCAATTATAACAATCCTACCCCTTTCTCGGGGCATTAGCATTCTTTCCCTGCATAGCATGACATCATCATATAGCAACTATGTGCGCGCAGGCACATTCAAGCCATCACAACTATCGGCCACACGGCCCGACAGTCCGTGCACTCAGGGCACATTCTTGGTGTACCGGAATACCAGGTTCAACACCACCGTCTATACGGTATTTGAGCATTCTAGTCTTTCCGGCGCACGGGCCTAAGACTCTCATTAGGCGCTCCAACAAAACTTATAACCAGGCTTCCAAGTCGGACGGACCTAACGCAGGTACGGATCAGCCACCCCCCGTTGCTCAAGTCGCCGTGCCACCTCGAATACGGAAGTATCCATGGCAATTTATAGGCGCAGGTCGGTTTCACCTTTCCTGTTCGGCAATCTGCCTTTTCATCGAGTTGCAGCCCAACGGCTCAACCGCACACAAAGTGGCAACGCATGGCCACAAGAGTTGCATCCAACCCTCTTCATTTCCTGGACTTCATCCAGTACTTCCTGCTGCACCAAGCCAACAGGTAGGCACAAGGCAAACAAGCCATAATCACGGAGCCTTCTCTGATATGCAAACAAGCATCACCAATCCAGACCACGTCCAGATGGGCTTCACACAGCATGCCTAGATCCGTACTCCAATTCCGGACTCTAACAAGGGGGACTTCACATATCTACCCCAAGGGACACCACAACCCACCGCACACTCGCGGGGAAGGGTTTTCCCTATGCAATGTAGAAAAGAAGGACTTCACATGTCCAAGAAGGGAGATCGTTACCCTTGACGATCTCTTGGGAGCCATCGAAAACTAGCCGGTAAGAAAGAACCGCAGCAGCTTTGCCTCCACAACGCTGGTCTCGGATCACGAATCGAACCACGGGAGCTCCATCGGTGGCTTGATCTCCTCCTTCTTCTTCTTCCTCCTCTCTCTTTCTCTCTTCCTTAACCAAGTGAAGAATGACTCAATCTTCTGCTGACTTAAACCAGCCAAGAATCACCTGAGCCTTTGGATCCAAAGAGAGAAAATGAACGGCCACGATTTTCCCAAAAATCACAATTTTTGCCTGACACGGCCTGTGACACGCCCGTGTCACAGGCCGTGTACCCTTAAGCGGCACACGCGGTATTTGTACCGACTGAACTTTACCAGAACACGGGCATCGACACGCCCGTGTCGAACCTGACACGCCCGTGTCAGTCATAAGACACGCCCGTGTCACCCATGCCTCATCGAGCTCCAAACTCAACCAGCAGTACACGGGTCGGCACACGGCATCGGACACGCCCGTGTCAGTCATAAGACACGCCCGTGTCACCCATGCCTCATCGAGCTCCAAACTCAACCAGCAGTACACGGGTCGGCACACGGCATCGGACACGCCCGTGTCAAATCTGACACGGCCGTGTTCAAGGCTTGGTTCCAGGCCGTGTAATCTTCTGACTCAATCCGCCTATTATTTGAGTGACACGCCCTGGGACACGCCCGTGTCCCAGGCCGTGTACCCCCGACATGCCCTGGGACACGCCCGTGTCCCAGGCCGTGTAAACCAACCTGCACCTCAAATTCATTTTTGAGATTTTTGGGGTGTTACACGATCGTGGGCTCTGGTCCTTGGGATATGGTGGGCGGCAGTCGAAGCTGAGAGCTTGAAGAGCCCAGCTAAAGAAAAACCAGTGAGCCGAACAAGAAAGGGGAGGCTGACACGCAGCTTATCGTTCGCCATGATGGCTGGGACCGTCGGCATTGACATGATGATTTTAGCAACAGTATGTTGCTGAACTGTACCCGCGTTATGCCGTTCGGACTAGAATGCCTAAAGTTACTGGCTTCGTCATTGACATAATGAGAAACTTAGGCTCCGTGCCGGAAAGACTAGAATGCTCAAGTGAACCATCAAGTCTGGGACTATGGATGGTGGTGGGACCCAGAGAAGTCTGGTACACCGAGAATGTGCCCTGAGTGCACGAGGCGTGTGGTCGGTCGAGCCTGCGTCTGTGGCGAATGGTTCTTAAGTGCACCCTTTGTCTGCTAATATGTATATATGCTATGCATGCAGGGAAGGAATACCGCTACACCGAGCATGAGGTATGATCGTTATAAATTGGTCAGCTAAAGCTGATTGTTGCCTTGTTTGTCATCCCTGCGGTGGATTGTCCATGTGCAGGTGCTGGAGAGCCGAGCAGGAAATATCGGGTTGTTGCCCTTGTTGATATGTCGACCCTCGAAGGCCAAGCGAAGAGCCTTTAGTGGTTTCTTTCATATGTGGCCGGCCTGCGCGTCAATATTTGTAAAACACACTGTTGAAACATAACTGTAAGGCCTTAACGCCATAACGTTTTGTGTATTTTGTAAAACATTCATGTTTTGTATATTAGTGGGCGTTTACATGTACTGAGTTCGGGTAACCATGAAGCTCCTGCTAGAATGCTCTGAGTTAGGATTCATTTGGTCTTTTGATATTAACATGTAACTTCGCTAACTGTCTGTGGAATATGGTATGGGGTCCCGGCCGGACCATCTGTTATATTTCATGTGATGGATGGAGGTGTTACAATTTGGTATCAGCTTGTTTTGGACTTCCTTCTGCGAATTCGTGGTCGAATTCTATTGAGGGGTGGCGAGCGCATGGCTGTGCTAACTGCTATAACAAAAATGAACTCAAGAATGTCCACTTAGGAATGAAAATACACGTGTTTGAGGAACCTGCACATTCCTAATGATAGTTGTTTGTCTTTTGAGTAGTCGCTAAATTGTGTATTTTACACTTATAAGTGACTAGAAGTGGTGCAGGACAGTCTGAATCCCAGCATTCTGTTGAGAGTGCGACACTAGCTGATGTGCCCACACTAGCTGATGTGCCCACACCTCCTCCTTCTGCAAAAACAGTACGCTTAGTTGCTGAGAAAGTGTTTGCAATGATGAATGCACAGCCGACTAGGCAGGTGCCACCCGCGGATCCCCGCTTTCGTCATCCGATCGTCGAGAAACATCTCCGACTGTCCGATTTACGCGTAACCACCCACTAACCGCCGGGTTAGCGGGGGAGGATTTAATTAATATTTTATATAGTTTATTTAAGTGGTCTCCAAGTAGCGGAATACGCGCATTTAAATTATACTAAATGCAATTATGATGGTGGTTATGGTGTGCGGATAGCCACGTAACCACCATAACTACTACCCGGAGCCTATAAAAGGAGCCCCAGACCTCCTCATTTATCACTTTTCTCTTCCGAGTCTTCTTCTTCCACAGGTTGAAGCTCTACCGAATTCCTCCTACGAGCAATCTCTGAGCCGCACCCGAGCCGCACCCGAGATACAAGCGGATCAAGTCCAAGGCATCCGACGAAGCCAAATCATTCAAGTCCCAAGCGGCCCCTGCAACTGCAAGTCCAGGTGCTCCGCCCCAATCTTGAATTATCGAAGTATGAGACCGGGCGGTCTGGCGGTTTGAGCCTGGCGGGTTGTAGACCGGGCGGTCTGGCGGTTTGTGTCCGGCGGGTTGATATCCAGACTGTTGCTGTGGTGTCTAGCGGTCTGACGGTTCATCTCCGGCGGCTTGGAAACCGGGCGGTCTAGCGGTCTCCAACCGCATCTCTCTTCTGCTTCTGGTATTGCCGGGCGGATAGAATATTGTCTAACCGCGCGGCTTGTTCCGGTCTGTTGTTCTAGCCGCTCGGAACTGTTGTATAGCTTTAGTCCCACATTGTTAGTTTGTATTCTATCATCTCTCCTCCATTCTATAAAAGGGAGGTCATACCTTTGTAAATGATATCTTTTTGGATAATAAAAATTTCAATTATTCAAAGTTCTGGCTTATTTTATAGTCGTTTGTTCGCTACTCTAGTTGTTTGTTCGCTACTTTTAACATGGTATCAGAGGACTCGATCTTTTCCTGCTGATTCTATGCGCCCTGTCCGCGCGGTTTGTCCTTTCTTCTCGCGACCTGTTCTCGCGGCTTGTCTCTTCCGCCTGCTTGCTCTCTGTCCTGCCTGTCGGTCACAGCGACCTGTTACTTTGATCGCTGCGACCTGCTACCTTATTCGCCTTATTTGTTCCTCCCTTCTGTTCGCGCGGACTATCTTCTAGCCGTTCGACTTCTTTCCCTTCTTGGATCTGCAGCTTGGTCGTGGCTTCTCTGACCGCTGGTGTCTGACATCGTGACCGTCGCAGCCCCTCTTCTTCCTATCCGCGCGGCTTGTCTTTTAACCGCGCAGCTTCTCGCTATTTTCTATCCGCGCGGCTTGTCTTTTAACCGCGCGGCTTCTCGTTGTTTTCTCCTATGTCTCTTTCTGAAACCTCCACTACCACTACTCCTATCGCCACTCCGGCTCCGCATCCTACTTCCTCTGGCAACCTTGGCACGGTTTCTAAACTTGTTGGCTCCAACTATCCGGATTGGAGTGTTTCTTTCACCTTTCTTCTTCGCTCTCAGCGCAAACGTCATCATCTCACCGATGACCCTCCTCCTCCAGACTCTGCTGAATTTGATGACTGGGATGCCAGTGATGCGCTTGTCCGCACGTGGTTGGCTAACAACCTCTCTGATGAATGTCTTCCTGTCATACGCCATGATGAGACGGTTAAGACCACGTGGCTTCACCTTGCTGCTCTCTACTCGAAGGGGGCTCAGACATCCCGCATTTATACTCTCTATGCGGATCTCTTCGCTCGCCCTTCCATGTCTCCTGCTGCGGCTTATCAGCAAGTTCAGGCTCTTGGAGCTGAAATCCTCCAGAATCGCCCTTTCTCCGCGGACTTGGCCGAGCAGCACAAACACTTCCAGGAACTCCTGGTTGTTTGTTATTTTCTACGACTCCCTGAGTCATTTGATATGATCCGCCAGCAGATCTTGGGCGAAACAGACTCTCCCACCTTGGATGCCACCGCAGCTCGCATCGCCGCTGTCACTTCCCTACTCCAACGTCCTCTGTTGTCCTCCCCTCCTCCACAGGACTCCTATGCTCACCAGGCTCAGCGGGGTGGCAATAGTGGCCGCAGCCAGTCTGCCACGCGCGATCCGTCAAGGTTTCTCTGCTCTCACTGTGGTCGTACCGGCCACTCTATTGACCGCTGCTGGCAGAAACATCCTCATCTTCGTCCTTCCGGTGATACTTCTTCCTCAACCTCTGCCTCCTCTCGGCCATCTGCTTTTGTGGCCACGACCTCAGGTAGTGCACACGTCGTTACCCAAGGTAAATGGCTGATTGACTCTGGTGCTACAAATCACATGACCGGAAACCCTCATTGCTTCTCTCTCCTAGAGACGCATGATCGGTTACCCCCGGTTCTTGTTGCGGATGGTTCCCCTTCCCCGGTTCACGGGACGGGCATGGTTCAAGTCACCCCGTTGCTTCGCTTAGTGGACACTCTCTATGTCCCGAAGTTCCCTTGCAATTTGGTCACGGTTACTACTTTATGCAAGCAACTTCAGTGCTCTGTATTATTTACTCCTACTTCTTGTTGTTTTCAGGACCCGAGGACCCAACGGACGATTGCTACTGGGACTGAGAGTGGCGGCCTCTACTTCCTCGACAATGCTTCCGCTATGTCCGCCTTCTCCTCCACGTTTACTGATCTGCTTCAATGGCATCTTCGCCTTGGACATCCTCCTCCTCGGATTCTTCGTCAGCTTCTTCCCCACTTACCTCAGACCAGTCCTCCGCTCAACTGTGATGCGTGTCAGCTTGGCAAACATCATCGCTCCTCCTTCCCGCCGAAGCAAGGTCGTGGTTCCTCCCGCCCTTTTGATCTCATTCATTCTAATGTCTGGGGTCCTGCTCCTACTCTCACCGTTGGTCGGGGTAGTTCTTACTTTGTAACTTTTATTGATGATTTCTCTAGATGTACCTGGGTGTATCTTTTAAAAGATCGCTCTGAACTATTAATTGTATGACAATCTTTTTATTATATGATTCAAACTCAGTTTTCTTTATCTATTAAAGTGCTGCGCTCTGATAATGCAAAAGAATATCTCAGTCATGAGTTTTGCTCTTTTTGTATGCAACATGGTCTTATTCATCAGACCAGCTGTGTTTACACCTCCCAACAAAATGGGATGGCGGAGCGTAAAAACCGTCACCTCCTTGATATCGCTCGCACTCTAATGACGCAGATGCAGGTGCCTCGCTCCTACTGGGGCTATGCTGTTCTTCTTGCCTGCTATCTTATCAATCGCATTCCCTCTTCGGTTCTCCACGGCAAGACCCCCTTCTCCATTCTCTACCCGGGCAAGGAACCCTTTCCTCTTCCTCTCCGTATCTTTGGGTGTACGGCCTTTGTGCATGCTCCGTCTGCTACCCGTGACAAGCTTTCCCCTCGTTCCACAAAATGTGTCTTTTTGGGATATTCGACCACTCAAAAAGGCTATTGTTGCTTTGACCCCGTTCTGCGCAAACAGTTTGTTTCCGCGGACGTCACCTTCTTCGAAAATGCATCCTACTTTTCTTCTCTATCCCCGCTTCCTCCTGCGGTCTCTTACTCTCCACCATCTCTCAGTGATCCTTCCACACAGATCGACGTCTCCCCTCTTATGTCATCTCCTCCTCCGTCTCCTTCTCTCTCTATTATACCCCCACCTTCTTCTCCGCAGCCGTCTCTCTCTAGTCCCGGGCCAGCTTTCTCCGCCACGGACGCTCCGGTCCCTGAAGCACGAGACGACCTGGATCTTCCCATTGCTCTTCGCAAAGGGGTGCGGGCGTGTACCCAACACCCGCTTGCGGCTGTTGTTTCCTATGATCGGCTTACTCCCTCTCGCAGGTGTTTTGCTTTGGCTATCTCGGCTACTACAACTCCCCGCACTTACCAAGAGGCTCTTGTTATTCCTCATTGGAAATCTGCCATGGATGAGGAAATCGCCACTCTTAATGAAAGGGGTACCTGGACCCTTGTTCCTCCACCGATCGGTACTGATGTGGTTGGCTGCCGCTGGGTGTTCGTTGTGAAGTTTCGCTCCGACGACACTGTGGATCGTTACAAAGCCCGGCTGGTGGCTAAAGGCTTTACTCAGATTTATGGAGTTGACTACTTTGATACTTTCTCCCCGGTTGCTCGCCTCAGCACCATCCGGGTTCTTCTTTCAGTGGTCGTCAACAGGGAGTGGGCTATTTCCCAGCTTGTTGTCAAGAATGCTTTTTTGTATGGGGATCTTCAAGAGGATGTCTATATGGAGCAACCTCCTGGGTATGTTGCTTAGGGGGAGACACGAGTATGCCAGTTGAAGAAGGTCATCTACGGCCTAAAACAAAGCCCTCGGGCATGGTTCGACAAGTTTAGTGGCATTGTGGCTGCCATTGGCTTTACAAGAAGTTCAGCTGATCACTCATTGTTTATTCGCAAAACCGCATCGGGCTTTGTGGTTTTGGCGGTGTATGTGGATGATATTCTTCTTACCGGCGATGACCAGGCTGGGGTGGACTTGACAAAGAAACACCTCCGTCAACACTTAGTCACGAAGGATATGGGCTCCCCGAAATATTTTTTGGGGATAGAAATCTCTCGGAAGCCTGACTCGTTGGTTCTCTCCCAACGGAAGTATGCTCTTGATCTTCTACAAGAGGCAGGATTGACCGGTGCCAAACCGGCCAGGTATCCCATGGCCACTAGAGAGGACAAAACGTGGACAGATGACTCACCTCTTATATCCGATGCCACCAGGTATAGACGTCTGGTGGGCAAACTCATTTATCTCGCGGTGACCAGACCTGACATCGCCTATGTTGTAGGCAAGGTCAGTCAGTTCATGCAAGCTCCCAGGGAATGTCATCTTCAGTCTGCCTTGAAGATACTAGAGTATGTCAAAGCAGCACCAGGAAAAGGGCTACTCTTTCAGAAGCGTGGACATCTGAGAGTTGAAGCCTACTCAGACTCAAGCTATGCGGATGATAAAGGTGACCGTAAATCTACATCGGGTTTTTGCACATTTGTTGGAGGTAATCTTGTGAGCTAGAAGAGCAAGAAGCAGTCTGTTGTCTCAAGGTCCAGTGCAGAAGCCGAATATCGGAGTATGACGTCAACCACGTGTGAGTTAAAATGGTTGCGGGCTCTCATGCTTGACCTAGGAGAGGTCTACGACTATCCTCTGCATATGTTCTGTGACAACAAGACCGCTATATACATATCCAAAAATCCGGTCTTCCATGAGAGAACGAAACATATAGAGGTCGACTGCCATTTCATCCGAGAAGAGGTCTTGAAGAGACAGATTTGCACTCCGTTCGTCACCTCCGACAAAGAGTTGGCAGATATCTTCACCAAGCCGGTTTCTACTTCCTTCTTCCATATCTGTGACAACCTAGGCATGATTGATATCTATGCTCCAGCTTGAGGGGGAGTGTCGAAGTATGAGACCGGGCGGTCTGGCGATTTGAGCCTGGCGGGTTGTAGACCGGGCGGTCTGGCGGTTTGTGTCCGGCGGGTTGATATCCAGACTATTGCTGTGGTGTCTAGCGGTCTGACGATTCATCTCCGGCGGCTTGGAAACCGGGCGGTCTAGCGGTCTCCAACCGCATCTCTCTCCTGCTTCTGGTATTGCCGGGCGGTTAGAATATTGTCTAACCGCGCGGCTTGTTCCGGTCTGTTGTTCTAGCCGCTCGGAACTGTTGTATAGCTTTAGTCCCACATTGTTAGTTTGTATTCTATCCTCTCTCCTCCATTCTATAAAAGGAAGGTCATACCTTTGTAAATGATATCTTTTTGGATAATAAAAATTTCAATTATTCAAAGTTCTGGCTTGTTTTCTAGTCGTTTGTTCGCTACTCTAGTTGTTTGTTCGCTACTTTTAACATGAATAAACAAGTCACTATCCGAAGACCGCCAGCGCGAAACGCAATTTGTAACAACTCCCGACGCGACAGCTTGTCGTCCGCCGTGTGTCAAGTGTTCTCTCACCCCAAAGCTGTAACGAGAGTTGGTCTGCCACCCTCAACTTCACAAACAAGCTGTAACAACCAGAAAATAGTGGACTTTGACCGGCACGGATCCAATCACGTGGTTTTTTACCAAGTTGAGGGGTTTTTCCACGTTAAAACTCTGTGTGTACAATCGATCTACCACATTGACTGTGTGCGCGCTCAACCGTTCAGAGAGCTAAGACTGTCAAGGTTATTCCGGTCCGACCGTGACGTCTTGTCGGACCGCAACATGTTTGTTAATAACAGTACCCGAATAGAATTGTGAAATAAACTTCAAACAACACCAAATAAAAAACATGGACTTATTTTACAAGTGTGCGCGCGGCCCCAACCCCTCTTCACAATTGCCCGCGGCCCAACCCAACGTCGAGCTCACAAGAACCCAATTTTTGCGACCGTGATGGGTCGTTGAGGTTGGCGAGGCCACCCGACCTCGATCCCCGACCTTCTTTATGAGGAGCTTAAGACCACTCCACTTTTCGACTATCTCTCTCTCCCCCCTCTCTCTCTCTACACATTCCTTCATTTTTTTTATTTTTTCAAACTTTACATGGCCGGTAAGAAACCGGAACATAATGAATTCACTCCTGTCTGGGTGCTTTTCTGCTGCACTTTCATTTCAAGTCTCCTTCTTTCTATTTTTAAATTTGCTCTGTTTTTAAAGTATATTGTGGGTTTCTCTGTGAAGTGTGAAGTCTAATCGAGCTGCATTCAGAATAAGATATATGGATCTCTTAGTTTTTGAAATGAGAAGCTAGAAACCACCACATAAAAGATTGAAAAAAAATGATTGGGGAAGAGGAAGTGGCGGGTGGGAAAATTCTGGAAAAAAACATGGATTTTAGAAGAAAAACAGAGGAAGAAGACAGGAAATTGCTTCCTAATTTTGCAGCCATGATTTTACATTCCTCTGACACTCCGTGAGACAACGTTTTCAAAGCCTTTTCTGCCTTCTTCCTCCTCACTCATCCCAGGAATAAGAGGTGTCAGTTGCAGCTCCACTTGGCGATGAGCAATGAGTTGAAGACTCTCTCATCATAAAGGTTGCGGGATTAAGCCTTCTCCTCAACAACCTACTGTGCTTGGGTTGCAGTCGGAACGGTGTCTGGGACTAGGAGGCTATGGCAGATCAAGTCCTGTGCGAAGTGGGTCAAGCCTGGGCCGTCACATGAGGTTGGAGGTCCAATAATCCTCACACGCTGCAGACAGGAGAAGTCGAGCAGCGTGGGCACTGTCGAGCAGGGCATGAGGGTTCCGTGCTTAAGTGCCAGTCCTTTGAGGTCCTCTCTGGCTTAGTCTAGATTTAGTCGGACCATTGTGATCCGATACTGGGTGGTTTCGACAAATTTTTTTAAATTATATTTGTGTTTTTTAGTTTAAAATAATATTTTAAAAATACTAAACAATTATGATTAGCTTGACATATAATGTACCCAACACATTATAATTTTCATTCCCTCAATATTTAACATAGATATCTATACTATATTAAAAAAATTACAATGAAATGTCCCCAAAATTCCACTAAAAAGATGGGTGATTGGATATCGCGTAGATTAAAATCCTAAAACTTGCTATTTCTCTACTCTAAACCCGCACAAAGCCCCGCGCCGCATTCATCCCTCACACATCCTCCCCCGACTCTCCTCGGTCAGCCCCACGTCCTCCTCCCCTCTCTCGGCAAATGCCCTAGCCTCGAAGATCGGCGCTTCGACCTGCAACTTGCGTTTCCCAACGTTGGCATCGTCAAGTTACAGAAGTATTGTTTCAAAGCTTCCGCTTTGGACTGCATTCGCCCCTCTCCGCTTGGCTACTGTAGATCGCCCCCAGATCCTGTCTCGCATCGCCTCCGAACCCGACTCCACTGTTCTTGCTGAAAGATATGAATAACAAAACATATTAGCATAGATTCCTATTTCTTGGTCGCCTTCAGTCTCTCATGATTGTAGTTTTGATTTCTGATTGCCAAAAATTACCCGATTTTGATTTATTTACCTCAGTTCAATTCTTCTTCGCCTATTTCATCAGCGGATGTTTCTCTTTATTTCTTCTTTGGTTACAACCACAGATTTGCGAAGATCCTCCTCACTTGTTGAGTACCCGCACAACGCATCGATGGTAAGTCACCACATCACCTCTACTCTTGCTTCCATTTTTTATTCTCTTTGTTCATCCCTTTTATGATTTCCTTCTCGATTTCTAAATAGATTTAAATATCATATGCACGGAAACTTTTAAAAACGGGCCTCGTAGAACACTACACCTTTTTGGGTTCACCATTATTAGCGCATTAATACTATCAATGTCGTCCCTCCACGACCAATGTCATCCCCCACAACAAATATCTCCCCTGCGACAAATGTCGCTCCCTTGATAAATGTCGTTCCCACGATAAGTATCGTCACCACAATAAATGATGTCCACGACAAATGTCGCCCCCACGACAAGCGTCGTTACCACGACAAATGTCGTCCCTATGACAAATATCACCCCCACGCCGTTACGTTCACGTAGGACCGGAAACTATCACTTGTACTAACATAAAGTAATATAATATACAAAAAATCCCATTTTATAATATATTGCACCATTGTTTCAAAAATAAAAAGTATGATTTAAAATGGCGATTGATATAAGCAAATCGAAGTTGGCTAGGTGCAAGCCAATTTTACGTGCAAACCAAAATATTATAAGTGCAGACCAAATTATTACGTGCAAACCGAAATTAAAATTTAAAACTAATCAGAATTTAAATTATAAAAACTTGAAATAAAGCTTAATGATGAAAGTACTAAAAAAATATAAAATTAAACTTTGAATTAGACATTATAATAAAATTGATTTTTTAAAAATCATCATGTAAGTCTTCTTCTTGTTCCAACTTTAGCTTGAATTCTTGCACCTGTTAAAAAACAATGTATCAAACTTTTAAGATTCATCATACAATGTAAGTTAATTGAATATGTGACTACTTTATAGTACCCGTAGTCCCAAATTTGCGAAGGAAAACATGTTTTACTTCAAGTTTAATGAAATGTATTAGTAAGCCTATTTTGATACCTGTAAAATATATATTTGTTAGTGCACAATATCAAAAGAAATGAAGTCATAAAACTTTACATTTTTGAATTAAATCGTTACCAATGTTCATCAATCTCCTCATGATATCTCCTCCAAATCAAGATTGTTGGAGGAAGTGGACAATCATCTCTCATCTTCAGTTGTACGAAATGATTTCCATGAATGAAACCCATGAATAGTGTTCTTCGAACGGCCGGAGGCGGTGAATGCAATGGCAAGAAAGTGAAAGACTGAAACATGCTGAAGTGGACTACTGCAATATTATAACAAGAAGCAATAATCAATCCCATATCAGGCATGGTCATCCACTAATCCAAAGGAGCAGGAGCAACTGTACAGTCCAAAGAATTTTGCAATTCAATTCTTCTTGTCGTTCCAAAAATAGCATCATATAATATATCTTTTTGTTGTAGTTCCCTTGATAGATCATTGCGCACTTGTAACCAATCATCCCCCATTTCCATTCCGTTGCTGATTACCCGAAAACCACAATGTCCATCTCCTAAAACATCCACGGCATCAGAAATATAGTCCCTAATGCATGCTGACATTTCCTTTCGGACTACTTGTAAGAACCGTTTTTCTGAAATTGCTTCCTTTTTGGTGGGACGCATTGGTCTCATTTTCAATGATAATTGCTCACTCTTCAAAACATGTTCAAATAGCGATGGATCACGTTTTGTCGATTTAAAATCACTTGTAAACTTCTTGTAGCTTCCTTTAGGTCGACCCTTTGTTCTGGTTGGTAAAGAAGGCTCTAATGTTTGAGTTGAGCTGGGATCCATAAGCTCGCGAAGTTTTCTTTTAATCTCTTGTTTTTGAAGATCAGAGGAGTTATTATATCTCCTTAGTATACCTTCAATTTCCACATCGATTTTACTGTCTGCTTCATTTTCTTCTTTAATATCTTGTCCTTCTTTAATTTCACGCAAAGTAAGTTGTTTCCAGTGGTCATGTATCATCTATAATGGAAAAGTATTATTATTTTTTATGTACGACAACAAATCGTGTGCACATGGAAGTCCCAAAGTATTTTTTATTTTATGTGTGCACTCCTCAAATGAACCATGACCAGTCCTTGCCTTGAACTCTTCCTTTTTGATGTACTCCAAAGCTGTGATAGAAATATACCATAGTAGATCAGAATACAAAGATGAACTAAACTCCCTATTTGTCTGAATAGTACTTTGTCCAAAAGACCGCTTAATTTCTGTGTGTTGCAAGTTAATCATCTGATCAAAAGTTTGCCAAATAGTAGCAAGGTTTCCAATTGATACCTCCAAAAATTTCTTAAGCTGGCTATGACTACCTTCCACCCGATTAGTAGTAGAGTTACCCAAATGTAAATGCATGTCCACCCAAGCAGCAACAAAATATTCTTTATACGGAGTTATCCAGGTAGTGATGATATATGAGTAGACTTGTGGATATGCAATCTCATACTCAGTTTTCATTTCAAGAAAGTTTTGATAAAAATCAGATTCTCTTGGAGAATCCACTAATTGTTGCCATTTACCATTGAATTTTTCTCATTCCTTACCATTTTTGAATTTCTTTTTACAATGCGCCAAAATATTCTTACTTATATGAAATTTACATAAAATATTTTTGGCGTCTGGAAAAACGACTGCAATTGCATTCATTAATGCTATCTCTCTATCAGTTACCAAGACACATGGTAATTTATTTTGGTCTAAAATAGTATTAAAACATTCAAGCGCCCATGCATAACTTGCTTCGACTTCGTTTGACATGAACGCAAAGGCCGCATAAAAGGAACGATTTGTTGAAGTAACACCAACTATGCATAACAATGGTAATTTGTATCTGTTTGTCTTGTATGTGCAATCCAATAAAAACATACAAGAAAACATTTTACATAATTGAATTGATACTGGATGAGCGAAAAATAAACTTTCCAACTGATTAGTCTCAGCATTGACTTTGTTGAAGCTAACATAGCCACCATTAGTGATACATTTGTATAGAAATTGTATTTGAGTCCCCACATCCAATTCTGCTCTTTGCATCTTTGCTCTTTTATTATAAATAGTTCTCATTACAGTGATGTTTGAAGGATCTCTCTTCTTCAACGTCGATAGAATCTTTCTAGGTTTTACCCCGGCTACAAACATTTCCTCTACAATATTTCCTCATTTTCATTTAGCTTACCAACATAGGAATGAGCTTCTAGATGAACCATTTCATGGTTGTGCACTCCACACTTCACTTTAAGAGTTCACTCATTTATGTGTGCATTTTTTTGACCTTTTAGTGAAAACGGACAACCACACCTCTTTGTGCTACTTCTCCGCATATTTTTTCTTACCCATTCTTTACCTCGTTGTTTCTCACGATAAAAACCAGCTCTATCACAACCCAATAGAACCCTCGGTTTATGCCGACTTATAAGTTTATCGACACTTTGAATAGTTACAACAAATCTCAATCCCTTTGCTACATTTTGGGTCCATGCTATTAACTCCTACTTTGATTCAAAACACAATTTTGTGACAAAGTGTACTCCAACATCAACTTTGTTGTTTGCGACGATTCAACGCATGTTAACAATTTAATATTATCCAAACTCATTTCAGCAAACTGTAAATGATGCTAACCAAATTCAGATTTTTTTGCACCTAATATAACAACACATTAAGAAATAGGATGAATAAAACTAACTCAATTATAACTCATTTAAACATTCATAATTGATAGGGCGACTGAATACCTTAAACAAATGTAGGAATCAGTCCAATTTGAAGGCGGTGAGTGAGAAGGAACACCGTTGAACTACATTCAAAATGAAAACATCTGTACTATATTTGAACTCAAAATACTGCAAATAATACCCAAGCAACAAAGAAAGGAGGTGTGCCCAAGTACCTTGAATCCAACTGAAAGACCACTCGACGACGAAGAATAATGCTCTAGGCTCGCCGACGGGCGCTGGAGAGGGCTGATTTTGTTGGACTGGAGAAAACCAAACAGGCAGCCCTAAACCCTAAGCAGAAATAGGAGAGAAATAGGGAAGGAGCAGGACTTGGGTGTGGCGGTGTGGGGAGAGGCCGAAACTGGCGCCAGGGGAGGCGGGGAAGGGGCGGAAGCGGCGGTGCGGGGAGGGTTGGTGCAGGGAGCGGCGGGGCAGGGAGGGTAACAGCAACAAAATCGGCTGGATCGGGCGCCAGGGAAAGCGGGGAAGGGCTGGATCGGGTGCCAGGCGAGGCGAGGAAGCGGCGGGGAAGGGGTCGGAGCGGCGGTGCAGGGAGCCTTGGAGCAGGGAGCAGCCGAATCGGCGCCAGGGGAAGCGGGGACGATGCGGTATCGGGTGCCAGGCGGAAGGCGGAACGGGATGCAACGGTTTGCCCTGAGTGATTTTTTTAGGGTTCAAAAAATAAGTTTTAACTTGATTTTTTGGATTGCACCTAGTCAATTACGATTTACCCATATCAATCGCCTTTAAAATTTAGGAAATAGATTTACGCCAATTTAATATCCCATATTCCCACTACATTTTCCCGCTCATTTAAGCAGTCCTCCCTCCTAATTCCCGCGCTCCCAAGTCCACAACCCGATATCCTCGCACACTGATTCCACTTCTCTTCTCCAGCGCTTCCAACACTCAGAAATCCGTCGCCTATTCGCCTCTCCCTCAGAAATCGCCTTCTCCCCATCAGAAAGCGCTCGCCTCCCTCTCGATTATCGTCTCCTCCCGCACAGATCTCCGATAACCCGCCGCCGCCGCTTGATCATAAATCGGTCGCCTCCCTCTCCATTATCGGCCCCACCCGCAGAGATCTCCGACGCGACATATCTTCCTCGCCTCCATCCGCCGAGATCTCCAGCGCCAGATATCGGAAATGGGGAAAACCCAGGCTTTTCATTAACGCCTATCGCCAATTCCTGTCCCAAACCCTGGGTTTTCACGGAAGAGCGCCAGCAGCCGAGTACTGTCGCGTCTTCCTCTTCCCGTCGCGCCGAGGCGCCATCCATTTTCCCGGCTGTGAGGCAAGTCTTCCTCTTCTTCCTTCTTTTTCCTGTTCGTCTTCTTCTTCGTCTCCTTCATCTTCCTCTTCGTAACTCTGCAGAGAAGGATTTTCGCTGGTGGTTTTGTCGATCCATCTCCTTCAACTTCCTCTTCCAGCAAGTTGGATCCATCGCAGGTATACTCATTTTCCGATCTGTAGTTCGGTCGAGTTGGAAATGATGATTTGGAATACATTAGGCATTTTCCTCACCGTGTGCATCCATGCTCTATTTTTATTAGGCATTTTCCAATCTATCGCTTCTTTGCTTCCATCCCGTTGGAATCAGGAATACATTAGGCATTTTCCGATCTATCCTATAGTTCCATCCAGTTGGTTTTATTTATTTGGGCTAATTAATGGTGTTCATTCATGCTCTATTTTCATTGCCCATTGTTGGAACAAGAACCAGTTATCAAGAAGAGTTCGGACCCAAAGGGATAACCTGCTCTTATTCTGAGCTAGAATTTTTGGCCAAGGAGTTTGAACTGAGAAACAGACTCTGAGCTGTAGCTGAGAGATCCCACCGCACACCCGAAAGATCCAAGAGAGCTTTCCTTTCCAAGCCAAGACCGAGCCGAGCATCTCGTAGGGCTCTGAATACCAACCAAAAGTAAATCAGAGGAAGAAGAACCAAGAAAAAGGTCCCCTACTTCTCTTCAAAGGTGTCCTTAAGGGTCTATTTATAGTTTTTCTGACTTGGCCTGCAAATAGCGCAATTCTTCCTTTTGAAAATGCTATACGTAGCCCAGATGAGTCTGCCAATAGTCAAATTCTGCTGTTTGGAAGGACTACTAGCAGACCAACGAGGGCATTCTGGTAAAAATATTGCTAAGCAAATTGCACTCGCTATTTCCACTCGCCCAGGTTTGCGAGTGCCTCTGTTGAGGTTAGCACTCACTACCGACTGGAGGGCACTGCGAGAGCGCGAACGTGGTGGATGCACTCGCCGCTCTCTCAACCTGATCTTGGAGCGAGTGTGGGGCCATGTGATCCACTCGCCCCCTGCGCCCCTTAGCCGTATTGGCCTATGCGAGTCAGGGAGGGGTCATACCCCACTCGCCCGAACCCTAACTTTGATCTTGTTCCGAGTGACCTACTCGGTGAATACGAGGTTGTACACCCAACATGTTCATTCATGCTTAATACAGATAAGGTTACTTTCGGGAATTCTAAACTCAGTAGAATTTTAAACTCAGTAGAAGTTTTGACTGATTTGAGAACTTCCAAGTAAAATTTTTAATGTCATACAATTTTAGTTGATGAATTTCATTTTGCATTCAAACCACAAAATTGCCCAAATTCAATTTTTGCACCTCAAAATCTTCCTGCAGTCAAGCAATTTAATTGGAATTCAGGAAAATTGAAACTTGATGATTTGATTTTTACTGAATTCCAATTCTTCAAAACCCAAATTTACGATCCGAACAGATCCACCTTCGATATTCATTGAGAATGGTTGTTTTCCTGCTAATTTTCATAACAATATATGTGTTGAAGCCGAAAAATTCCCTACTCCAAAATTCAGATAAATGCTGCCTAAGGTTACTTGTCCAGCGGTCGGGCTTGACGGCTTAACAAGCAAGGATTCAAAAACAGAGTAAACACTAAGAGTGCCCAGATGTTGCGGCATGGAGGTTCAACCACGTGCCCAGATGCTTAAAAAATCTTCTCATCCATAACCAAAAATTGCTGAGCAGGGTACAAGGGGGATACTAACTTGACGACTATCACAAGATAGCGATCAAGGGGATGATCACTGTCTCACGGCTCAGAACTTCAATAGCGAAATCCAAAAGATAGCCAAAAGTCCAGAAAAAGGTCCTCATCTTTGTATTCCCGTGGTTATATTTATAGGCAAATCCAAGAGGTGATGAGTCTTATTTATAGCCCAACCCCCACTTGGCGATCATGCGACTTTCGAAGGAGCTCGTTTAGCTTGGGCGAGTATCTGTCTTGGTCGCCTACCTGTCCAGTATGCAAGGGGTGCTCGCCATACTCACCCTTGCCTTCTTCTATCCTGAGTGCTGACTTTGACTCCCGCATTGACCTGTTAACTTTGACACTTTACTGCATGACTTTAAGTGGACCCCCTCAACGAATATGGGTTGTACAATATGATAAGAATCAAATTTTGTATGCATATCCAAAATAGAAGGTGTATTATATTCGTAGAGAGTGAGCTTATGATCTATTGACATATAATATTTATAAGAGTGGCGTCCGCCAACAGGCTTTACCATAAGTATTCATGTGAGGCGTAGGAGGGTTATAGGCCGGAGGAATAAGCAAGGTTAGAGTAAAGAAACTCACTTCATTACCCAGTAAAAACTCCCCTTGTCCTATGTTAAGGGATGAGATTCACAGAAGGTATCATTTATAGTAATAATGGTCTTCTACATAGGAGAGTCGACACACTTGTACTCTCTTTGGTTAGAAGAATACCTGATGAAGACACTTTTGAGGGCACAAGGACTAAGTTTGGAGCGGTGAAGGGAATGTGTATGGACAGAAACCCGAAACTTTGGGACAGAAGAATGGTGATAGAGATGCTGAGAGTAACTAGAGGAGATTTATTCCCTAAAACTGGAGTAGACATGCATTTAATCAGTTACCGCTGAGAACTACATCGCCTAAGTACTTTTGTGGCATATGCGTAGTGAGGAGTTGACACCGAGCAACTTCTAAGAGGTGGCAGTTTTTTCGTTCCACAACATTTTGGGTCGATTAAGGATGAAGACCATATAAAAACTCAAACGCTGATTGCGTTCCTTTCGAGTCTGAACAAGATGTGCATCTGGGTTGTATACCATGATCGGTGAATCAAAATGATCATACTCCTGATACAGATATGTGAACTCTATATAGTAGATGTAAGAAGGGCGGTCCCCATGTCAAAGCATATTAACTTTGCGGCGAAATTGGAAAACTGTGCCACATTGTCCTTTTGTTAGTAAGTGGACTTAGTGTGCTTCCAAATGTCTGTAGCTGTGTCGGGGAAGAGGTTGTTGAGTTAATGAGCCAAGGCATAACCAAAGAGTTCTATACTTTCCATTGAAGCTAACCTGGAGAATCCGGTGGTGGTGCATAAGTAGTCCCATTAATATATCCGAACAAGCGCCTTCTTTTGTGTGCAAGAGTGACTGACGGAGATCATAAAAAATAATTTGTGTCATCCAAATGAATGGTAGTATTTTGAGGGGTGATTTGAATATTCTGATCAGGATTCCCCCGGGTTAAGCCGGTGTGAGGAGGGGATACACTATGAAGGATTGATAGTGGTGTAGGGTAAGATTCTTCAACTTTCGACATAGCCTTAATAAAAAGGAGCTAGCTGGAAGGGTGTAAGAAAAAGGAAGATAAATGAGTTTTTTGGCCAAAAAGGCAAACCCTCGATCCTTTGTGTGAAGGGAAAAATATCATTAGATAAAAGTGATATTTAGAAGGAATACAAAGGAACCAAAGAGAGGTCATTCCTGAAGAAATGGGGGCAAGAAATTCGCCTGAATAATCTATTGGAGCTGTATGTGCACAGTTGGAATCGTTCGCCTGTGCTAGTTCACGGGAGGTCCAAGTCAACACAGAGTCTTCTTTGGTGGGTGCGAGGGTGGGAGCAAGCCGAGGGAGGTGTTGTTGGATCCGTCATCGGAATCGACGACTTGATTTGGTCACAGGATTGTCGCTTGGGTTCGTTTGCGAGAGTCGGCGATACGCGGAAACGGGGGGATGTTAGGTCGGGATTCGCTCTAATATCATGTTACACAAATGAAAAGAGTATTATTATTAAACATGATGGGCCCTCTCTCATATATAGGAGGGTAACATACAAGGGTAGAAAAGAGTAATATAAAAAATTTTAACATATAATAATCATATCATTCACGTAAAGTAACAGTAGGGCCCGACCATGAGAGCAGCTAACCGAGCCTTTGACCTCTCTACAGAACTGACCTTGAAGACTCACTTGCAAGTAAAAGTAATAATATCAGGTGGAAGACGAACAAGGCCCTATGTACGAGTGTGCTCAAGCGCCTCCAACTCAGCAGATATAACAACCTGCCACTCAGGTATCTGGGCAGCCTCACGGTAGGAAGTCTGCTCTAGAGTACTATAGGAAGTAGCGAGAAGGGTATGTAGATCCAGCGGTAGGGTAGCAAGACTATGACAGTCCGGAGGACGTCTTTCACGAGTTGGATTGCGATACACAGGAGGATCATTCACATAACACTCACTAGCGGAGGCATACACTGAGTTTGGAGGCACTGGAGACGAGAGAATAGGAGGAGGACGACGAGTATATTGATAGAGAAGAGGAGGGACACTGTCCCAAATGGACATCTCATTAGAGTAAAAAGTGTGTGACGGAAGGGAAGAGTGAGAAATGGACCGCGACAGGTGAAGAGTAGGTGACAGAGTAGACTACGACAAGATAAGATGAAGTGGGCATACCAGAAGAGAGGATACATGTGGCGGGGAGATGAGAAAATTGGGAAACTACACATCAGAGGGAGTAACAAATGAATGTGAGGTCGAGGGGACAGAGAACACAAAAAAAGGACGAGACTCGTCAAAAGTGACATTACATGAGATGCGAAGTCAATGCATAACAGGGTTATAACATCGATAGTCCTTGTGCTCGTCACTGAATCCAAGAAAAATACAAGGAACAAACTGAGCAGAGAGCTTGGTACGCTCACGTGGAGGGAGTAGAAAAGTAAAATCGACAGCCCAAGAGACGAAGATGAGTGTAACATAGGAGTCGAGAGTACAGACACTCACCAGGATTCTGGCCCTGAAGGAAAATGGAAGATTGCAAATTAATAAGATAGATATCGATGAAAACAACCTCAGCCTAAAAATGTGGAGGAACATGAAAGGAGATAAAAAGGGTGCGGACTGTCTCAATAATGTGGCGATGCTTCCTTCAGCGGTGCCATTCTGAGCATGAGCACCGGGATAGACAAGCTGAGGGAGAATGTCGTGGGTAGCTAGCAGATCTCGAAAAGCATGAAAGAAGTACTCTACCCCTGAATCAGAGCTGAAAATATGTATGGAAACAAAGAGTTGTGTGCGCACCACAATAAAAAAGTAACATAAATCTAAAAAAACTCATATCGAGAGTGCATGAAGCACACCAAACAATAACGTGAATAACCATCAACAAAAATAACATAATATCAGTGCCCGCCCTTGGATACAAAAGGTGTGAGACCCCATACATCAGAATGAATTAGATCAAATGGACGTTGAGACCTAGACTCGTTAGACTGATAGGGGAGTTGTAGCTGTTTATCAAGCTTACAACCTGTACATGAGTGAGACCGATCAACATAAACACGATCAAGAAAACCATGACTGATGAGAGAAGCGAGACAAGAGCCACTGAGATGATCGAGATGGTGATGCCACTGAGAGAAGCCCACCGAAGGAAGACATACCCTAGAAGCCACCAGTGGCAATAGAGTGGATGGAAGATGAAGACGATCAAGAACGTACACCCCACTACGGCGACGACCAATTCCAAGGAGTGTTCCTGTCAGACGATCCTGTACACGACACGCTAACTCATCAAAAATAACAAGATAATCGTGAGATGTGAGTTGACCGACAGATATAAGTTTCACACACAACTTTGATATGTATGCAACATCAGGAACATGAAAAAGACTAGTATGGATAAGGCCATGACTGGTGATGGGGAGAATATTGTCATTTGTTATCATGATGCTAAGGTCATAATAGATCGGCTGACAGAACAAGAGATGAGCGACATCACAAGTCATGAAAAGAGACTCCATAGTCAAGCAACCAGTCAGAAGGAAAGATACCTATTGGGGCGGAGGCAACCGCTGAGAGGCAGGGGCATCAAAAGTAGTCGGTGAGAGCACGGAGGCAAAAGAGCGATGTAGTATGAGAGATCTGTTGGGCAATCTGCTGGGCAAGCTCAAAGACAGAGAGTGACTACGCCATAACAAAGAAGTGAGCTGAAGGAGCACCAAGAGCACGCTGCTGACCAGACTGCTGGGTCCTCTGAAGCTTGCGACACTCATATTTGATGTGTCCAAAACACTGGTAGTAGTGACAGTGGATCGGTTGTCGACGAGATGCACCAGTCTGAGCAGTAGAGGGCACTGAAGGACAAGGAACATGCCACATCGACGCACTATAACTCGACGAAGGTAACAAATTAGTACTCACAAGAGAGGACTGCAGTGGAAGCTCGGGAGCAACAAGAACATCATGAGTCATTACGCTAGGAGTAGCAGTGTCCAAGGAGCGGAGTCGAGTCTCTTCAGCGATTACCAAGGTCAACATATCACGATACATGGCCGGTATAGGCTGACGATGGTCGGTATAGGTCGGCGATGGTCTCGAGGACGCTCTTTTCTAACTACGTCATTATAGGGTCTCTCCTGATAATGATCTCGCGTATCTAGGAAAAGCTCTCGTTAGGGTTCAGGAAAATTCGTAGGGAAATTCCTACCCTGGTCGTGTTCAAAGCCAATTCTATCTTAAGGGATGTCTAACATCTTCCTCAAAAAGAGGGCTCCTCCTAAATATAGATTTTTCTACGTAGTGTGGTGGGTCTTCGTGACGTGGACGGACATAATGCTCATCCCGAATTGGTGGTGACATTGACGCTCGAGGGGATACTTTTAAAATATGCATCCCAACACTAAGGTTTTCGAACACGTCTCGCACTTGGTGTATACTTTCGGCTAACACCGTCATTTGGCGGGTGAAAGGTAGAAACCACGGGGGTGGTTCATTCCTTTCGTTTCCACGACTTGGTTGACCACGTTTGTGCGAATAGACCAAAAACAGTCCGGAAACTGGAGTAATGGAAATTTTATTATCCAAAAAACTAACTATTACAATGGTATAGCCTCCCTTATATAGAATGGAGGAGATGAGATAGAGAAGAGATACCCAATGTGAGACTAAATACAGAAATACAGCATATACAAAGTTAACCGCCTAACCGCCTAACCGCGCGGTTAGTAAGAACACTAACCGCTCGGTTACCACCAGGAGACGAGCCGCCGACCATCGATATCCCAGAGAGTAACCGGCTAACCGCCCGGTTACCAAACCGCCATGCCAACCCGCTGTCGCTGCTCAGATATCAGACCGCCAGAGACAACCCGCCAACCCGCGCGGTTACCAAACCGCCCGGTCTTTAACCGCCTGTCCGCCCAGGCCTATACAACAACACTCCCCCTCAAGCTGGAGCATATATGTCGATCATGCCCAGCTTGCTGCAAATGTGGAAAAAGGAAGCGATACAGGCTTTGTGAAGATATCTGCTAACTCTTTCTCTGACGTAACAAACGGAGTGCAAATCTGGTTCTTCAACACTTCTTCCCGAATGAAGTGACAGTCAACCTCTATGTGTTTTGTCCGCTCATGAAAGACCGGGTTCTTGGAAATGTAGATGGCCGGCTTGTTGTCGCAAAACATGGGAAGCAGATAGTTGTAGACCTCTCCTAAATCCAGCATGAGAGCCCGCAACCATTTCAACTCGCACGTGGTTGACGCCATACTTCGATATTCTGCTTCCGCACTAGATCTGGAGACAACAGATTGCTTTTGCTCTTCCAGCTAACCAGATTTCCTCCAACAAACATGCAAAAGCCAGATGTCGACTTGCGATCCCCTTTGTCGTCCGCATAGCTAGCATCGGAGTACGCTTCAACTCTCAAATGACCATTCTTCTGAAAGAGGAGACCTTTCCCAGGAGATGACTTTACATACTCCAGAATTCTTAGAGCGGATTGAAGATGACATTCCCTAGGAGACTGCATAAACTGGCTGACCTTTCCTACTGCATAAGAGATGTCTGGTCTGGTCACCGTGAGGTAAATGAGTTTGCCAACAAGACGCCGATACCTCGTGGTGTCCGATAGAGGAGGTGATTCGTCAGTCCATGTTTTGTCTTCTTCAGGAGCCATGAGACACCGAGCAGGTTTGGCGCCCGTCAATCCTGCCTCTTTCAATAAGTCAAGAGCATACTTGCGTTGGGAGAGAACCAAGGAGCACGGTTTCCGAGAGATTTCAATTCCCAATAAGTATTTTGGAGGACCCATATCCTTCGTGACAAGGTGTTTGCGGAGATGGACCTTCGTCAAGGCTACACCAGCTTGGTTGTCGCCAGTAAGAAGTATGTCATCCACATAAACGGCTAGCATAACCAGACCTGAGGATGTCTTGCGAATGAATAAGGAGTGATCCGCCGAACTCCTTGAGAAACCGATTGCCCCAACTATGCCACTGAACTTGTCGAACCATGCCCGAGGACTCTGCTTTAGACCATAGATGGCCTTTTTCAACCGGCATACTCGAGTCTCCCCCTGAGCAACATACCCAGGAGGTTGCTTCATGTAGACATCCTCATGAAGATCACCATAGAGGAAGACATTCTTGACATCCAACTGGGAAATAGACCAATCCTTGTTGACTGCCACCGATAGAAGAACTCAAATAGTGCTGAGACGAGCAACCGGAGAGAACGTGTCGAAGTAATCAACACCGTAAGTCTGGGTAAATCCCTTGGCCACAAGACGGGCCTTGTACCGGTCCACGCTGCCATCCGGACGGAACTTGACGACAAAGACCCAGCGACATCCAACCTCATCCGTGCCAAAAGGAGGAGGCACAAGAGTCCAAGTGCCCCGCTCAGAGAGAGTAGCAATTTCTTCATCCATGGCCGCCTTCCAGTGAGGAACATCAAGGGCTTCCTGGTAGTTGCGAGGAGTGGAAGTCGCCGAGATGGCTAGGGCAAAGTCCCTGCGAGAAGGTGTTAGCCGATCATAAGAAACAACAGCGGCCAACGAGTGCTGGGTGCACGACCGAACCCCTTTGCGAAGAGCAATGGACAGTTCCAGGTCATCTAGTTCCTCAGTCGCCGGTGCATCCGTGGCGGAGAAGGCTGGCCCGGGAGAGGAGAGAGACGGCCGAGGAGAGGAGGAAGATGGCAGGGGATCAACAGACGGAGTGTGCGGTGGAGTTGGTGATGGAGGAATCTCAAGAGGAGTGGATGGGACGGAGGGAATGGTTGGAGAGGGCAAGTCAGCCGGAGAAAGAGTATGGTCAGAGGAGAAGTATGAGGCATTTTCAAAGAACGTTACATCCGCCGAAACGAACTGTTTGCGATGAACAGGGTCAAAGCAACAGTAACCTTTTTGAGTAGTAGAATAACCCAAAAAGATACACTTGGTGGAACGTGGGGATAACTTGTCGCGAGTTGCGGAAGGGTTGTGAACAAAGGCGGTGCAACCAAAAATGCGTAGAGGTAAGGGAAAAACATTCTTGGTCGGATAGAGAATGGAAAAAGGTGTTTTGCCTTTAAGAACTGTCGAGGGAAGACGATTGATGAGGAAGCAGGAGATGAGAACTGCATAGCCCCAGTAGCTACGAGGAACCTGCATCTGTGCCATGAGAGTGCGAGCGACATCGAGGAGGTGACGGTTTTTACGTTCCGCCACCCCATTTTGCTGGGAGGTATATACGCAGCTAGTTTGATGAATGATGCCGTGTTGCATACAGAAAGAAGAAAATTCATTACTCAGGTATTCTTTAGCATTATCTGAACGAAAAACTTTCACAGAAGCACCAAACTGAGTTTTAATCATAAAATAGAAGGATTGCCATACAAAAAATAGTTCAGAGCGTTCTTTTAAAAGATACACCCATGTACATCGAGAGAAATCATCAATAAAGGTTACAAAATAGGAACTACCCCGCCCTATGGTAAGGGTGGGGGCAGGACCCCATACATCAGAGTGAACAAGGTCGAACGGCTTAGAAGAGCCACGACCTTGCTTAGGAGGAAAGGGGGAGCGGTGATGCTTGCCAAGCTGACAGGCATCACAGTTGATAGGAGAAGCATGCTGAGGTAGGTGGGGTAACAGTTGGTGGATGAGACGTGATGGAGGATGCCCAAGACGAAGGTGCCACTGAAGAAGATCTGTAGAAGCGGATGAGAATGCTGAAAGAGCGGATACATCATCAAGGAAGTAAAGGTCGCCTCTCTCAGTCCCAGTAGCAATCGTCCGCTTGGAGTCTGGGTCCTGAAAAGAACAAGAAACAGGAGTAAACGTTACAGAGCACTGAAGTTGCTTGCAAAGGGAAGTAACCGACAATAAATTGCACGGGAACTTGGGCACATAGAGAGTATCCGTGAGGCGAAGGGACGGAGTGACTTGAACCATGCCCGTCCCGTGAACCGGAGAGGGAGATCCATCCGCAACGAGAACCGGGGGCAATCGATCATGTGTTTCTAGGAGAGAAAAACACTGAGGATTGCCCGTCATATGATTAGTGGCGCCAGAGTCGATTAGCCATTTACCTTGAGTCACCACATGGGCGCTACCTGAAGTCGTGGCCACCGAGGCAAATGAGTTGGATGAGTGGGGGGCATCACCAGAGGGACGAAGGTGCGGATGCTTTGTCCAGCATCGGTCAATCAAGTGGCCTGTGCGGCCACAGTGAGAACAGAGATAGCGAGAAGGGCCGCGCCCGCCAGACTGGTGACCACGTCCACCCGAGCCACCACGATGTGCTTGGTGGGCATAGGCATCCGGAGCAGGAGGAGCGGCAAGCAAAGGACGATTGAGCAGAGAGGTAACAGCGGCAATGCGAGCAGCTGTAGCATCCAGGGTGGGAGATTCAGCTTCTCCAAGAATTTGCTGTCGGATCATATCATAGGAATCCGGGAGCCTCAGAAGGTAACAAACAACCAGGAGTTCCTGGAAGTGCTTCAGTTGGGTGGCCACGTCAGCAGAGAGGGGACGATTTTGAAGAATCTCCGCTCCAAGGGCTTGGACCTGTTGGTAAGCCGCAGCAGGAGACATGGATTGACGAGCAAAGAGATCCGCATACAGAGTATAGATGCGAGATGTTTGACCCCCTTTGGAGTAGAGGGCGGCTAAGTGAAGCCAAGCTTGCTTGACCGTCTCATCGTGACGGATGATCGGAAGACATTCATCGGACAAGCTGTTTGCCAGCCACGTACGAACAAGAGCGTCATTCGCATCCCAGTCATTAAACTGGTCAGAGTCCGCAGGAGGAGGGTCATCGGTAAGATGATGACGCTTGCGCTGAGAGCGGAGAAGAAAGGTAAACGAGACACTCCAATCGGGATAATTGGGGCCGAGAAGCTTAGAAACTGTTCCAAGGTTCCCGGATGTAGTAGTAGGAGGAGGGTGGGTAACGACAGTAGTCGAGGTGGAGACATCAGAAACAGTCATTCTGGAAGGAGGAGACCGCGCGGTTAAGAAAGGAAACCGGGCGAGTAGCAGAAGTAGGAGACCACAGCGGTCACAAGGGGAACACCAGCGGCTAGAGAAGCCACGACCAAGCTGCGGAGAGCAAAGGAGAAATCCACGCGGATAAGGATGAGTAAACCGGGCGAACAGAAGGAGAAGAGCGCAGAGAAGCAGAGGGGAGGTCACGCGGATAAGGATGAGTAAATCGGGCGAACTGAAAGATAAGAACGCGGCGAGAAGACAACGGAACAGGGGGACTAGATCGCTGCCTCTGATACCATGTGCGAATAGACCAAAAACAGTCCGAAAACTGGAGTAATGGAAATTTTATTATCCAAAAAACTAACTATTACAATGGTATAGCCTCCCTTATATAGAATGAAGGAGATGAGATAGAGAAGAGATACCCAATGTGGGACTAAATACAGAAATACAGCATATACAAAGTTAACCGCCTAACCGCCTAACCGCGCGGTTAGTAAGAACACTAACCGCTCGGTTACCACCAGGAGACGAGCCGCCGACCATCGATATCCCAGAGAGTAACCGGCTAACCGCCCGGTTACCAAACCGCCATGCCAACCCGCTGTCGCTGCTCAGATATCAGACCGCCAGAGACAACCCGCCAACCCGCGCGGTTACCAAACCGCCCGGTCTTTAACCGCCTGTCCGCCCAGGCCTATACAACAACAACGTTCAACTCAACGCATCTCACTAACCTATCACTACGCGGATGCATGCAAGACATACAATAAAATGCAAATGTATGATGATGTAAATAAATTCTTTTTCTTTGTTTTTTTAAAAAATAAAATGCTATGCAGGTTCCTATTTTACACAGGGCGGCTCTTGAAACTTTAGAAAAATTTCGGAACCTGGCTTTGATACAAAACTGATGTAGGACGATGTGTAGGGTTTGCGTACCTGTTGGCTATTTCTAGGAAACCCTAAACGTATACAAACGATTTGAGCGATAATTGCACGAACTTTGAAAAATAAGCAAGTTTAGTTTTTGTAAAGTACAAAAAGAACTATTTTGTTAAAAAACGATTTTTCTTAAAAAATGGTTCAATTCTAAATCCGGAAAAAGAAGTTCGCAATTTTACTTCCGTTCCCCTTGTCATGAAGATCGTGAACTCCAAATACGTTTTCGTTTGGAGTTTTTGACATAGCTTACGCTGCCAAAATTTGGGCGAAAACTCAATAATAAATCTAATTATCCTAAGAGAAAATGTAGACAAACGCAAAGAAGGGAATATAAGCAAGTTACCCACGAAAAGAGTTGTCTTTCCGCAGTCGAAGTCGACGACGATCACGCGAGGAATTCCTCGTCACATTCGATCTCCCGCTCCGAGGTCGGCTGTTATCGCACATGGGCACCACAAAACTATTTCGCTCTCTCACACAAGGTGGATCCACGAGAGCTCAAGCACAAAACTAATCTAATCTCTACTGTTCACAGAATACACAAGGACGGGCAACACTCACGCTTCGCCTTGAATAGAAACAACAACATTAAATTTCATATATTCAACACCAATCCTCTTTAGAAAATTATACAGAACCCCTTTTAGGGTAAAATGAAACGACAAAGTATCTAATCGGAATGCCTGGGTCGGCCATGACAGAGCTCGTGGTCCAGGACATGGGCGGCGGTTGAGACGGTTGGGAGGGATCGTGGCTTCGACATTCATGGACGCGGGGAGAAGTAGACCAGGCGGACGGTTGCGACGGCGTCTTAGGGATGGATCCTGCAAGGGCTCGGCGGGATTTTCGCTTGGTGTGAGGCCGACAATGGCGGAAATGCTTCTTGCGTGCTTGGTTGGAGAAGATGAGCTGATCGGTCAACTGGATTTAATTGGCTATCCATGTTTATCTTTTTTTTTATGAGCAACCGCTGGAACGACTTTTTGAGAGTGATTTAAATCATATTATATATATACACAAATTATATGTATTATATATATATATATATATATATATATATATATTCACACACATTTTAATAAATAACTTTGTCTATATATATTTATATGTATTATATATATATTTTCACAAATATAAACAAATTGCAAATTACACAAATTAAAAATGACACAAATAAAATAGGGTAGATTTAGGGACGATAGTGGTCCGGTCTGGTGCGACGTCGGAAACTTTTGCGTCGACCTGACCGGGGCTGGTCTATACCAATAGTGGTCATACCGAATCAACTCATCTTGAATCTCAGGTCGTAATCCAAACCTTAACTTGGACAGATACTTTATTTCAGCGAGATAATCAGATACTGTTTTGGATCCTTAACGTAGAGATGTCCACTCATCTCGTAGACAGATCTGATAGTGTTGCAGAGTGTATTTTTCATTTGCTTTTTTAATATGGTTTTCATGTGAGGCCAATGGGCAATGGGAGGGAGGTCATTCGTCTCTAGACTATGCTCTTCTCCGATCCAAAATGTTTTCGCTCATTTGTTAAATCTCATTTTGACGAACTGAACCTTTTGGTCCCCCGTCATACGATACCACTCAAAATAGATTTCTATTTCTATAACCCAACCAGAGAAGACCTTGGGATCTCTAGAACCATCATAAATGGGCGGATCCAGCTTCACTACTCGTGTGAGATTAGGTCATCTATCCCGGGGAGGATAGTCATAATAGTCATCGTAATAATAAACGAGTCACGGTTCAGTTCTATTCAAAACCAACTCCAAACCGCACAAATATCAGACCACAGTGCACGTTTTTGGTGCAATGTGATTGATTCAATTCAAAACTGAATCTTTTTGATGCGATTGCGGTTTGAGTTCAAACCGCATCGATTTCATCCTTATAGTAAGTATAGATATTATAAATATATTATAAAAAATAACAATATTATAATAATAGTAATAATAAAAAATATTATAAAATAATAATAATAATAAACAGGTCGTGATTCGGTTCTGTTTTGGTCCGGTTCGGATTGGGTCTAAAAATCCTGAAACCGCTTGAGACTTGTATGTTGCGGTTTCGGTTTCGGTTCCGGTCCGGATAATAAAATGAAAGAACCACACCTACACCAATTGATGTAGGGGTAGGCTACGAGTGCACAAAACCTACAACGCTAGGTGGTAGTGCAAGGGTGACACGGTAATCTGAACCTAAATGCAATGTAATTGTCGATAACTCGACAAATAAATTTGAGCAATGAGAATTCTAACTCCACGCAAATATTTGAAATTGAAAACATTTAATTAATTTTGGCAATTTATAATAGTTTTCTCCACTCGGAGGGCCAAAGCAAAGCGCGCGGCGAATGTCTCTTGCAAATTATTAGCGGACCGAACAATTTCTACGAGCAATAATCACAGCACATAAGTTTATTCACCAATGAAAATGTCAAATTAAATACTCCAATACCACATAATAAAATCACAAAGTAGCGGGCTGAACTGAGGCACTGAAGAATTAGGGTCCGGATGTGTAGATCGGCGATCGGAGGTGAACCAGTGACGCAAAAATGAAGGTGGTGGCTATCCTCGGCGGTAAATGTTAAGATCGGGTGAGAAAAGGGTAGATCCGGCCACGTACGAGTAGATCGGGTCTGGGGAGGGATGGATCCGCTATTTTGGGTTCGATCCGGGCAAAAATGGAAAGTACAAGTGGTGTAAATAACAGATCGGGGCTGAAATTCTCAGATTTGAATGGGTCTAGAGAATTAGGGTGATTTGTGGGTGGTTCCACGAAGGTCGTGATGGAGGGGTCGGTCGAGCTTAGGGTGGCTAAATGGTGGCCGGGTTTTGAGCAGGGCTAGCCGGCGGCCGGGCTGGAGGATGGAGGAGGGGATGGTGGTCGGCGGTCTGGGTGGGGGAGGCGCTGAAGGGGAGGAGGCCGGTGGTGGGCTGACGGCTGCACAGTGGGAGGGCGGTTGGCTGCTTGCAGGAAACAGCCAACCGGGCTGTTTAGGGTGCTGTTTTGGGGGGCTGTAGCGGTGGAAACGAGGGTTTGAGGGGTGGAAAATGAAGGCAACGATAGGGAGTACCTTGGGGGGAATAACGAACACCTAGGAGTCGTCACCTAGGATTCCACGGCGTCGACATCGTGGAGTGATCGCTGGAATCCGGGAATAGAAGTCTCCAAATTTTACAATACTTGAATTCAACTCTCAAGACTCCTATTTATAATAAAAAGAAACACTAAGGCATCTCAATCAACGACTATGATTGGCCGGTGGGAGAGACCGCTAAAATACATGATTAATGATCCAAAAATAATAAACTAATATATATTTTTGACTCGCAATGCGAATCTGGACACATCTGCTGAATCCGATCGTCGATCCGTGCACGCCATATATGGTAATTCGTCAAATCAGCCCTGAATGGGCCCAAAGCTCGTGCTCGTCTCTGCTCCGCAACACCAATGTTGTTCACAGTTCCAAAATTCAAATCGGAACCCGAATAATTTGCGAACGGTTTGATCCGGTTCTTTGCGGTTTTGGTTCGGTTCTGATTAAATTTACGAATTTTGGTTTTAATTGACAACTCTATTGGTAGTAGACGCCAAGAGTCTGGAACAGAGAGTAGCGCAGGGCCTAACTAGATGGCATGTCGAGACGACGCAAGTGATCCCACATCGCCTTGGCCATAAGGAGCTCGTAGACGGTCATGCGAATGAGGAGCTCACAGGACTGACAGATGACGGCTATCGCGCGAGAGTCGTCCGAGCGCCACTTCGCTATGTCGGAGCGCTGGACGGAAGTGACAGTGATGATAGTAGAAGAGTCGTCCTCAATACTGACAGCTGGTGGAGGCGTAGCAGGCTCAAAGCCATCAATGTGGCCCCATAGATCTAGGCCACGGAGGATCACACTTACGGTGGCGGACTATGCCTTGTAGTTTCGTCCATCGAGAATGACATCCACCTTCTGGAGAAAGGCAAAGGAGTAAGATAAGGCCATTAGGGCTGCAGAATCAGTCGGAAGAGGATCAAAAAGACGAGCAAAAGAGACGAGAGACGCAAGAGATCAGCCATCGGCAGGAATCGACGATGGTAGCGTCGATTAGACGTCGAGAATAGCGGGGCTGCAGGAGATCCTCCAACGGAGGAGTTTCGACGACTGCAGAAAGCAGAGGAGGCCGACATGGTTAGACAATGGAGGAGTTTTGGCGGCTGTAGAAGGCAACGAAGGAGGCCAGTAGTGTTAGAGCAGCGGGCTGCAACACAATGGAAGGAGTCGCGGATCAGTGCATGGCAGCAGAGGAAGGCGCAAAAGTCGACGGACTGGACCCCGTTCGAAAAGATCGTGATGTCGGCGGAACCAAGCGGCTGATTGATATGTTCTTATTTTATATTAAGGGTATTTATGTAATTTACCCAGTTATGGTTTCTATAAATAGCTGGGCTTAGGTTGGGTTTTGTTATCTTGAATGTATTGTGTGCCTTTGGTGTGTCTTAACGGCTGCACGGGAGAGTCTCCCCTTGCCGGAAGATCAAGCTGTTCAGGGTTGTTGCCCTTAGGCGAGATCGGTTATCTTGTAATCCCTTTCATCAATATTATGATCCATTTACAGTGTTTTTCTCCTTGAGATTTGTTTGGGTCGTATCAAAGGTATCAGAGCATTCCTTCCTCCCGCCTGCAAGGTTTTCCACTTCCGCCAACCTCGACCTCGGCGGCCGTAACCCCTTCGACCACAACCAACCTTCTTCCCGTTTGCAAGTCATTCCTCCTACACTCACTTGACAGCTGCTGCAACGTTTTTTCCTCGCTCAATCCGTCACTGGCGGACTCATCGTTCGTCACATTCATCTCGCGCCGCATCGGTCCCCTCCAGCTGCAACTATATTCTTCGACTACACTACCTCCCTGTCCTCCGGCACCACACCCCAAACTGCCTCACCACACCATTGTTGCATCCCTGCCCATCGTTGCATCCCTACACCCCTCCATTTCAGAACCTCCCCTACCTGCTCCGCCTCCCCGCCCATCGCTGCATCCCTGCAACCACTGTTCATCTCCCTCACGACTCGCTGACATTCCCTCCTTCCACGGCGCCAAGCCCTCCCTCGTCCCAGCCGAGTTTCGATTTCCCGTCCTCGAATCGCTCGCCCAAAAGCCCCCGTCGTCGTCAGGTCTCCATACTCCTCGAGCCACGCCTGCTGCCCTCGAGCCCCTCCTATTTCACTATTTTATTATTTTTGACAGCCATCAACCACTTTTTTGACTTGTCCTTTCTATCTTCTTCTTTATTTTCTTGTCAATCCCACTATCTCACATTCTCACGCCAACCTTGCCTCCCTGCCAGCTTGTCCATTCACTGCCCCCATTTACCTGTCAATCAGCCTCTCTTTTGACTTTTAACTACCTCTCTCCATTCATTGCCCCATTTTCTTCACTCTCACCCAATTTCCTGTCACAGCTCCGATTTTATATTTTTCATTAATCATATTTTTAATTTTTATATTTTCATCATGCCCATTAGCGACGCCACCCTTGCATTACTCACACGACTCGACGCGATCTTGGCATCATCTGCTGCCGAGATGGCCGCGATCGTGGCAACCGTGAATGTCATTCTCACCAAACTAGCTGCTCGCCGCGACGACCCATGCCCTCTGGCCCCTTCACCGACCGTTGAACCGTCTCCACCATATGCGGATGTCCTTCCACCACCCCCGCCAACGGAACACACGCCACCCGCCATTGTTCTGTCACCGCCCCCTGCTCGTCCGACCACTATTGCGTCGCCACTATCACCGTCCCCTGCTCGTCCGACCACTATTCCGCCGCCACTACTTCCGGTCACACGACAGCCGCCGTCGCCGCAGATACCAGCACCTGCGCCGTCGATCCCGCCCTTGTCGGCCCCTGCTCAACCACCATCGTCGGTCACCTTGCTGACGCTCTTGCCGACCGTAATTCCTCCGGCCGCCGGTCTACGACGCCTCACCGCCGCATCGCCAGACCCGTTCTTATCATGGGAGATTCTTCCTCCGGACACCTTACTAATGCTGCCACTTACCGCTTCGTCAATACTGCCGGAACCCGTTCCTTCGGGGCATATTTTTTGGACGGTGCCGCCCTTGCTAGCTGAAGCTCCAGTCGTCTCGACTCGTTATCGGGAGTTATTCTGGCGCGAAGTCAAGATGCCAGACGACTCGACCACCCACGTGACATTCAAGCTTGAGGACAAGCTCGATTTGAAGGAGCGAGTAATGATATGTTCTTATTTTATATTAAGGGTATTTATGTAATTTACCCAGTTATGGTTTCTATAAATAGCTGGGCTTAGGTTGGGTTTTGTTATCTTGAATGTATTGTGTGCCTTTGGTGTGTCTTAGCGGCTGCACGGGAGAGTCTCCCCTCGCCGGAAGATCAAGCTGTTTAGGGTTGCTGCCCTTAGGCGAGATCGGTTATCTTGTAATCCCTTTCATCAATATTACGATCCATTTACAATGTTTTTCTCCTTGAGATTTGTTTGGGTCGTATCATTGATCCCGATCGATAGCAGCGAAAACATAAACAAAATCCGAGCGACGGAAAGGGAAGTCTCGATGCGCGTTCGACAAGAAGCAGAAGAGTTGGCAATCCCGATCGATAGCATCAAACAGACGGGATCGAGCGGGGGTGACGACGCATGTTCGGCTAGGGTAGAGTTTTTACTGGCTCTGATACCAGAAAAAAGGATTGAATGTATTATTCCATGAACAATAGCAACACACACACACATGTACAACGGAGGGTGCTCACAACACCCAAGGTGAGCCTAAGCTAATTCTATCACACAGAATGTACATTATATCTAACACAATAAACTTCCAAATGTATGCACGAGCGATAGTGCACGGGATGTATGCAACATTAGTAGTATTGTCGCCGCCTCATGTTGTTTACAAGTGACACAGGCGATCAAGTGAACTGTCTCGATCACACGGGATCCCTCGTGCACTTCCACTCGTGTATATTATATGAAATAAATGTTTTTATTACTTTTTTTACTTTCTAGCACTTTTTTTTGCTGAATTATATATCATTGAACCTTTTAAGATGTAATTTCTTTATCTAAATTCAGTTCCGTCCTGCTCCCACATTTCTCATCCACTTCTTCCAATCATTGGCAGGCGTTCAAAACTATGGCATCCACCCTATCCATAGTCATCACATTCGTCTAGGGCCTCATTGTAGCTCTTTGCCTCTCTTCCATTCACTATGAACCGTCCCTAACTGTTCTTACTTCCCCCAAGGGTTTCTCCTTGCTTGAGCAGCCATCCACGATATCACGCGATACAGTTTTTATTGCAATTATCTTTTGCTTAATGTGATGTCACTGTGAAGTTACTCTTCCTAATAATTTAGAATCAATGAAAAAAGCATGATATTTTTTAGCATTTTATACGATTCATTGCCTTTGTGGGTTTTAATTCTCCTTTGATTGTAATTTTAAGATCCCCACTGGTTCTATAACTTCATGATGTTTGATGCATCCTGCTCCAATTAATGAGTACACATATTAATATAATATAGATATCATATGTGCTCACAAATATTTTCTTCACAATAATAAAATTTAATCTTATATGATCTTTATATGTGATTTTCATTACAAGCCCGGGCTGAGTCAAAAGTTTAGTTGACTGTCAGCTTTGAAATTTGAGATTATGGCTCCGTTTGGTGGGACTTATTTTCACCGGTCAAGCGGTTGCGACCGCATGAACCGGGCCTTAATTAAGGCCCGGTTCATGCGGTCGCAACCGCTTGACCGGTGAAAATAAGTCCCACCAAACGGAGCCTATATTAATAAGAGCATTGGTGCGCACATATATTAGGTGCTGAATAGCAAAGAAATAGATTGTGTTACACATGTACTCCTGAATATTATCCTTAGTTTATGCTTGATAGTTTTATATGAATTTTTTATTTATTCTAACGGATATGTTTCACGTGTTCGAGTTCGGGAAGCAGCCTTTTGCAAAAATGCAGGATAAGGTTTGCGTACATTTCACTCTTGTGGTGGGACCCTTCTCCGGACCCTCGCAACGCGAGGATGCTTTGTGCACCGGTCTACCCATTCTAACGGATATGTTTACTGATATGTACTGTTAAATTCAAGTTCATGTTGTGTCAAAGTAATTTTCATTAATTGCTGACATGCATGCTTACATGGATTATAATTTTCCACGAGAATTCAGCTTAAACCTTCCTCTTTCAAGGTTATCTTGACATTATTCCTGCAGTGATTTGGTGGAGGGTCTTCAGCTAGCACAACGATTGTGCCCTAAACCCATCCCTCGCGGAAGATCGTGGAACCCTAGCGATCGAGCAGTGGAGACAATGTCCAAGAGCAGTCTTGTAACTCATTCTGCACCTTCAATAGTATCTCTTAATTCTGAGAAATTTGGCATAGAGAGTAAAACTCAAAGGAGCATCCTCAAGAGGAAGAGATCGGTGTCTCGATCCATCATTGAAAGTCCCAATAGGTCTTTGTCCTCATCACCTGTTAGATGTACCACTGATCGAGATGATCTAATTGGAAATGTAAGCATTTCACCAAAGATCTGATTTTTTTTTTAAAAAATTGAATTGACAGAAAATATGTTAGCCTGACCAACTTTTTGTTCTTCTAACAGGGGATTAAAGACAATGTGAAGTGCTCTCTTATATTTTCGATGAGGAAATTGGTTCCACAGGTCCCTCCCACAGTCAAGTGGAACCCAAGAGGCAAGTAATCATAATCTTTAATACCATAAAAATTATTTTTGCATGAGGTTTTTCTCTTTCTTTCTCGTCTATCATTTGCATTTTTCTTCTTTTTGAAATAATCTTCTTTCTCTTGCTTGTTAAGTAGTCAATACAGTCACTCCATTTTGCAAGAGAAAGGGTAGTGAAACTCTTGATGATTTTGTTTTTAATAATTAGACTTGATTGCCATGTAAAATTAGTTTAAGAATACAAAGTGATGCAGGACAGACGTCACACCTGCATGCCACCACTGGAGTCCCACCAGGGGCCCCACCTTGGAGTTCACCAAGGCAGCTTTATTAAGGCTACTGCCTGTACACCCCAACCTGTATGGCCGTATTCGATCCCACTACAAGGCACAACAAGTTGTTGAGGTCGGGGATCAAACACCCGACCTCCTTGATAAGGAGTCTTCAGGTTGACTCTCATCATCAACTGAGCTGCACTTTTATAATGCAAGACGAACGTCACACCTGCCTTCCATCCTGGAGTTTCACCAGGGGGCTCACCTTAGAGTCCACCAAGGTAGCTTTATCAAGGCTGTAGCCTGTACACCCCAACCCGTATTCGGTCCCACCACAGGGCACAATGAGTTGTTGAGGCTGGGGATCCAACACCCGACCTCCTCGATAAAGAGTCTTCAGACAGACTTTCTTCACTAACTGAGCTGCAGTCTTGATAAAGCCGCCTTGGTGGACTCCAAGGTGGGCCCCCTAGTGAGTCTCCAGGGTGGCAGACAAGTGTGACACCTGTCCTGCATCACCATTCCATTTCCTTCGTATTGCAAATGTTTAACTAATATAATTAGTAAATTAATATGCCTAAGTTGTTTTATATTCGTATTGATAGTTTCCTGTATTATTGTTTTTTAAATGTTCTTTTGGGTTTTCATGTCGTAAAGTAGTGCAAGTGATTATTGATAGGTGTAAAGAAGTACACGAGTAATGCAGTAAATCCAGTCAAACTTGTATATCCTTCTTGTGTATGTAAATACAATGTATGAGTACATATATATATGAGGAAGAAAGAGAGAGGAGTCCCATATACAAGGTGTGAGATTAATATAACAAGAGAAAAAGAAACAAAATGGGTCATTAGGTGGGCCTTTACAATGTCTTTTCTAACACTCCCCCGCAACCTGGAGCGTATAAGTCGTAGGCACCAAGCTTGGACAAGAACTTATAGAATAGAGTACTCGGCAAGGCCTTAGTGAGAAGATCAGCAACTTGGTTTGCAGTCGAAATATGTCTCAATTCCAGTTTCTTCATTTGAATTTTCTCTCTAATGAAGTGACAATCAACTTCAATGTGTTTTGTTTTTTCGTGGAAGATCGGATTCTTAGCTATGTGTATAACAACTTGACTATCACAGAGTATGGTAGCTGGTGAGGGAAGTTTTACTCCCATATCACCTAAGAGACTTTCAAGCTAGGTAAGCTCGAATACAACAGATGCTATCAAACTGTATTCAGCTTCAGTTGAAGATCGAGCAACCACAGTTTGTTTCTTGCTGCGCAGGTAACAAGATGACCTCCCAAGTAGGTACAAAAATTGCTGGTAGAGTGCCGTTCATCCAGAGATTCAGCATAATCTGCATCTGAATACGCAACCAGAGTTGGAGTAGAAGTAGAGGAAGAGGTTTGTATACCAGCCCTTGACCATGATTGTTTTTAGATATCTCAGGATGCGTTCGACTGTCTGTAGATGAGACATCCGAGGAGAGTGCATAAACCGACTGACAACGCCAACATCAAAGGATATGTCAGGTCTTGTGACCGTTAGGTAAATCAGTTTTCCAACAAGACGTCAATAATATTCTTGATTTGAAAGAAGTGGATCTGTAACTGCGCCTTCAGCACAAAGCTTATGATTGGCATCCATGAGAATTTTGGTCGGCTTGCATCCAGAGTAACCGGCATCCTGAAGGAGGTCGAGACAGTACTTCCGTTGAGATAGAACAAGGCCATCCAGACGTCTTACAATCTCAAGGTAGAGGAAGTATCGTAGGTTCGCCAGATCTTTAGTTTGAAAAGTAGAGCTCAGATGCTGTTTGATCATTTTTATTTCCTTTGAGTCATTCCCTGTGATTAGGATGTCATCGACATATACTAAGAGGAGAATAATGCCTGTTGTGTGATGTAGAGTAAATAGAGAAAAGTCTGCCGAGCTCCAAGTAAAACTGACCTCCCGCATAACCTTATTGAATTTGTCGAACCATGCACGGGAGGATTGTTTGAGACTATAAATCGACTTTTTGAGGTGACAAATCTGAGACTCCCCCGTGGTCTCAAACCCCGGAGGTTGTTGCATGTAGATTGTTTCTTGCAAATCACTATTGAGAAAGACATTCTTAATATCCAGTTGATGTAAGAGCCATTGACGATGCACAACCACGGAAAGGAGGACCCGAACCGTGTTGAGCTTGGCCACTGGAGAGAATGTTTCTTCGTAGTCGAGACCTTGTTGTTGAGTAAACCCACGAGCTACCAGTCTGGCTTTAAGACGGTCAATCGTCCAATTAGGAGCATGCTTGATAACAAAGACTCATTTACAACCAACATGAGTCTGTCATGGAGGAAGAGGAACCAGTTCCCATGTTCGGTTAGACCAGAGGGCTGTCATTTCTTCTTCCATGATTGCCTTACAACCTGGATGTTGAAGAGCCTCCTGCACAGAGTTAGAGACAAAAACATAGGATAATGAAGTGGCAAAGGTGTGAAGTGCTGGGGACAGCCAATGCAAAGACACATAATTCGCCATGGGATGGGCGGTGGAGGCCAACGTCGGATCAGCAGGCCGCAAAGTGTCAAAGGTTGAAGGCGACTACATTGGGGCGGCAGAGCGAGGAGGGCGACGAGTATAAACACGAAGAAGAGGGGGTTTTGGATGAACGGGAGCCGTGGCAGGTAGGAGTAGTGGTGGAGGAGATGTAACAGGGATGACAGGTCTTGACAAAGGTGGTGAAGGAGGTGGGTTTGGAGCGGCGAAAGTATGGTTGATCTTCCCGAAAAGTAACATCAGCAGAAACGATCACCTTGTTGGTAGTAGGGGAATAACACACATATCCCTTTTAGGTACGAGAATAGTTGACAAACATGTGTTTGGCTGACCGGGGAGCCAACTTGACCGAAGATGAACAAAAAACGTGAACATAGCAAGTGCAACCAAAGATGCGAGCCGTGAGAGAGAACAACGGAGAAGGCAGGAAGAGGAGACTAAATGGAGTAGCATTTTGGAGGATGGAGGAAGGGAGGCGGTTAATGAGATAACATGTTGTCGAAAGAGCAAAGTTCCAATACACCTTTGGGACCTGCATTTGAAGCATGAGAGAGCGAGCAACATCAAGAAGGTGTCTATTTTTACGTTCGACGCCGCCGTTTTGTTGTGGTGCATAGACACATGAAGTCTGGTGAATAATTCAAAATTCTGAGATGTTAGCAAACTCATGGCTAGTGTATTGATGAACATTATCAGTTCGAAGTATTTTAATATTGACAGAAAACTGTGTGCGAGTTTCAAGAACAAAAGCCCGAAACACACATGGAAGCTCAGAGCGATCACAAAGCAAGTATAACCATGTCGTCCGAGAGTAGTCATCAATAAAGATGATAAAGTAACGATAACCAAACACACTAGGTGTTTTGTATGGGCCCCAAACATCAGAATGCACTAGAATAAAAGGAGCAGAGCTCTGAGTCCAATGAAGAGGAAAAGATGAACTATGCTGTTTTCCCAAAATACATGAATCACAAGAAAAATGGGAAAAAGAAATGTCAGGGAGAGCCTTCTGGAGGACTGGTAAAGGAGCATGCCCAAGACGCCAATGTCAATCAATGGAGGAGACTGATGAGATGATGGTAGGAGAAACATTAAGAAGGTAGAGCTCGTTTTACAGTCGTCCTCTACCAATGATACTCTACGTCCGTCAATCCTGCATCATAAAAGAAGTAGAGGTGAATGTGACAGAACAATTCAAATCGGCAGTGAGACGACTAACAAAAAACAAACTAAACGGCGAGCCGAGACATGAAGAGCCGAGCGAAGAGATATAAATGAATTGAGAGGAATATCAGCAGAGCCTGAGACAGGAACGATAACGTCATTGGCCACATCGATACACTTAGGATATGAAGAATCAGAGTAGTGATGTGGCTTTAACGAGGTGATATGGTGAGTGGCACCGGAATCTACTATCCGACGCGGACTCGTGGAGATACAAGCGATATCTTCATGAGAGACGGAGGCAACAGAGGCAGGTGGGTGACTGAGCATCCTTTGGAGTTGGAGCTGGAGGCGGACTTTGTCAAGATCAGCACGAGTGGCAGAGCTGCAGAAGGACCGTGATCAGCAAAGAAGAAGTCGGACGAGGAGAAAGACCATGTTTGCGATAGCAGGTCGCCTCAAGGTGTCCATCCTTGCCGCAGAAAGAGCACTTAGACCGCGGCCGACCACCACGATTCCTTCCCCGAGAGCCTTAATGTCCTCCACGAGTATGAGGAGGGAGGAGTAATGGCGCAGAGGAGTGCTGAAGAAGGGTCGGGGAGGGAGGTCCAGTTGTATTAGGAGGTGGTGAAACCTTTGGCAGCATGGAGCACACATCAGAGAACGAGGGTGTCGCAACAGATGAGGGGATCTGAGCCCGAACACTCAGAAGATGAGGCGGGACACGAGCCATCATCATGGCAATATCGACTGCTTCTTTTTGAGCGCACTGAGCAGCAAGACCCGTAGTCGGGGGTTGATGCTGAATCCAGGCTTCAACCAGAGTCTTGGACTGGGTAACAAATGAGGTTAGGTCAGTAGCATCGCCGATGTCAAGAGTCTGAAGACCGGTAATGATGTCATAAAGGTGTCGGAGACAGTCTTTGCATGAATAAAGGTAATGAAGTTCATCCTACATCGCCTTGGCCGTCTCATGATACATGGCCACGCGATAAGCTTCGCCATCAAGAGAGTTGAGAAGCCATGTTTGAACTCGCCCATCGTTACGAAGCCAGTCTTCGGTAGGGGCAGCGGGAACACCCTGTGTTAAATGATGCAAAAATCCCTTGATTGAAGAACCCGACGAACAGAATGCACCCACTCAACAAAGTTCTTCTTCCATGTGAGAGAGATAGTAGTGATGCGTAACTCATCATGGAGTTCAGGGGTAGGAGCAGCGGTCGTAGCATGAGAGGAAGTAACAGTAGACAAATCCATGATCAGGCGGGTAATCGACTAGAGCAGCGGTAAAGCAAGCGGCTAGATCAGCGGCTAGAAAATGCGGCTAGATCAAGCTACAAGAGCAAGCGGGTATAGCAGTGGCTAGAAGAAGCGGTCAGAGCAGCGGCTATAGTAGGAGACCGTAAGAGGCTAGATCAACGGCTAGAGCAGGAGACCGCAAGCGGCTAGATCAACGGGCTGATCGACTAGTGCATCAGCTAGTGCAGCAGTTAGAAGAAGTCGCCAGAGCAGGAGACCGCAGCGAGAAGAGAAGAAAAGACTGCGTACAAAGAAAGACCTTGCTGCAAAGAGACAGACAACGCGACAACTTGCACAATAATTTTCACCCAGGAGAGATGATTGAGAGCACAACAAGAAGGTTGCGGCTAGATAAAAAGAGAAGATGTCACAGCGGCTTAGAGGAAACCGACCAAGAGAAGGCCGCGGTTAGGCAAACGGAGATCACAGCGGCGAGAAGATCCGCAACGAAGAGATCGACAACGAGGAGAGAAGAGACGCGGTCGAAGCACAGCGGTTTGACAGAGATCCACGGTTAGGAGGGGAAGACTGCGCGAGAAGGAGTGGTTCCACGGGAGAGTGAGAGAAAAGTTATGAAAGCTGAGCGGGAGAAGGAAAGGAGGGTGGTTCCACGAGATGAGAGGAGACGCCAGGTAGAACGAAAGAAGACCTCAAAGAAGAGGTGGTTAGAGAAGAAAGAACAGGCCGACGGTTAACCGTAGACGCTGGGCGGGTAGAAAGGAACTATCCGCCCAAAACAGGAGGTAAGACCGGAACCTGTCTCTGATACCTTGTAAAGAAGTACACGAGTAATGCAGTAAATCCAGTCAACCTTGTATATCCTTCTTGTGTATGTAAATACAATGTATGAGTACATATATATAAGAGGAAGAAAGAGAGAGGAGTCCTATATGAAAGGTGTGAGACTAATATAACAAGAGAAAAGGATACAAAATGGGCCATTAGGTGGGTCTTTACAATGTCTTTTTTAACAATAGGAAAACAATCAAATATATATTCACAAGTGTTAAGGTAATATATTTATATACAAATACATGGGAGGGTGTTCTCAGCACCCTTGGTGAGCATAAGATAACTTTACCATACATTAAGTACACTACAATTAACACCCCTCACAAACTCACGGGGGATCATACACCGAGAGTTTGGACAAAATATGAGCATGCTGGGTTCTCGTCTGCGGTCTAGTCATCAAATCTGCAATCTGCTACTTGGAAGGAACAAAGAAAGGAGCAAGAGTACTACGACCATATTGCTCACGTAAGAAGAAAGCATCAACCCCAATATGCTTGGAGAGTGACTGCTTCATCGGGTTCAGGGCAATCTAAATGACACCGGTGTTATCACAGTAGAGTGGGGTGAGATCTGGAGAAGAGACACCAAGGTCCTCAAGAAGCCAACGAAGCCAAATAATATCCTCACTGGTGGTAGCCATGACCCGAAGCTCATCCTTAGTGCTGAAACGAGAAACACCGGTCTGTTTCTTGGACTTCCATGCAATAAGAGAAGAACCCAAAAACAGATAGAAACTAGTGGTAGGGCGACAATCAACAAAGTCACTAGCCCAGGTAGCATCCGAGTAAGCGCAAAACTGCAGAGAACTGCTGCTGGAGAAGAAAAGACCACGAGAAATCGTCGCTCGGAGATAGCGCAGGAGCCGTAACAGGTGACCATAGTGCACAAATGTAGACATACTAACAAACATGCTCAATAAATGAACTGTATGGGCAATGATGGGCCGAGTAATAGTGAGGTAGACAAAGCTCCCAATGAGGTGGCGGTGACGAGTGGGGTCGGAGAGTGGAACACCATCATCCAGACTTAGTTGAAGGTGAAGCTCCATAGGGGAGTCCACTGTGCGAAAGTCAGAGAGAGCAACCCGAGCTAGGAGATCTGATGCGTATCTCTGCTGAGAGAGCTGAAAACTGCCGTCAGTAGAGATGACCTCAAGACCCAAAAAGTAGCTCAACTGTCCAAGGTCGGTCATCTGAAATTGCTGCTGAAGGTGATGCTTGACGAAAATCACTTGAGAATGATCATCGTCAGTAACAAGGTTGTAGATATCGGATATCGGGTTCATCTCGGTTTGGATTTGAAATGTCGTATGTCGGATTGCGGGGGATATATCAGGGATATTTTACAATATCGGATTTTAATATTTAAATAAAGATAACAATGTTTATAAACATTTTTTTGCAAATAAGTAAAAATGTACAGACAATATATGTTTATACACTTTGCATTAAACATGTAATAATATGATTATAATGAAGTAATGAAGTATCAAACAAAAATAAACACAATTGTGCATATTAATAAATGACAAAGATTGAATAAAGCAACTTGCCTTTATTGTAATGATTGTTTCTGGATCAGTGATTCACCAATTCGTCATCCAATAGTTCAATGACATGAAGGCTTCTAGGTACCATCAAAACCAACATGAACCAAAAGTCATCCACCTTATCAACAAAGCTTTTGTAATAATTACTGAAAATTTATCCAAAAAAGAAGTAATTATATATTAACATGATTAAATGAATAACAGATTACAACATAATTCAATTTAATTGATTAACTAAACTAACACACCAAATAACAATCGATTTAAGAGAATAATAATACAAGTGCTGGAAAGGAAGACATGAGAAAATAAGAGGAAATATCATTAGTCACATTGAAGGTCAAAAGTTCAAAAATCAAAAGTTATAAGTCACACTGAATGTCAAAAGTTCAAAAATCAAAATCCCCACTGCATAACTTCCATATGTATGCCTGCATCAGAAAAACATGTATAGATTAATTATTAATGAGTAAAATCCTATTAAGTAAATTGATTTATAATTTATTTTATAGTAAAGACTTACATTTCATATCTGCTCTTCTGTTTCGTAGTCTTTTAACATTGTGTCTAATAGTGGAGCTTGCATTTCCTCTTCCGATAGCCCCGCATCTTCATCATCTTTCTCCAATGCTTGTGTTACAATGCGCTTTCACTTTAAACTTTCATTTTGTGATTGTTGGTTAGTAGGTCTGGTGCTCCTTCTTGGTCCCAAATCAGCATCCACAATGTCTCCAAGTTGTTGCCAAGTCAATCCTTCTCCAGGAAACACTTCCTCCTCATTTTCATTATCACCGTTTTTCCTCATCATTTTCATTATCACCTTCACTTGAACCAACTGAGAACATCAACTGAAAAACCACCACTCACGATTCCATGGAAAGCCAAGTCGAAGAAAGAAGAAGAAAATAGAAGAAGGGAACTTACAGAGTTACAGTGGAGTGAAGTAGTAGAAACCCTAAAGCCCGTCAAAACCAAAGCAATCGAGCATGAGCAGAAGCGGCGTTGCCGATTCGCCGTCGGAGATGCGGATTCGTTGCTGGGAGAGGCCGATTCGTCGCCAGGAGAGGCCGATTCGTTGCCGGTAGAGGCCGATTCGTCGCCGGGAGAGGCCGATTCCGCCGAACTGTCGAACTGCCGCTAGAGAGAAAGTTAGGGCGGAAGCTTAACACGATGCTCCTCCCGTGAAATCAATTTAAATCCCCGTAATTTTTTTTTTATAATATAAAACAAAAAAATGGGTATACCGATATATCGCCAGGAGAGGCCGATATCGGCAGTTGATATAATGATATATCGCCGAAATATAGCCGATTTTTTACAAAACGTTATTTTGCTTAAACAAATCGATTTCGTTGCGGTTTACCCCCAAAATCTTTATGTCGGCCGACATATCGGACATGTCGGCCGATATCTACAACATTGGCCAGTAATGATCATATCATCCGCATAAAGTAACAAAAGAGTTTGACCACGAAAGGAAGAATTCACAAACAGAGCTGAATCATGTGGACTTGGTTGGAAACTGGTGACTGTAATGGCTGAGCTGAAACGAGCAAATCATACGTGGGGCGCCTGCTTGAGCCCATAAAGAGCTCACCTCAAGCGGCAGACAAGGCCTAGTGGAGAGGATAGACTAGGAGGAAGCATCTATACCTCCTGTTGAAGATCACCGTGAAGAAAGACATTCTTCACGTCGAGCTAAGACAGAGACCAGTGGAGAACAACTGCAACTGCAATAATGTGAGCGGAAGATTCGAACTGACGACACTTCCAAAAAGTTATCCATGAGAGAGGTACGCCCCCCAGAGTCAAAACAAAAAATACGTATAGAATCAAAGAACTGAGTGCACACCATAGTGAAAAAGACAACATAAATCTGAAGAAGTCAGAACGAGAGTGCATAAAATAAATCTAACAATAACGAGAATAATCATCAACAAATATAACATAGTATCGATGTCCTCCTTTTGATACAAAAGGTGCAAGACTTCATACATCTGAATGAACTAAATCAAATGGACGACGAGACCTATACTCACTAGATTGATAAGGGAGTTGTAGCTATTTTCCAAGCTTACAACCCGTACAAGAGTGAGACCTATCAACAAAAACACAACCAAGGAGGCCAGTACTGATGAGAGACGAAAGGAGCGAACCACTGAGATGACCAAGTCGGTGATGCCATTGAGAGAAGCCCACTGAAGGGATACAAAGAGAGGAGGCTGCTGGCGATGATGAAGTGGATGAAAGATGAAGACGATCAAGGATGTAGACCCCGCTACGAGGACGACCAACTCCAAGAAGTGTCCCTGTCAAACGATCTGCACACGACAAACAAACTCATCAAAAATAACAAGGCAACCGTGATACATGAGTTGACTGGTGGATATAAGGTTCATGAATAACTTGGGTATGTATGTCATATCAGGAATATGAAAATGAGTGGTATGAAGGAGCCCACAGCTCATGCAAGTGAGAATTGTGCCATCTGCAACCATAACACTAAGGGCAGATGAGGCGTGCTGACAGGACAAGAGGTGAGTGACATTATGGGTCATGTGAAAAGAGGCGCCAGAGTTAAGCAACCAGTCAGAGGAGTAGATACCTGCAGGGGCGGAGGCAGCCGACTGAGAGGCAGAGGCACCAAAAGCATCTGGTGAGAGCACATAGGCAGAGGAGCGATGCAATGAACCGTGAGATAGCTGTTGGGCAATCTGCTGGGTAAACTCAGGAACATAGAGTGACTGTGCCATAACATAAAAATGAGCTGGAGGGGCACCAGGAGCACGCTGCTGACCAGTGGCCAATGCAATAACAGGAGTGACAACGGACAGGCTGGCGACAAGGAGCACCAGACTGAGCAGTAGAGGGAACTGGAGAACGAGTAACAGGCCGCACTGGTGCACTATAACCCGGCGAAGGCAGCAGAGGAGGACTCATAAGGGAGGACTGCGCTGGAAACTCGGGAGCAGCAAGGACAACATGAGTCAACACACCAGAAGGTACAACAGTGTCCAAGGAGTGGAGACGAGTCTCTTCAGTGATTATTAAAGCCAGCGTATCGCTGAGAGAAGGCGAAGGATCCCGGTGCAAGAATTGGGCACGAACAGGCTCGAACTCGGGGCATAAGCGTATGAGAAACTCATACATGCGCTGAAAGTCGTGATCTTGAGATGTAGTAACACACTGAGGGAAAGTAATGCAGGGGGAAAGAACCATCTCATCGCATTGATGCCAAAGGTCCAGGAGCTCAACAAAGAATGCCTGGACAGACCGATCATGCTGGTAGTAGACGCCAAGGGTCTGGAATAAAGAGTAGCGCAGAGCCTAGCTAAACGGCAGGTAGAGACGACACAAATGATCCCACATCGCCTTGGCTGTAGGGAGTTGGTAGACGGTCATGTGAATGGGGAGCTCGCAGGACTGACAGATGACGGCTATCGCACGAGAGTCGTCTGAGCGCCACTTAGCCATGCCAGAACACTGGACGGAAGCGACAATGCTAACAGTGGAGGAATCATCCACATGGGAGGGTGTTCTCAACACCCACAGTAAGCATAAGATAACTCTACCACACATTAAGTACACTACATCTAACAATTATCATGCTTTTCCTCCATTCTTCCTTATGCGCGAGTGTTTGTGTGCATTTGCTCTACACATGCTAACAATGCCCTCATCCAAAATTTTCAGATCCTGCACAAATGAAGGCTGTGAAGCAAGTGCTTCATGTGGCAACAGTTCCTCCTACTGTTGTTTGCCGTGAAGCAGAGCAGAAACGGGTTGTTGAATTCTGCAAAGCTTGTGTTGAACAAGAGAAAGCTGGTAGCATATACATCTGTGGATGTCCTGGAACTGGAAAGACACTGTCCATTAATAAAATGAGAGAACAACTTTCATCCTGGTCAGAAGAGGTACATGTTCTCTTGTTTTTTATTGTCTAACTAGCAAGAAATTATTTTAATAAACCAAACAGACATTTTCTACTTTGTGCATCTTTGACCCAAAACATATTGCTTTCAATGTTTCTTTTTCAGCAATGATTATTATTAGCTATAAGTTGACAACTTGTTCTATTTATACTTTAATTTCATTATTGGGTTCACAATTAATTAAAATTTGCTTCTGTCATCTATCCAATAAGAAAGAAGAAAAATAGATTTCAACATTTGTCAATTTTATAAGGGTATGTTTGGTTTGAGAAATTTAAAGAGTAGAAATGAAATGTAACTGAAAAGTAATTGTTCAAGGAATTCCTTTGAAAATAGTATCATCTACTTATTTGATTGATGAGAACATAAGTGAGAATTTTTTTCTTCTTTGGTCAATGTTAGAATCCATGCATCCAATTTAAAACCAGTTGACTGGAGGTGGAGAGGCCCAGGGCGACGCATGATCTATATTAAATGCAAACGGCTAATTTAATTTCCCAATGTGGGATTTTTCTCAACACGTCCCCTCACATGCAAGATCTTTGATTTCAAACACGTGAAGTACTTTTTTAATTGAGTAACGTGAGAATGTGTCATTAGACCTAGCCTAACCCTGATACTATGTTATAATCCAAACATCCATCCTAAAACCATTGGTTGGAGGTCTATACCAAATGCACAAAGTTATTTAAATTTTGTAATGTGGAACTATTCTTAACAGTCAATGGATTTTTTTTTCTCTTATGATGACTATGTGCAAGTGAGTGATAGTTGATACCATTTTCTTTGCATTTTCATTAGGTTTTGGTATGGAAATATCAAATGGGAAAAAAAATCATATCGTGACATTCTAGATAAATCCAGTTATATATTAATTACATTGAAACCAATCACTCAATATGGAATTATAAAGTATTCTACTTTTAAATTCCCTCCAATTCCTACAAATCAAGCATACCAATATAATGCTAAAGGTCAACCTAGCTTATTGTCACCACTCATCAGAGGACGATCTGTTGTAATATTAAATTGGTTGTAGCCTTGTAGGCTAATATATAAAGCCATTGGGTGACTTATAAAGCCATTGGTTGCCCTAATAGAGTGTAAAAAACCTTTTTTCGTAACTTGGTATCAGAGCACGTCACACCCTTCCGCATTTCACAACCCGTCTGTCTCCCGCGACCTCCGGCGGCGCGTCTTCCGCGACCTGTCTGTCTCCTACGACCTCCAGCGGCGCATCTCCTCCTCCCAACGGCGCATCTCCCCTACGTCTCCATCGATGTGGCGCGACTTCAGCCCTTACGGTTGCTTCTAGAGGCTGCATCGTCCCTGACTGCGGGTAGGTCGCCCGCATTGGGTCTTCCGCGATGCACGACGGATCTTCCGCACCGCACCGGGCCTTCCTAGCGGCCAATTGGTGCCTCCAATCTCCTCCTTCTCCCTCTGCCGCACGCTGTATAGGGAATGATGTGATGATTGGATCTAGGGAAGTAGGCCTTGCTTGATTGATGTGGTGATTGGTGATGAAGTTGATTCGTGGCGCCGAAGGATGGTACGATTGAGGAGGTCTTCAAGATGTTGGGTTCAGGTGAGTGAGCCACATTGTTGAGGGTGTTGGGTTCACCGCACCGACCGATGCAACTGGAACTTCCACCGATTGATATGAAGCTTAATGGACCGACCACCTACCCGAGTTGGTCACGCCGTATGAAAAAACTCTCACAACGAAACAGGTTGGTTGCTTCCTGACGGGGGCGTTGAAAAAACCAGAGATTGGAGGAGACTAGTGGGAGTCAGGCCATTTGACGGTATTTATGTGGTTTCTCAGCTCGGTTGTCCCATCGATTTCCGCCACGGTTGATGGCCTCGAGACGGTCATGGAGGTTTGGGACAAGCTGAAGAATACATATGATTGTGTGGGAACACTTCATGGGTCTTCCAGGTGAAGGGAGAAATTGATGAAACTGCTCAAAAGAGAAGATAGTGCATGAGTATGCCTTCGAGTTGGAACGTCTATGGGTGAATTACGATCACGCCTCTGGAGGGATGAGTTGCAGCGACTCGCAGTGCCGTACTTTCAAAATTATCGCAGAGGAGTGGACGATGAAGTTCCTGAAGGGATTAGATGACAAGTTTGATCAGCGGAGTGCCCTGCTTCTTTCTGGTACGAAGATTCCTATGCTTATCGTGACCATCTTTGTCATGATCCAGGAGGAGACATATCTCAAATTTCAGACAGGGACAGGAGAGTCCATTACTGTGAAGTCAGCACTGGCAGTTGTCGACCCTGGTGTTACTGGATAGAGGGAAGAAACCTGACATTGTTACAACTGTGGGGAAGTGGGCCATCTGAGACTTTCTTGCCCCAAGCCGCCCAAGAAGAGAGATTTGGATTGTGGGCGGGGACGTGGTCGGGCTCGTGGTGGTCAAGGAGGCTATCATGCTAATTTGGGCACGACTGACAGTGTAGAGGATGTCGGTATTCTCTATACAGAGGCGAATCAGACCCTTCTGAGCATGTTGTAGGGCATTAAGAGGAAACAAATGGCCGAGGAGGGTAAGGATGAAGCTGGGGGGGGGTCGTTATGTATGCCCACCCAACTTATAAGTACTTTGCCATTTTTATTGATTGTGCATCCTGTGTCACTTGGTTATATTTGATGAAAAAAAGAGTGAGGTATTTACATGCTTTCACGATTTTCATAAGCATGTCCATACACAATATACTACCGTGATTAAGGTACTAAGACCGGATAATGAGACAAAATATACTAATAGGGCAATGGAGGAGTATTTATCAGTCCTTGAGATATTGCAGCAGAACACCTATGCATACACACCAACACATAATGAAGTAGAGGAAAGGAAGAACAGACATCTTCTGAAGGTGGAAAGGAGTATGATGCTCAACATGAAGGTTCCTCAGAGTCTTTGGGGATATGCGGTGTTGACAGCGACACACCTGATCAACAGGATGTCATCACAGGTTCTAGGTTGAAAGTCGTCGTGTTAGCTGTTGTAGGAACATAATGGGGGGATCCTTCCTTTGAACTTATTTGGGTGTGTGTGCTTCGTGAAGGACAACAGACCTGGTGTTGGTAAGTTTGATGCGAGGGCAGTCAAGTGTATCTTTGTGGGTTACTCTCGTACTCAGAAGGGGTATGCGTTCTGTAGTCCAGTAGAGAAAGGAAGCTTTGTAAGCATGAATGTTCATTTTAGCGAAACGGAGCAACACTACCGAGAGGAGGGAGCTCTACTCACACCAGATTTGTCAGATACCAAAGATATGGGGCGAGAGAGGGAGAGGTTGGTGTCACGACCCGTCTAATAACAACCATCAGAGTGCGTTACGGGCGGGTCGTGATGCCACAAACATGGGCAAAAGAAATCCATGTCTGTTAGGCGAGATCAAAATTGAAATGTAGTTTTAAAAATAATTAACTTTGAAGAAAGAAAATTTCGTTTGTTTTTTTTTATGTCCGGAAGCTTGAATGAAAAAGTGATGCACATCCATTTTGATAAAATCTCATGATACACCCACAACACTGATACAAACGTAAATACAATGACTAAAAATGTTAACATGCCATTAATTTATATTTGCGTTACATCAATGAAAGTCTAGCAGTTGTCTATGAAACAAAAAAAATGGCTGATAATACTAATACATGATAACCAAATCCGACAGTAAAGGAAACAAATACATAAAACTTGGCTATGCTACAACAAAACAAAATAAACCTCCAGGAATACAAGAAACTCGACACTGAACAACTCAAGAAGCAGGCGACGCAGTCACAGAACCTAAGACAAATCCTAACAAAAAGGAAAATGCCTCAGAACTTATGGTTTAAATAGTGAGCAGGTTAATTAATTTAAAACATAAGCAAAAATAAACGGACATAATTTAGTATCAATTTATCTTGTAGCAAAACTAGTAAACATGCAAACAACTATGTCAGACAGAAAATCCTGAAATTGTTAGCCTACTCCAGAGTATAGCCTAAAATTGTTCAAGTAATATTATAAGCCGTTATCGATGAAGGGTGTAGGTGTTTTTAGTGGGCGCACATGGTTCACACTCAGATCCGCGTGCAAGTCTTGTTGGAAACATAATCCTGCTTGTCGTGACCATGCTAGCAGATAGCTGTCCGCTTAGACGCTACCTTTCAAAGATTTGCTTATGACAATAAGATTTTTTTAAGTATTTTATATTTTGGTGGCATTCTATCATATTATATTATGTCAATAATGTGTTGGTGCAGGGATTATCTAAAAACATATGAAATCATAGAAAGCAGGTACAAGGACTAAATCCAAAGTTTGCGAGTGAGAGGGGGGTTCTCTACTTGCCTTAAGGCTAACCCGAAACTGCCGGCGACAACTAAGCGGTGCAGGCAAGGCCAAATACTCTATTTGAACCTATTCATGACCCAACATTAAAGAAATAATCGCCTTAACGAGACTTTCAATGTTTGACCAGACATTGCTAATTGCACAACACAACACAAGAGGAGTTTAGAAAATTTACCTCCCTCAAGGATGAGGGGAGAGGGAACTACCACGAGGAAAGTGGGGTTCTGACGACGCTTAGGTTTGAGAAGCCCTAAATCGGAGAGGGCTTGGAGCGATTCCATCACTAGATCTGAAGAGCGGCACCGAAAACACAAATAAAAATTGAGATTAGACGGATATATGACAACCGCAAGAGGGATCAACGTAATTACATCGATCGGAGAGCAAAAATTATCGCAACAAAAATTAGGGCAAATCTGAAAACATGAGATTGACGGAGTTCCTTACCCAAGGAGACTAGATCTAGGATCAAAGGTCCGCGTAGAGGAGTTTCGAGCGAAAACCCTAGGAGTTCCTCTTGAGATCCACCGACCGAAACGGGGAGGAATAAGGGTTGCCGGAGGAGGAAATCACTTGCTGCCCTCACTGGCCGAAGAAGGAGAAGAAGAAGCAGGGCTGCTGCTGCTGCCGCTGACCTGAGGAAGAGGAGCAGAAGGCGTATCAGTCGAAGCTGGAGTTTGCCGGCCGGAGGAAGTGAAAAGGAGGAGGCGTGTCGACCCTATAGGGAGTGATTTCCGGCCACTGGGAGGCGATACGGGGGCTGCTGGGCGCACGAGAGGCGGAGACGAGGCCGACGGGAAGCGCAAGAAGCGGGAACGGGAGACCTAGCTGCTGGGAAAAAAAATTCTATCGGGGTCTCGACTCTCGGGTTTTTAAGAGGGGAGGATTAGGGTTGTCTTATTATTATTATTAATTTCACAAACAGGTTGTTACATATTGTGACAGATTGGGAAGTATGGCAAGGAGAATTAGCGAATGAGCAGGAGAGTGATGAGGAGCAGCTGGAGCAGATTGATAAGGAAAGACGAGATGTTTGACCTACGGCTCAGGGGGAGCTACTTACATACAGTAAGAGGGAAAAGTTGTCAGCAATACCAATTCTAGTGCCTCTGTCCGGCCTAGCTTTTAGTCCCTTGGCTACGTCTGTCCCTAATCCTGTAGCACCTACATCACCACAAGCTTCAGGTGATATCCTTCCCTCTACTTCTCCTCCCCCAACTGTCACATTTCAGTGGACTTCTCACAACAATGTGGGAAATCCTCATGATAGATATAGTTGAGACCTTGTTTCCTTTGTCTCTTATGATCATATCTCCTCATCTCAAAGAGCATTCATTGCATCATTTGATAGTATTATTGTACCTAACAATTGGTTAGTTGCCAAAGACAACCCGAAGTGGAAGATAGCGATGAAGGAGGATATGAGGGCTTTTGAGAAGAACAATACTTGTGAGTTGACACAACTGCCAAAGGATAAGAAAGCCGTTGGGTGCAAATGGGTGTTCACTGTGAAGCAGAACCCAAAGGGGCAGGTCGAGCGCTACAAGGCTCGATTGGTTGTCAAGGGGTACAACCAGACCCATAACATCGATTATGACAAGACATTTGCACCCATTGCGAAGATGAGCACCGTCAGGACTCTGATCAGCTTGACGGTGAATGGTGGATGGAGGTTGCATCAATTAGATGTGAAAAATGCATGTCTTCATGGAGATCTAGTAGAGGAGGTGTACATGAGGATACCACCAGAGTTTGGCACGACCAAGACAAAAGACAGTCTGTAGGTTGAAAAAGTCCCTCTAAGCGCTGAAGCAGTCACGTCGCGCGTGATTCAACATGTTCAAGAAGGCAATGATTGGAATGAGTTACCTGTAGATAAACGTTGATCACACAGTGTTTTTTAGACAAGAATAAATGTCACATCACCATGCTTGCGGTGTATGTGGATGACATGATCATCTTATGGGATGATGGGCAGGTGATTTTCCGCCTCAAAGGGGCTCTGGGCAAGGAGTTTGAGGTGAATGATCTGGGTGGTTTTCTTTAGTATTTTCTTGGGATTGAGATTTCTTACAAGGCAGAAGGGATACTCGTTTTCTAAAGGAAATATGTTTTGGATCTCCTCATAAAAATATGGATGTTGGGGTGCAAACCTGCTGCGTAACCAATCAATCAGAAGTGTAAACTGGGTGCTGAGGCCGGTGAACTAGTGGATCGTAAGATGTATCAAAGGCTAGTCGGGAGGTTGATTTACTTGAACCACACTCGCCCGAAAATCTCCTTTGTTGTGAGCGTGGTGAGCTGCTACATGCATGAACCACAGAAGGGCCATATGGATGCAGTGTATCAGGTTTTACGGTACTTGAAGAATGCTCCTGGCAAGGGACTGACGTTCAGAAGGAGTAGACACGTGAAGATTGAGGGCTACTGCGACTCTGACTGCGCAGGCTGTGCAGATGACCTGAGGTCCTTTTCAGGCTATTGCATATTTGTGTAAGGCAACCTGGTCTCCTGGAGGAGCAAAAAACAATCAGTAGTGGCTATATTGACAACAGAGGCAGAGTATAAAGCCATGTTATTAGGGGTTGCAGAACTTCTGTGGCTGAAAGGGATGCTTGTGGACCTGAAATTGGATCAATGAGATAAGATGAAGCTGTGATGTTCCAGTCAGTCAACCATCAGTATTGCAAATAATCCAATCCAGCACGATCAGATCAAACATATAGAGATTGATTTGTTTTCATAAAGGAAAAACTTGATAGAGGGCTATTGGAGTTGAGTCACGTCTCGACCAAGAGTCAGATAACAAATTGCTTGACCAAGGGACTCAATTCAAAGGATATGATCAGTGGTTGTAACAAGATTAGCTTAGGCAATATCTTTCGCCAATTTTGAGGTGGTGCGTTGTAATATTAAATTGGTTGTAGGCTAATATATCTTGAGGAGTGTATTCTAGATCTTTAGCTGAACATTAAGCTCACTTGAGGCTAGTTCTGCAGACTTTGAAGGAGAACCGACTTTATACCAAGTTCTCCAAATGCGAGTTCTAGATTGAGAAAATTATGTTCTTAGGCCACGCGATTAGTGGCAGTGAGGTGGCAATGGATTCAGTAAAGATTGAGGCCATTAGTGTTTGACTCTTGTTGAAGACCGTTGTGGAGGTCAGGAGATTCTTTGGACTAGCTTGCTACTACAGAGGTTCCTGGAGAACTTCTCACGGATAATATTGCCCCTCACCTCTCTCACTCATAAGGATCATAAGTTTGTGTGGATCCATGAGTGCGACGAAGCTTTTGAGCCCCTAAATAAAAGGTTGATGTCTGCTTCAATCCAAAATCTCTCTAGTGGGACTTAAAGATTTCAGATCTTTAGCGACACATCGGGATGCAGATTGGGTTGTGTGTTAGTGCATCACGCTAGTGTGATAACTTTTGGTTCGAAACAACTTAAGCCGCATAAGAAGAAATACTCTGTTCACGACTTGGAGTTGGCAGTGGTGACTTTTGCGTTGAAGCTTTGGAGCCGCCATATGGTGCGAAGTTTGAGATTTTTACAGACTATAAAAGTCTGAAGTATCTTCTGAATCAAAAAGAGCTGAACATGAGGCAACGGATGTGGGTTGAGTTTTTTGTGTACTATGACGTAGAGGTTCAGTACACACTAGGAAAGGCAAACGTAGTAGCCGACGCGTTGAGTATGAAGCACTCAGGGCACAACATCTGGATTGAAGCACATAACAAGTAGGTGATACAAGACTTTGAGTCGCTGGATATTACCTATGTTGCGAGAGGCGACACTAGAGCAGTATGTTTGAGCTGAATTGGACTACAGTGCGATATAAAAGACAAGATTCTGGAGGCAACTAGTGTTTATGAAGAGCTACAACCTTTGGTTTCAGAAGCTCGGAGCGAGGGCAATGATTTGTTGATAGTCGACAGACTCTTGAAGAAGAAAGAGGGAGTATATGATCCGCGCTTTGACAAGCTCCACGAGGAATTGATGTTTGAGGCTCACTTCACGAAGTACTTCATTCATCAAGGAAGTACAAAGATATACAGGGATTTGAAGAAGTCCTTTGGGTAGCCTGGGACAAAGAGGGACGTAGCTTTGTTTGTGAGTAGGTGTCAAACGTGTGTTTTAGTGAAGGCAGAATGTCAAAGGCCGAACGAGTTTCTACAATCTCTTCCGATCCCCGAATGAAAGTTTGACGATATCTCTATGAACTTCGTGCATGGTTTTCCCCGATCGCAGCATGGGAATGATGCAATTTGGTTGATTGCGGATCGTCTGGCCAATGTGGCCCATTTCATTCCAATTAGGACAGATGATGATATAGGAAGTTAATAAAGCTGTACGTACGTAACATAGTTCGACTGTATGAGATTCCAAGGAGCATTATCAGTGATGGAGATGAACGTTTCATGTCCCAATATTGGAGGTTAGTTCAAGAGAGTTTGGAGACGAAGCTCAAATTCAGTACGACGTTTCATTCGCAGACCGATGATCAAACTGAGAGGACGAAGCGTACAGTGGAGGGCCTTCTTAGGATGTATGCACTCGACTTCGAGAAGAAGTGGGACCACCTATTCATGTTAGAGTTTGCTTATATCAATAGCTTTTAGACAAGTATCAACATGACACCCTATGAAGCTCTTTATGGGAGGCGGTGCCGAATGTCGCTGTCTTGAGTAGAGGCGGGCGACACCCAACTTTTGAAAAAGGAAGTGGTGGTCGATGCTTGCAAAATTGCGAAGAAGATTCGGGAGAGTATGAAAGTTACTCATGATCGACTTAAGTTTTTCAATGCGCGTCATAAAAACATAGAGTTTTCAGTTGGAGATATGGTTTATTTGAAGCTAAAGTCGTTCAAGGAAGTATTGAGGATCCGACGCTTGAAAAATTAACTCTGAGGTACTTGGGACCGTTTGAGATCACGGAGCGCATAGGCGATGCGGCTTATCAGTTGGTATTGTTGGCAGAATTAAGTGAATTACACGACGTTTTCCACATCTCAGTCTTTAGGAAAACGTTGGTGGAGCCTAGCATAGTGATTGAGCCTACGACTATGGGTGCAACTCTAATCGGTTTGGTTCCACCTAAAACTAAGAATTGATTCATATTGGTTCATTTGCAAATTTTTTGAACCGGAACCGATCCTTATTCTTAAAGTATAGAACCAGATCCAAACTGTTCACTTCGGTTCGGTTCTCGGTTCTACCCATGTCTCAAAATAATTAAAACATGACTATTCCAACTCATGATTTTTTGTCATATAACTACCAATGTCTCAAAATAATTAAATAATGGCTATATATAACAATGAAGTCATACAACTACACGAGTTCAAAGTTTATTTCTTTAGCCATACAACTATATTCTCAATCATTTTCACGTATTAAGTCATACGACTGTAATCGTTATCTCAAAAAAAATTCTTTAGGATTGATTTTCGATTCTCGGGTTGGTTTTGTTTACCCGACTTGTGGAACATGTAGCCGAACCAAACTGTCGGTTATGGTATTATGTGAACCAGACCCCAATCGAACTTATTTGGAACACACGTGTATCATTCGGTTCGGTTTTGATTTGGTTCTCGGTTGTTCGGTTATTTTTGCACACTCCTACCTACGACGGTGCCGGTATATGGGATTTTGGAAACCGTGGTGAGTCCGGTGTGCATAGAGGATACAAAAACCCAAAAATTGCGGAATAGGGAAATTAAGCTCGTGAAAGTGCGATGGAATAATTGCGGGTGAGACGAATTCTCTTTTGAGCAAAAACAAGCGATGCACGAAGAGTATCCAGTGCTCTTCATGTTAGGTATGAATTTTTTAGAGATATTCAATTTCGAGGACGAAATTCCTTTTAAGGAGTGAGAGTCACAACACCCCAAAATCTCAGTTTAACACTCCAAAAATTGTTGCGATTTAGGGCATTAGGGCCCTAAGGAGCCTTAGAAAGTCCCACGAAGTTTGGAGACTGTTCGGTGGGGTTTCAGAGGTAATGTGATAACCGGTCGGGCGACTTACTCATGCACGGTCGGGCGACTTACTCATGCACGGTCGGGCGTGGTCAATCTGCACAAGCAATATCAGGACTATGGTTTATGGATGTTTTTGTCAAGCGCACGGTCGTGCATGTGTAACGACACATGATCGTAAAAAATGACCGCTCATGTGAACTGATCGCGCATGGTCGAGTGTGGCTTGAATGCACGATCGTCTTCAGGACATTGGAATGAGCTACCCTCGGTCCCGCACAATCGTGTGAGTGAAACACACAATCATGCGTACGGGGTCGTGAACTTGTTTTAAGCATGATTTTGAGTTGCTCGGTGTGGTTTTTGAGATCAGACGGCTGAGATCTTTTCATGGAGTCTTTAGGTTTCCAAGGCGGCTAAAAATAAGCTCATTCCAGTTATTGTTCTCTCTTAGGTTAGAGAGGAGGAAGGAGGTCATCTTCCACCGTTAGAAACATCCAGAGCTTCGATCAACAAGCTGAGACGGGATTTGTGGAAAGGATTCGAGAGCGCTCATCTTCATTTGTGCTTTTCAACTTTTCTATGGTGGGGAAGAAACCCATGAAGGTATTGCCATTTCTCTTCCCAGTTATAGGATGCGTGTTTGTCATTCTTTGTTTTAATGCTCTAATTTTGTGATTTGTGGTACCTGCTACCTCCAATTAAAGGTTTTGGGTAGCCACGATTCATTATGAACCACCAGGGCGTAGGTTTGCGTCCCCTTATTCATTGTATTAGAAATCCGTAATTGATTAATGAATTAGGCATTGTGGGTGAAGCTAAAATCATGTCCGATTTGGTGATGATTGTTTAACGATGCATCTAGGGTTTTGGTAGACGTGCGTTTGCAGGCATAATGCCATTGTGACATTCATTTTCCATGAGAATAGTGGATGTTGAGATTAGGACAAGGAGAGCACGAGAGAATCATAGTACTTTAATGTGACGCCGAGATAGTGTATGCTAGTGAATAGGTCGTTGGAAACGTCACGATTTTAGGAGATTGTGTATGATGCCGCCATAAGAGAGGCGTTGTGAATTCATACATTGCCACACTTAAACTAATGTTAGAAATGTATTGTTAAGTGAATTTGTGAGTATTGCTTGAGTACTAAGTTGAAGTTTAACACAATTTTTAACTCCTTAAACTGATGGACAAACAGAGTGCACTAATAGAATTATTTAAAATATGATACAAATGTATATTCTGGATTTTGAAGGTAAATGAGAGAAGTATATTACCTTATTAGAATTCTTTTACAACAGTAGTTTTCAGGCAAATATTGGTACGACACTTTTCGAGGCTCTTTATGACAGACGTTGTCAGACACTATTGTGTTGGGCTAAAAGCGAAGAGAGAACTTCAAATAAAGAATCTTGGATTTGATAAGGCCACACATCGAGTCAAACTCATTCAGAAGCATATGAAGATAGCTCAGGATAGACAAGCCAAATATTATGAGCAGAGACACGAAACAATAAAATTCAATGTTGGAGATCCTGCTTCAACGCTGCTTCTGGAGATCCTTCCAGGGGACGGCGAGCATTTTCTTGCCCTATTTCTTCGAGTTCGATGACACAGCTGCCGCAGATATCCCGTCCAGATTCGCTGCCGCCTTCCACTGCGTCCCTGAACACCGACGCCTCCTTCAACAGCTTCCACGGTCGGCTCCAGCAACATCGCCGCCTGGCTTCTCCTCCCAGTACCCGACGGGGTCAGCCGACGACTTCTCCAGTGATCTCCTGGTTTACCCAAGCCCTGGCTGGGATTTCTTAGGAGTTCCGAGCACTGCCGCAGCCTAAAGCAGTCTTCTACATCCTATCAGTGGATTTGTTTGCCTCGACTACTCTTCCTCGTGGTATACCTCTCCATCTCTACGCTCTCAAGCTTTAGTAAATCTCATGCCTAAAATTATAAATGAGTAGGTAATTATTAGAGCTTGCCTTAGTTAATTTCAACTCCTCATTATCGTCTTTTATATCCATGAATGTCCGCCACCGTATTTCCATGTCCGTGGAATTGTGATTCGTGACGATGTTACGTTTGCGCGGTAGCTTTACGTCAGTTTGCGACACTTAGGTCGTTTTATCCGTTTAAAATAGCCCGCGAAGGTTTTTCACGCCATAATTGTTTAAAGAGATCGTGTTTTATCATCGTTAAGATCTACATTCCCCATCTTGTGTTACATTAGAATATGAAATATTTACCTCAACTTTATAAAGTAATTTTATAACACACGAACCACTATACTTTAATATATTAAAACTGTGTTGTAACTCATGATGCGATAATTACATAAAGGGAAAAGTATGTTATTACAATTTTTTTTATTCAACAACATGCATAATTACCATATTAGTAATCATGGTTCCTAGATTCAATTGTTGCATAATTATTACCACTCATACATGTGTTTAATTATGCCATTTTGTGTCATTAGGAGGAAGAGTTTTTCTTACTCACAAGATGGGCCGACTTCATCTTCGTACATTTCTTTTCAATGAACACAGATCGGGAAATTTGCTTAGGATAAACTTTTGAGGGTTGTCTACATTTTAGTTTGTCTTTCCTTTCAATTTGATGTACTATTTTTGTACGAACTTAAATGTATGAGACATTGTTATGATTTTCAGTTATTCATACTTATTGTATTTTACAAATTTTAATCTTTGTGAATCATATTTTAAGATATTTCTTTAACCTTAGCTTCAGTTTTTTACTTCCGCTGTGCACTTTAGTTATTTTATCAAATTATTACTGTTGATTACTTAGTTGTCAAGGTGCGCCTGAGGGGCCGGGCGCAGCCCGCCGCGACTAAGCACGGCTGAGGCGCGCGATGTGCCCTAGGCGCGCCCAGGCGCGCGCCTTACAGGCTCCCAGGCGCACCTGGGCCTTTTAAGGTGTTTTTTTTAAATTTGAGATGGGCAAAACATGATCTCAGACGCACCCGCACCCCTAGGCACTTGGGCGCCCAATTCCTGAGCGAAGGCGCCCAATTCGTTGAAATTGACTTGGGCGCCCAATTCGCTGAAATTGAGCGAATTGGGGGCGCCCAATTCGCTGCAATTGAGCGAATTGGGCGCCCAATTCGCTGAAAATCAGCGAATTCGCTCAATTTCAGCGAATTGGGCGTCCAATTCGCTCAATTTCCTTTTCCCCCCATTTTTTCGCCTCACCTTCCTCAGATGCGCGTCTGCGCCTTGCGCGTAGGCTCCAGGGGTCCTTTGCGCCTCGGTGCGCCTTTGATAACTTAGGTTGATTAGTTTACTTCACATCTTGAGTACGGGCCGGGCTTTCGAAATGTTGTTGAATTAGGTTAGGGTGTTACATTCCCTGCGCTCTTCAAATGCCGATGAATCTCCTCCACTTCCCTGTCTGCTCACCTATCCTTCTCCGCTGTCATCCAACCTGCTGAAAAATTTAAATTGTGTTTTTTTCCACTTCTTGCTCCTTTGGAATGAACAAAAAAGTTATCTCCGCCATCATATTTTTTGTGCCTAGCTCACCATCTGGGCCTTTGTATTTCATTTGTGAATGGGTATTGACCAAGACAATCATGTCCACATTCATGAAGATGAATTTCTCTTCCATGTCATAGACAGAATCACATTTGCTAGATTTCGTCTTTGGTTTCCGCATTGAATACCTCTATCAAATCCTCTCCAAATTCTGCTGTGAAAGCAACACTAAATTAATTTTGCATGAATATCGGTCAACTTTTCCTGTACTATAAATATTGATTATCATAGATCAATGTAATATAATTCACTCTCCATTTCTTACATCGCATCCTAGAAGTTAATATAGGACGTGGAATTAAGCTGCACAATACTGTGGTCAATAAGTATTATAAAACTATTGTCTGTATAGTTGATTCTTATATCAAATTATATTGTTTCTTGTCTTATTTCTTCAATTTTATCTGATTATTTATAACTAGCAGGTGGGACTACAGCCAGTAGAAGCTCTAGCAATAAATTGTACCTCTCTCGTAAATGCGTCTGAAATTTTCAGTAAGGTACATCACCAACTCTGTAAAAAAAACAAGATCAAATCTTATGCATAATTTTCTTCTTTTGCCAGAAGTACTCATTTTTGTCATCACCCTCTAGATACTGGAAAAACTCAAATTTTCTAAGAAGAAAAATGACTGCTTGACACCCCTTCAGCATCTCCAGAGCTTGTTTTCTCAAAGTAGTTCAATTTCCAGAACAATGCTGTAAGAACATTTATTCCATTTCCTTATCTGACACTGCTCGTTATCCTTTTCTTAGCTCTATCAATGCTAAAATAAACCTTTTTGATAGTTCGATGTCAGTTATGATGCCTGCTGCAAAGATATTAACTCAGTAGATTTTTTCACAGGTTGATAGTCATTGATGAAATGGATTATTTAATAACTAAAGACCGGGCAACACTTCATGACCTTTTTATGCTCACAACATTTCCATTTTCCCGCTTTATATTGATAGGTATTTTAAATGTTCATAGCTAAGTAACAGTGTACTTCTGTTAAAGTATTTAACGTTGATCATCCTGATTTCTTGCCAGGCATAGCAAATGCAATAGACCTCACAGATAGATTTCTCCCAGGACTCAAATCTAGGAATTGTGAGTTTACTTTTTTTAACTTATACCTCCACAGTAGTTTTTTATATCCCCTGCATTTATATGAGATTAATACATTGAGCATTTTATCTAACATGATATTAGAGTAAAAATTAATTGCTCTTGATTTCTCTCATCCAGAACTCATGTGACTGTCTCTCGCTTGTCCCACAGTCGAAGTTCCACCCTATCTTTCACCAATCAATGCCAACTGATCTCGTTTTTTGGATGCTGCTTCGATGCGGTCTGCGTTCGTCGACGCTCTTCCTAGTTGACAATCAACAGTCACGGGTTACACTTCATAATCGACGTATTCCGCAAGCTGATTCCAGTGACTCGACAACCTCCATAAGAATCTAAGCAGTACCACGAAGCCTCTAGGGTTTCGTTAAATCCTTGAGACATGGAGTAATCTGTCTGGGTTCATAATCCATAACTTCATTCAAATATGTGAATTTTTTTTTGATTCCTCTCAAGATGGTTAATCTTTCCGGTTGCCGACCTACTATGTTGTGAATAGCTTTAAAATTTCCTGTGTTGATAGTGTTCTGATATTTTATGTGTGTTCGACATGGCACAACATTCACCTACACCCTCATATCTCTCATCATCCTTTATGGAACCTTGATATTTTCTCCAAACTCATCAGAACTATTTATGCTGATTGGAGTATCTCTTTCTCCTTTTTGGTGAGATCACAAATGAAATAACATCATCTCACCGACCTCTCTCTTCTTTCCACAGACCCTACATACACTGATTGGGATGTGGCTGATGCTTTAGTGTGCACTTGGCTAGCAAACCGCTTATCAGACACATGTCTTACTGCCATTTGACACGATGAGATGGACAAAGTAACTTAGGATCATCTAGCGTCACTTTATTCCAAAGGTGCCAAAACCGCTAATATTAATTCCCTGTATTCGAATTTGTCCAGTCTTTGGGTGCTAAGCTTCTATAACATCGGCCCTTCTCTACTGACATTGGCATACAATAAAAATACTTTGATGAGTTAGTGGTTGTCTGCTTCCTTCAGTGCCACCCAGACTCGTATGAGATGACTCACAACTAATTTTGGGTGAGAACACCATTCCTAAATCAAATACTACTGCTACTTGTGTCACTGTTACTCAGTTTCTTAGTATGATCACTTTTGTTACCACTGCATCATCAAACAATTTTGCCCATGCTGCTTGATGTGGGTTGATTGCTAAGGGGGAGCAATGATCACTTCTTATATGTGCTCATTGCGGCAAACCATGGCACATTGTTGAAAAGTGTTTTGTCAAGCATCCTCATGACCAACCACATGCTCATATTGGAGCTCATGATCTCGAAAGTACTACTCAAAGCGTCGACTCTTCTATGACCGACACTTTGATGCTGCTCTCCCACGCCGACATTGAAGCTCTTATCTCAGCATCCAAAAGCTCTGTTGCGGTCGTTCTTCTTCATTGGGTAGCGCATGTGTTGCTACTCAGAGTAAGTGATTTATTGGTTCAGTGGATTCAAATGCCTCGAGACGGTCATGGAAGTTTGAGGCGTGTCTCCTTTTGGATCATGACATAGATGACCTCGGTAAGCACATGAAACTTCATACCAGGAAGAAGTACGACTCTCCGCTGATCAAACTTGCTATCAAATCCCTTCAGGAACTTCATCGTCCTCTCCTCCACGATAATCTTGGAAGCCCAACATTACGAGTCGCTGCAATGCATCCCTCTGGACGCGTAATCGTAATCCACCCGTAAACGTTCAAACTCGGAGGCATACTCCTGTGAGTTTATTTGTTAAAAAGAAAGAGTGAAGTGTTTAGTTATTTTTGTATCTTTTATAAAATGACCATGACATAGTTTGGTGGAGTTATTCAGGTGTTGCATAGTGTAATGGTGGCGAGTACGATGACCAGGGATAGTTTGACACATCTTGTCTGCTGAAGCCAGAAAAATTCTCTACTTCAAATATACAGATCAATGCAGCCCGAGGTTACTGATTTTACTGTCTAACGCCACAACTCGGATATTACAAGAACAAGAGAGAGAAATTTCTACAATCACACCCCAGGTGCCTCGGCAGGGAGGCCCCACCACGTACCTGGAAGTTTGGGAGGAACTTCCCCTCCACAACTAAAAGGTTGGGCGAGGTAAAAGAAAGGCACGGACTTGGTGAGTATCCAACTTGGGGGGATCTCAAAATCTTCCAAAAGTGTCGTTCCTGGTATCCTTGGGGGTCTATTTATTGACAAATCCTGAGGGTGGTTTCTTGGCGAGTCTCCAGCCTCTTGTAGCGAGTTACAAGGACCACTCGTCCATACTCGTGACATACTCACGAGGTACTCGCCCAAGCTTACCTCTACTCGCCCAAGCTCGTTTTGCTCACCCAAGCTCGCCTCTGCTCGCCCAAGCTCGCCTCAGATCGTGGCTAGGTCCTCAAATAGGTATCTCTTTAGGCATTTCTGATCTCGACGAATTACGGGTTATATATTGTCGATAACGACATTCTTCACCAAACCACTTGTGTTCACACCTCCACTCAAAATTGTACAACCCCGTATTCGATGAGTAAGTTCCCCCCCAGGGGACCTTCGTTTCGCGGGATCCCCAGGAGCGAGACCTTGCCGAGTGCACTCAACGCTTTCTTCTCCTTGGCGTTGAGTGGTGCCGAGTGCACTCAACGCTTTCTTCTCCTTGGCGTTGAGTGGTGCCGAGTGCACTCAACGCCTTCTTCTCCTTGGCGTTGAGTGGTGTCGAGTGCACTCAACGCCTTCTTCTCCTTGGCGTTGAGTGGTGCCGAGTGCACTCAACGCCTTCTTCTCCTTGGCGTTGAGTGGTGCCGAGTGCACTCAACGCCTTCTTCTCCTTGGCGTTGAGTGGTGCCGAGTGCACTCAACGCCTTCTTCTCCTTGGCGTTGAGTGGTGCCGAGTGCACTCAACGCCTTCTTCTCCTTGGCGTTGAGTGGTGCCGAGTGCACTCAATGCTTTCTTCTCCTTGGCGTTGAGTGGAGCCGAGTGAACTCAACGCCTTCTGCTCCTTGACATTGAGTGGAGCCGAGTGCATTCGGCGTCTTCTGTTCCATGACATTGTATAGTGCGGGACCTCTTTAGAATCATCCGCAGGCGGGTGCCGTGGAGGCGAATGCCTGGCCTTCCCAATCACTCGCCCCTTTAGGCGAGTGCATGGCCTCCCCAACACTCGCCCCTTTAGGCGAGTGCCCGGCTTCCCAACACTCGCCTAGTGGGGTTTCAGAGGTAAAATTACCTGGTTGCCCTTGGAGGTCTGCATTTAGCTCCTCAGAACAACGGAGTTTGGCTGTTGGCAGACCACTTTGGGCTGCATATAGCCTTTTGGAACAGCGGAGCTACGTTGTTGGCAGACCAGATCTCTGGAAACTATAAATAGATCCAAGGGGGTACCTCAGAAGGCATGCTTACTTGTGCCCTGGTCTTCTTGCGCTTTCTGAGGTATCCTTAACTCAACACTTGGCTAAGGAGGGGAAGCGCTCTAAGATCTTTCGAGTGTGTGGTGGGACCTCCGTGCTGGAGCCTTGGGTCTGTTCCTTGTGCTAATTCTTTTGGTTGTTTGACTTGTGAGAGAGAAGTAAGTGTGCGATCACCCCTTCCCCAAGGGTCGGACTCCACAGAGACCGATTCTTCGGTTTTAACAAAAATGGAGTTGCAAAATGAAGAAATAAACACTCGTTTGAGGTCGCTCGTTGCCTATTAGCTACCATGCACATTCCTAAGTCCTACTGGTGTGATGTTGTTTTGATTGTGGCCCCATCTTATTAATCGCCTTCCCTCTCGTTCTCTACACTACACCACTCCTTTTTCACGTCATTCCTTTAAATGCATTGTCCATATTTCTCATATCTCTCCCCGTATATCCATATATTCGTGTTCGTTTGTTTTGTTCATGTCCATACTCCTCATCGTGACAAGTTGGATGTCCGTTCTCTTAAATATGTTTTTGTGGGGTACTCTTCCACCACCAAAGGTTATTGTTATTATCACCCTTCTTCTCGTCGCTTCTTCTATACCGTTGATGTTACTTTTTGTGAATGATCATTGTATATGTGGATGACATCATCATCACAGGAAATTATTTGGAGGAAATCACGCACCTGAAAGGGCAATTATGTAGAGAATTCGAAGTTAAAGCTCTGGGAAAGATGGAATTTTTCCTGGGGATTGAAGTGGGAAGGACTAGCTTCATATCACGAAAAATGTATTTCCTTGACCTCTTGGAGTAAATGAGTATGTTTGAATGTGCTCCCACAGATTCTTCTATTGAGGCCAATCGTAAAATTGATGAAGACACAATTGGAGATAAAGTTGACTCATTGAGCTACCAGAGTTTGGTTGGTAGACTCATTTACTTATCTCATACATGCCCTTACATTACATATGTTGTTGGAATTCTCTTCCAGGATCTGCCATTAGAAGGCAATCTATCGGGTCTTGAGATATCTCAAGAAGTTTCTAGGACGTTGCACTGTTTTCTGCAAACTAACCCTTGAAAATTGAAATTTTTATTGATGTTGATTGCGCAGGTAGACAATATGGCCTAAAATCCCCTACAAGATATTGTTCCTTTGTGGGCGGAAATCTTGTATCTTGGAGGAGCAAGAAAAAAAAATATTGTAGCACGGTCTAGTGCTGAGGCGGAATATAGGGCTATGACACAAGGCGTATGTGAGAGATTGTGGTTGAAATCAAATATTCAGGATTTGAATCTCTTCAAGGACACGCCTATTACTCTTTATTGCGACAACAAAGTAATCATTAATATTGCTCACAGTCCAGTTCAACATGATCAGACCAATCATGTTAAAGTGGATAGACATTTCATTAAAGATCACCTCGACAAGGGCAATATTTGTACATTTTTTGTGAACTCTCAAGATTAACTTTCTGACATCTTCACAAATGGATCAAGCTACGACAGCTTTACTGATAATACACTCAAGTTTGGAATGATTGACATATACTCCCAACTTGAGGGGGAGGTGAATATATGCGATATTTTTGTGTCGCACGTGATAAGTCGCGTGTCTTGTGTGGGTTTTTTTTCTGCCTATATATTGGGTTAGATCAAGATAGTTATCAAGATCGCGTTCCGCGATCCAGATTTTGTTAATCGATCAGGATCTTACTTAGGATCTAAATCGGCACATCTACGGCTGGTATCGCGATCTGGATCTTTAGGATCGCGATCCCGACCCGATTCTACCAGTCCGACCAAAGATAACTAGAAACATGTTCAATCCTATCCCGACTCCATTCAATCGGTCCAATGCCCAGAATCCATTGCTTAATCTTATCCCAATCCCGCCCTCATCACAGAATCATATCATGCTGCTTTACCGCATCCCAAGTGTCGATTGTCGACTGCAAACTGAGGCCAAGAGTGACGTCTTCGGTCGCTTTCAGTCTAGACAATGTCTTCTTTTTTCCTTACCAGATTCCATTTCAAGCGGTGTTAGTGGCTTATCTTATATTTTTGCTTATGAGCAATCCAATGGTTGGTAATCCAGTGGCTTTCTGCTTCCTACTTTCAGGCCGACGTCTTCTTTTCCTTTCTAGCGTACGAGCCATCTAGCGGTTAGAAATTCAGTATATTAGTAATTCAAGCTTCCCGCTTCCAGTGTACGAGCAATCCAACAATGTGGGTTTGTCTTCCTGCTTCTAGACTTCCACCAATTCATCAGTCCAGATTTGTTTTTATTGTTAGTAGACAATTAGACATTGAGTGTCTTACCTGAAATTTAAAGTGAACTTAGTATGATATTATGTTTTTGATTTAGTTATTCAAGAAATTTTAATATAATTGTTCACATATTGCTCAATTTATTGATTTTTTATTCATTGAGCATGTAATTTTTTGTTAATAGAGCATGTAATTGGATGATACAAAATTCAATTTATATTTTTAGTCTTCATTTATGAATGTTACAGGATCTTGCGATCCTCAATCCTATCTGATCCAACCTCAAAATGATCTCACCTAGGATCTCGATCCTGATAACCTTTGTTAGATTACTTGTATGGTCTAATGTTTTTAAGTTAATAAATTTTTTTTTCCTTCAATTGTTCAGCTCGACTCATAGATGTTTTTTAGCCTCATGCTGTTTGTGGGCGTTTTCTTTTCACTTTATTCCCTTTATATCCCCTACATTTGTATGAGGTTAATGCATTGAAAATTTTCTCCAGTAGAAGATATTATTTCTAAAATAATATGAAGAAACAAGCAGCCAAGTTTGAGAAAAAAGTCCAATTTATAGTGTTTTCATTATGTTAGGTAACCCCTTTGTGGTGACTTATTGTGCATACTCTAGATATCAGATAGTTGAGATCCTTCGGCAGAGACTAGAGGTAATTCTCTGTTCTTTGCTCATTTAATCATTTATCAGATAGTGTAGCATAAACCATTATTCTTATTTAACGTGTTATTTCTTTTCTTCAGCTTTCTCATAGCACTAATTTCAAGTAATTCTCTTTGGCAGACACTTGGGTACAAAGTATTTCAACCTTTAGCTCTAGAATACTGTGCGAGAGTAAGTTGATCTCCGATCTTCTCTTCCACTCTAGTGGGTTTACTCTCAAATACTGGCTAAATTTCATTGCATGTAGTCATTTTAACCTTGATATTGGAAGGGGATGTTTCTATGTTACTTGAAATAATGGCCGGGGAAGTTCTACTATTATGCAACTCCCCCCCCCCCCCCCCCCCCCCCCAAGGTTTGGGCTAAACTATCTTTAAAATGCGCATACTATGAAAACTTTGCCCCCATAACCTTCTAGTTTGGTGCATTTTGGTATGTTTTTGTTCACACAGCCATCCACTTGGAACAAGTAAGTCTTTCATATATTCTTGATTTATGCACAAATTAGAAAATGGCTCCCAATCAACATATCCACCTATGCAGTTAAAATGTAATCGTAGCTAAAATAAGTTGGATGCCTTCATGCATGCTTACATACTATATAGACACCCACAATAGATTGCAGTATTTTTTTTGTTTCCTTAAATATGTAGTTGTAACATTTGATGTACACAACAGGATCAACTAGTTTTTATCCTAGTTGGGATTCTTTTTAATGATTTTGTGACAATTTAATTAAGTATTGCACTTGCCATCTTTTGACATTTTTGAATCTTGACAGAAAGTGGCAGCTGCATCAGGAGACATGAGAAAAGTACTTGATGTTTGCAGGTTTAACACAATTTCCTTCCTATAATTTTCTTTCAAACCATATTCTTGAGTTTAATATGTAAGGTTAGATGATATTTTTGTAATCCATCTGTGCTCCATAGTTGCCCTTACTAAATATTGTTTATTCTGTGCATTTTAACTTTATTGGGCAATTGTGCATTTTAACTGCAGTTGAGGTGCAAAGCTGTAGACAACTTTATGCATCCTGTTAGAAAAAGAACATGTAAAAGCCCATAGAATGTCCCATCATAGGTCTTCTTCCCCATGTATTAGTCTCACATCTTGAAAGGGGACTATATAAGTGTACTCATACTTGTATTTTGATACACAAGAAAGATATACAAAGTTTACAGCCTTTTTCCAATATTCTGTGTACTTTTCTACATGGTATCAGGGCCAACAGTCTTCTTCTTTTTTCGCTTCCCGTTGCCCTTGCGGTTTGCATCTTTCTTAACCGCCATTCCCGCCGGATTGCTTCTAGGCGGCCTATTTTTTTTCTACTCGCCGGCCCTGGTGCGGGCTCCTTTGGCCCCTGTTCCTGTTTTTTTTTCTTAAGTTCCCACTGGGCCTTTTATAGGTTTTCTTCCCAGTGGGTCCCCCTCCCTCGTGCTTCTGCGGTCTGCGGTGTGGCTTGCCGCTCTTCAGCGACTTCTCTATTCGCACGGTCTGGTCGTGCGGTTTCACGCGCGGACTGCTGCTATTCGCGTGGCCCGCTCCGCGGTCCTGTCTCGCTCTAACTTTGTTGTTCTCTGTGTCGCGTGATCTTCTGTGTTTCCCGTGTGGTCTGCTCTTTTTTGTTCGCCCGCAGTTCTCTCTGCTTGGCCTCCTTATCACGATGCTGCTTGGCCTCCTTATCACGATGCTCACAGTGGGATCCTTTTTTTGCTCTACTTGCCGCGCGGTCTACTGTGCTTCTCGTGCGGTCTGGTCTTCTAATTCGACAACGCCTCTTCTCTCTGCGTAGCCGCTCTCGCCTCACGACAAGATCTTCTTCTCGCCCTATCTGACCACTGTTCCCTTCATTTATCTGCTTCTATTCTTATCCGCAACAGTCTGTCACTGTCTGCGATCTCTCTTCTTGCCGCATATTTTGCTATGCCTGCTTTGCCACTCGGGATCTTTCCTTCGCCGTTTACCCGCCTTCCCGCTTAGCAGCTTAGTCTTAGTCGCTTACCCGCCTTGTCGGTTAGCCGCTTAGTCGCTTGGTCATGGATTCAACTGCCGCCTCTTCTCTGCCTGCTCGTGTTGCTGTCCCTGTTCTTGAACTCCGCAACGAGTTGAGAATCACCACCATTTCTCCTACTGGGAAGAAGAACTTTGTTGAGTGGGTGCATTCTGTTTATCAGGTACTTCAGACAAAGGAGTTTCTGCATCATTTAACTAATGACACTCCTGCACCTACTGATGATTGGCTTCGTGACGATGGTCGTGTTCAGACTTGGTTCATCAACTCCTTGGATGACGAACCTTACCACATGACCATGTATCACGAGACGGTCAAGACAATGTGGGATGAACTCCATTCCATTTACTTTGGCAAGGACAGTCTCCAACACCTGTATGACATCATCACTGAACTTCAGACCCTTGATTCAGGCAATGATGCTGACTTAACCTACTTTGTTGCACGGTCCAAGACGCTGGTTGAGGCCTGGATTCAACATCAACCCCCGATTACTGATCTAGCTGCTCAACGCGCTCAAAAGGAAGTTGTTGTTATTGCCATGATGATGGCTCGCGTTCTGCCTCATATTCACAGTATTCGGGCTCAGATCCTCGCATCCGCTACTATTCCCTCATTCTCTGATGTGTGCTCCATGTTGTTAAAGGTTATGTTGGTACTCTAGTTTGAATTTGAGTTTAGTCTTCTCAATTAGTTTCTTGACCCAAGATTTATCTATGGTCAAATGTTAGTTGTTAGGTTAGATTGCTTTAGTTGTGTAGAGAGTTGCTTATCCAGATGAAAATTTGGTTAAGTCCTTTTTGGTTCGACTATAGTCGAACGTCGCTCGACTATCGTCTATCAACTGTTCGACGATCGTCTATCAGTTGGTCGACTTTCGTCAGTCAGCAGATCGTCGATCTCTGAGTTAGTTCAACTTTTGTTAGCTCGACGATCTGTGGTATCTGTCTCGTCGATCGTCGAACCCTGCTCGAATTCTTTTGCCCAGACAGATTTCTTGATAGTTCAACTATCTGCTTGGATAGTTCAACTATCTGATAGCTCGACTATCTGTTTGATAGTTCGACTATCTGCTCTGTTCGATAGCTCGACTATCTGTTTGATGGTTCGACTATCTGTTTGATAGTTCGACTATCTGCTCTGTGTTGATAGTTCGACTATCTGTTTGATGGTTCAACTATCTGTTTGATAGTTCAACTATCTGCTCTGTGTTGATAGTTCGACTATCTGTTTGATGGTTCGACTATCTGTTTGATAGTTCGACTATCTGCTCTGTGTTGATAGTTCGACTATCTGTTTGATGGTTCGACTATCTGTTTGATAGTTCGATTATCTGCTCTGTGTTGATAGTTCGACTATCTGTTTGATGGTTCGACTATCTTTTTGATAGCTCGACTATCTGCTTTGATAGTTCGACTATCTATTTCGTTCGACTATCTGTTCTGATAGTTCGACGATCTCTGTGGTTCGTTCGACGATCTCTGTGGATCGTTCGACGATCTCTGTGGATCGTTCGACGATCTTTTGTCTGCTGCTAGTAATTTTGTACTCTTTCTCTTCTGTGTTTTATTTCCTATTTATTTGGCATATTTTATTAAAGATTATTTCATTGATTTTATGCTGACATTTCAAGGCAATCTTTGCCCTATTCTTTATGCATAAGTCAAGTTCTTTCTGACAAAAGTCTTTTGTCTTATTAGTTGAAATATCTTTCTGTTTTATCTGTCATGCTGTCCTTTATAGCCGTTAGACTCAAAAGTCTTCTTTGGCCGTAAAGAGTTTGTTCTGATGTGACTTTCTCTAGTATTCTTTTATCAGATTGGATATGCAGCTTCTTAGAAAGCTTTATCCCTTTATAGGATGTCTGTCTTCAAGATATGTTTTGCTTTGTGCTATTTGCAGCCCAGATTGCAGATCTCAGAAGAAGACAAAGTTCAAACAAAGATTAGAGCCGTTACAAAGGCCAATATATAAAGTGCTATCAAAAGACAGAGACATATATACTGAGCAAGCAGAGAATACACACAGTTTCATACACAGATTCAAAACAAGAAGAGATACAGCTCTCAGATATTGTTACATTCAACTGAGAAGATCAACCTTCTTCAACTCTCTCTTCTTCAATCCTGAGTTCATCCTGCTTCCAGGAACATTCACTCAGAGTCTCAAGAAGAAGAAGAAGAAGAAAGAAAAGCTGTTGAAGAAGAACATCCATTTCAAATCAAGAGTCTTCTTCAAGCTGCTCCTTCAAGAACTTCAAGACAGCTCTCTGTCAAGAGTTCAGAAGAGATCCTGCACCCTGAAGCAAGGCTTTCTTCCTGGATATTCTCTAAGCCAGGGGGAGCCTTGATTCCTTAGAGCTTTCTAGCTCTGTGCAATTCACTAGCTTCTCTAATCTGTTTTAACAATAGAGAAGACACTCTAACTCTCTCAACCTTCTGTATAAAGGGTTATTACTCCCTTCAAAAGTGAACCTTGGTGGCAGGACACCTTAGCAAAAACCTGTGTTGGATTTTGAGCTCCTGATCAAAAGCTCAAAGGGTCTACTTGATCTACCTGAACCAGATCAGTTGGTGGCAGGGCACCTGAACAAAAACCTGTAGTGGATTCCTACCAGGGTGGTAGAAGAGTGGACGTACCTATTTAGAGGGAACCACTATAAATCTTCTTGTGTCGTCTTTGTTGCTTACTTTAATTATTGCACTGTGGCTGTGAGTAGAAATAACTAGGATTGCTAGTTGCTGTGATAGGACCATTGCTCAACTGTAATTACAGTTAGCTTTTTCTTGTGCACTTCACTTTGTGTTAGGCTCTAGGGTTTCAAATATCTATAAACTCGTTCCGCAAATTAACTCTAAGGGAGTTGAGTAGGGTGTCATAATTTTTGAATACTCTATTCACCCCCCCTCTATAGTTGTATCTATCCTCACTTTCAGGTTACACTGCCTCCTGATACCATCTACCCTCCCTCACCGACTCTTCTCCAACAATCTCCTGCACCACTACTCCCTCTTCCTCCCCCTACCCGCAGAGGATGTACAGGCTCCCGAGGAAGGGGTCGAGGTAGCCGACTGAGGCCTAAGTGTTTTTTGTGGTAAGGATGGACACCTTGAGGCGACTTACTACCGCAAATATGGTCTCCCTCCTCGTCCAACTGCTTCTGTTGCTGCCCACATTCCTTCTTTCACTTGTGCTGGTATACTGCTCAACCACCTGTTTGCCTTCGTTGCCTCCGTCTTTAATTAAGGTATCACTTATCTCTCCACTAGTTCGCACATGATAGTGGATTTAGATGCTATTCACCATATCACCTCGCTTAATCTACCCCAATACTTGGATTCTCTGTATCCCAAGTTTATCACAGTAGCCAATGAGAACACTGCTCCTGTCTCTGACTCTGCTGATATACTTCTCAATCCCTCAATTTCTCTTCGCTCAACTCTCCATGTTCCGGGCTCTCCGTTTAATTTACTTTCTGTTAGTCGCTTTACTGTCGATCTTAATTGCTATATCGCATTCACCTCTTCTTCTTTTCTAATGAAGGATCGATGGGCGCAGAGTATCATTGGTAAAGGACGAGTGCAAAATTGGCTCTACCTTCTTGACGTCTCTCGCACCATTCTCTCCTCTATCTCCTCTGTCAACTGGCATCAGTGTCCTGGGCATGCTCCTCTTCCGGTCCTCAATAAGGCTCTTCCTGATATTTTTCTTCCAGCATTTACCTGTGATTCTTGTATTTTGGGAAAACAACATCGTTCTTCTTTCCTTTCTCATTGCACTCGGAGCACTGCTCCTTTTGTTTTAGTGCATTCTGATGTTTGGGATCTGCACAAAATAACCAGTGTGTCTGGTTATCGTTATTTTATCACTTTTATTGATGATTATTCTTGAATGACCTTGTTGTACTTCGTGATCGCTCAAAGCTTCCCTGTGTGTTCTGGGCTTTTGTTCTTGAGACTCGCACATAATTTTTTTACAAAATTAAAACACTTCGGACAAATAATGCTCGAGAATACACTAGTCATGCATTCAATAATCTCTATTCTGAATTTGGGATTATTCATCAGACTTCATGCGTCTATACTCCCCAACAAAACAGTGTGCCTGAGCGCAAAAATTGACATCTTCTTGATGTTGCTCGCTCGCTCATGATTTAAATGCAGGTACCCAAGGCTTATTGGCACTTTGCGGTTTCGACGACATATTATCTCATTAACCGTCTACCCTCTTCTGTCCTCAACAATGCCAGCCCGTTTAGTCTCCTCTTCCCCCCACACCGCCATTCCCTCTCATGTCTCGAATATTTGGTTGTACCTGCTATGGTCATATACTTGGTCCATCCACTGACAAGTTCGATCCTCAGGCAGCTAAACATATGTTCGTTGGTTATTCCCGTACTCAGAAAGGTTATGTTTGCTACTCTCCCACTTAATCGTCGACGAGCCCAGGGCGGCCGATGGCCGCCGAGCCCAGAGCCGTCGCCCGCTACGTTGCTGCGTAAAACTCTGCTGTGAAGCTTCACAGCAGCGGCAACTTCGCCGACCACCGCCCGCATGGACCCGCAAGGTGATTGTTTCGGCCGATGTTACCTTTCTGGAAGATCAACCGTTTTCCTCCATCCTGAACCCACCTCTTTCACCACCATCATTACCACGACCTGTCATCCCAGTTACGTCTCCTCCACCACCACTCTTTCCCAACTCTGCTCCCGTTCTCCACAAGCGCCTCTTCTTCGTGTCTACACTCGTCGACCTCTTAGCTCCACCGCCCCACTGCAGTCAGCTTCGACCTCTAGCACTCTGCGACTTGTTGACCCCTCCCCTGCCTCCACAACCCATCCCATGACGAATTATGTATCCTACATCGCCTGTTCCCGACGCTTAACACCTTTGCTACTTCATTATCCTCTATCTTTGTCCCTAACTCTGTGCAAGAGGCTCTCCAACATTCGGGCTTGAGGGCGGCCTTGGACGAAGAAATGACGGCCCTCTGGGCTAATCAGACGTGAGATCTGGTTTCTCTTCCTTCAGGACAGACTACTGTGTGATGTAAATGAGTCTTTGTCATCAAGCAGGCTCCTGATGGGATAATTGACTGTCTTAAAGCCCGTCTGGTGGCTCGTGGATTTACACAACAACAGGGTCTCAATTATGAGGAAACATTCTCTCCAGTGGCCAAGCTAAACACGGTTCGTGTCTCACTCTCCGTGATGGTGCATCGCCAATGACCCCTACATCAACTGGATATCAAGAATGTTTTTCTAAATGACGATCTATAAGAAACTGTCTACATGCAACAACCTCCAGTGTTTGAGACCACAGGGGAGTCTTGAGTTTGTCACTTTAAGAAGTTGATTTATGGTTTTAAACAATCTCTTCAGGCATGGTTCGACAAGTTCAGTAGGGCTGTTCGAGAAGTTGGATTTACTCGGAGCTCGGCAGATTTCTCTCTGTTTACTCGACATCAAACAACATACACGGTTCTCCTTTTAGTATATGTCGATGACATCCTAATCACGGGATATTGATTCAAAGGGAATACAAATAATCAAACAACACCTTAGTTCTGTTTTTCAAACAAAAGATCTGGAGAACCTTCAATACTTCCTCGGCCTTGAGATCGCAAGACGCCCTGATTGCCTTATCCTATCTCAATGGAAGTACTGTCTTGACCTCCTTCAGGATGCTGGCTACTTTGGATGCAAGCTGATTAATACTCCTATGAATGTCAATAGGACTGATATCGAGTCGAGTTCGAGTGATTTTGACTCGGCTCGAAATCAATTCGAAATCGATTTCCAGTCGAGTTGGCTTGACTCGAAATGGATCAATTCCGAGTTGGCTCGAAATTAAATCGAGTCAGCTTGAAATTGAGCAATTTTCCTCTTTATTCTTGATTGACTCAAAATTAAATTGTGCAACCTATAAATTTGGCAAACAAAACACTTAAGCCTTCATTCTTCTTATTTAGGTTTAAATTTTATTATTTTTAATTTTAAAATAAGAATATATTAATTAATAAATAATATTTTTAATTAATTCGAATCATATTTTGAGTGATTCAGGGCTGGCTCGAAATTGACTCAAAATCAGATTCGAGTCAAATTGAATCGACTCAAATTGAGTCAAATCAATTTTGCCGATTCCTATTCGGCTCAATTTTCGAGCGATTTTTGAGCGACTTTCGAGTTTTGAATAATATGCTCAGCTCTAGATGTTTCTTCCAAATCCAAAATACTATTGACGTTTTGTTGGAAAACTGATTTATCTAACAGTCACAAGTCCAGACATCTCCTTTGTTGTTGGGGTTGTCAGCCGGTTTATGCATTCTCCTCGGATGTCTCACCTACAGGCTGTCGAACGTATCCTGAGATATCTGAAAATAGCTCCTGGTCAAGGGCTGGTATACAAAACTCCTTCCTCTTCTACTCCAACATTGGTTGCGTATTCAGATGCTGATTATGATGGTTTCCTGGATGATCGGCGTTCCCCCAGCGGATTTTGTACATACTTCGGAGGTCTCCTTGTTACCTGGCGCAACAAGAAATAGTCTGTGATTGCTCAATCTTCGGCCGAAGCTGAGTACCGTTCGATGACGTTTGTTGTATCTTAGCTCACATGGCTTGAAAGTCTCCTAGGTGATCTGAGAGTCAAACTTTCTTCACCAGCTACCTTACTCTGTGACATTCAAGTTGCTATACACATAGCTAAGAATCCCGTTTTCCATGAAAGAACGAAACACATTGAAGTTGACTGCCACTTCATTCGAGAAAAAGTTCAGATGAAGAAGCTGGAATTGAAACATGTTCCGGCTACTGACCAAGTTGTTGATCTTCTCACTAAGGCCCTACTGAGTGCTCTATTTCATCAGTTCTTGTCCAAGCTGGGTGCCTACGACTTGTACGCTCCAGCTTGCGGGGGAATGTTAAAAAAAACATGTAGACTCATAGAATGACCCATCATAGGCCTTCCTCCTCCTTATGTATTAGTCCCACATCTTGAAAGGGGACTCTTCTCTCTCTTTCTCTCCCTATATAAGTGTACTCATACTTGTATTTTGATACACAAGAAAGATATACAAAGCTTACAACCTTTTCCCAATATTCTGTGTCTTTTCTACACATCCAAATTCCACTCAGTGCATTAAATCTTTATACATTGATTGTCGCTTTATATAACTTGAATGCATACATTGTTCAAACCTGTTTTTGTTAAATATGCACCACACTTATGCAATCCTTTCATGTACATACTAGGACCGCAGTTGAGGTGCTTGAAACAGAGTTACGAGACTGTGCTACCAAGGATCAAGCTGAAAGTGTAAGATTTTTCAACTTCTGTGGTTCTTAGAGAGCTTTGTTAGATAACTTTGTGTTGTGTTTAACTTACTGCATTTATGAATTGAGCAAGTCTACTAAAGTTGTAGTTACATGTTTTATGAGATCCTGAAATTAATGGCAGGAAACACCTGTTTCTAAGAATTAAACTGTAGTGATGAAACAAGAAAAGATTTAGTTACCATATACCCCAGTATAAATTTGACAAGCTTGATAACATATGTTATGATGCCTAGTGCTTTATTAATTTAAGGGATGATATCCTCATTTGTTAACAGATAAACCTGTCCTGTTGTCCATCTCAATATAACTATGAGAATACTAAAAATCAAATATGTTTATTTTAATGATATATATGCTTGCTAATGTAAGTCCACGATGTCTTGAAGGATATAAATACATTTGAAGATTCTTGCAGGTAACTTTTGATCACATGGATGCTGCATTGTCAAAGGCATTTAAGTCCCCAAAGTTAGACATCCTACAATCTCTTCCACAACATCAACAGGTAAATTTGTTAGGATTTGGTTAATAAATTGTTCTTATACTCCACACAACTTTTCTTGTACTCTCCTAGTCTTTTTAAACCTTGAAACAAGCCAATTTGCAACCATTCTAGATTTCAACCTGGAATTCATAGCACCATTAGTAGTCAAGGTGTTATTTTCATCAAGAAATTAACATGTTTCAGGAGGCAAAAATATAAAAACCTTTAGCTTAATTTAAATTGGGCAAATTTTATTTAAGTCTCTGCAGTTTCTCTGTGGTTTAAACCAGGGATTGGAACAATACTATCTGATATTGTATTGTAATTTTGAGAATAAACAATATAATATATTGATATTGTAATGCTAACAATACAATATATTTATATTGCAATGTTAGCAATACAATATATTGTATTGTAAATGCTAAAAATAAAAAAATAATATATTGTAATTTTTTCAAAAGTTCCAAACAGATAATATAATATAGCATTTCAAAAGTTTCCAAAACCAATAATAAAAGTTACAAACAAACTTTATAATATAACTTTTCAAAAGTTCAGCTCCTCATCCTCGTCACTTTGGTTTTCATCATCAACTGTTTCTTCATTCACGACAACAGACACCAAAGCCAAATTCCATAAATGTCGATTTTGTTTAAAACTCACCGCAGACGAAGCTTCTTCCTCGCCAAAGTGCAGGATGGAGGCCGAACTCACAGCGTCTGCCGTCTCAAGCTTCCGGGAGAAAAGAGACATCCGGCGGGGTCCGTTCTTTGAGGTATGGGTAGAACGGCAGGCGTCTGACGCCTGCCGTCACAGGCTTGCGGGAGAAAAAAGAAGACTGCGAGAGGGAGCCGTCGGGAGGTAGGGTTTCAGAATTTCATTTCAGCCCTATTTCCGTGTATTTGTTGGTGCTGTTTGGGTTCAGCGGTTCAGCCAAGTTTAGGTTCATCCAAATTTCGGTTCATTCTGTTTTAGATGATTGTTTGTGACAAATATCTATAAAAATGAAATTTTATCTTTATATACTAGGTTTTAAAAAAAAAATAAAAGTACAATAATATTGACAATATATTGTTATTGTTAAAATAACAATACAATATATTGTTATTGTCAAATGGACAATACAATATATTGTGTACAATATATTATAATATATTGTTCGATAAATATATTATTTTCAATCCCTGGTTTAAACCATGTTTTTGATTGCTCCATGTTATTACAACTCACCCATTTTTTATATTTACCAAATAATGTTTTTCACGAAGATACTTATGTTAATAGAGATGTCAGGTAGGAAAAAACAGAAGCACCTCGTTCTTCTGTTCAGTTTCCTCCATCTTATGTCAGTTATGTGTCACACCCTCTCAAACCATTTCAAAAAAAATTATATTAATTATTTGGCTTCATCCAATACCATCTCGTCATTCCCAATGTTCATTGAGCGTTTTAGTTGTTCCCAGTAATGACAACTACAGCTAGATGCAAATGCAATGACCGGCGAATTCAATTTTGTAAAATAACATTTATGAACTATATAACTTGATTTCTCCACAATTGTATTAAAGCATTTAAAATAAGGAAACAAAGAGAAGTGTATGCGCACAAGAGTGTGTGAAATCAAATATTATTTAATTGAGAAATCACATAGACCAAAATGACTGAAACAAGTCTTACAAATTACCATCTCTTCAAGTAGAGAACAACACAAGATCCAATGCTAAAAGAAATAACAACACAACTTGAATTTTGCAAACAATGAGGAGGGGAGGGCTGGAGGTGCTTTTAGAGGGCTACCCGCAACTGATTTCATCACTCAGATGCTGTATCTAGCTGTCCCTAAACCGGGACAGAACTTAGACGGTGTCTGGAGACAGCATTCAGCCTCCTGTGGAGGGAAATGTGGGTAGCAGTTAGGAGAGGTTGCGGCTAGGACAGGGGGAATAAGAGGTAGTTTCCTTTGTTTCTATTAATTAAATGGGTAGAGAATAATGTGGTTCCACGTGAGTGAATATAGGGAGGAGAAATGGGGTGGCTGTGAGGGATAAGTGGAGGAAGTGGAGGCTTAAATTTAGGATTAGTTCCTAAATTTTAGGTAGTGGGGTAGTTATGAAGGGGGTTATGGGTGGTGGTGGATGCCGGCAGGGTGGAGGTTTTTGGTGGCCGCCGGTGGCGGTGATGGTTGTCGGAGATATTTTCTGGCGATCGCCGGAAAATGCTAAATGATGGGAAAGTAGTGGGGAATCACCAGAGTTAGCCGAAAACATTTTTTGGTGATCACCGGAGGTGGAAATTGTTAGATGTGTACCGCATATATTAACCCATATCTCCTTCGACTCACATGGTATGGTCCGGTTAGGGCATTCTCATGAGATTAGAATGTCCGTTGCTGCGCATTCTCGTTGTAAATCCACTGAGCTCTCGGTGGAGGTATCATTTCTTAACATAGTATAAGATCCAAGTTAATTGGGTTTCGATTCCTCTTCCGCTGCTACCGTGGACCGTTCGCTGCTGCTGCCGATCTCTGCTGTATCGATCCCGCTGCGCCCTAAACCCGCTGCTACGCCGATCTCGTAAATCTTTTGTAGATCCCGCTACTGCGCCACTCTTTTGCAGATCCCGCCGCTCTCTGCTTCTGTTGGTCTTCAAAGATCCTGCTCCGGTCGTTGCCTCTGTTTTTCGCCGACCTCTGCGCTCCTGAAGCTGCTTCCAGTGAGCCGTTTTCTTCCAACGTTTCTTCCACCAGCTACGCTTCTACTGTTTTTGATAGATTGCTTCTGCTCGTTTCCTCCTTGGTCGGGTGTTTCCTTTGCCAGTTGATTGCTTTGCGAACGAATTCGAACGACGACAAAGACTCCTGATTTCAACTCTTATTTTTTGACTCCTTCTGCGATGTTGCTGAGAGGCTTCCAATGGCTCTGTGATTGTTGATCCTTTGCCAACCTCCATCATGCAGCTTGTTCAGCAGCTCTCTCAGAGTCGTACCCTCTCGTACTCAGCGCCTGTTGACAGTCATGCCTCTGCTTCACAGGCCGACTCAGTGGCTGCATCTGCCTTTGAAGGTATCACTACAGATTCCTGGTTACTTGACTCCGGTGTATCTTTTCATATGACCTTTGATGTCACTCCCTTATATTCCTTCCAGTTTAATTCTTCTGACCTGTGTGTCATCATTGTTGATGGCACCACCTTGCCCGTTACTAGCTGTGGTATCCTATGTAGCACAGGGACGGAAACGGGATACGGGATATGGTACGAAACGGATACGGGAAACGTGATTTAAAAAAAAAGGATACAGGAAACGTTTTTAATTATTTTAATATAAGTATTAATTAATATAATAATAAGACAACTAACAAACTATTTGTACATATCTTGAATTGTAATTAAAAAAATTAATAAGACTATATTATATATCATTGACATTTCATATAATGCTATAAATTACATTTAAAGAAACAAGCACCATAAAGAACAATCTATCACCTGTCCGCATCAATACATCATTACATCAATTGAGAGCATTGTTTTGTTGCAGGAGAAGAAGAAGAAGAAGCTGAAGAAGGAGGAGAAGGAGGAGATGAAGAAGAAGCATGAGAAGAAGGAGAAGGAGGAAAAGAAGAAGAAGAAGCAGGAGAAGAAGGAGAAGCATGAAAAGAAGAAGAAGCAGGAGGAGGAGGAGAAGAAGAAGAAGCAGGAGAAGCAGGAGGATGAGGAGGAGGAGGAGGAGGAGAAGAAGAAGAAGGAGGAGGAGGAGGAGAAGCAGGAGAAGAAGCAGGGGAAGAAGAAGAAGAAGCAGCAGAAGAAGAAGAAGGAGGAGGAGTAGAAGAAGAAGCAGAAGCAGGAGGAGGAGAAGAAGGAGGAGAATAAGCAAGAGAAGAAGAAGAAGCAGGAGAAGAAGCCAGGAGAAGAAGCAGAAGAAGAAGAAGAAGAAGAAGCATGAGAAGAAGAAGCAGGAGAAGAAGGAGTACCTGCGGGATCGGCGGAATCGGGAGCGGAACGCCGGCGGGATCGGAAGCGGAACAGGAAAACCTAATGCGTAAAATGAAATACGCGAGCTCTATATCTCACGGAATCGCGTATCCCCCTTGCGGGATACGCGATTCTAAAAATAAAAAATATATATTTTTTAAAAAATGTGTTTCCTGGAGTTTCGGAAACACGTTTCCGGGCGTTTTCCGTATTCGGTACGTGTTCGAGTCGATACGTAGACCATTTTTAACTTTTTAAGTATTCGTGCTTTGTAGGTGGTATCCTGCATACTGCCCACTTTCAAATTCTCGATGTTGCCTATATTCCTAAGCTTTCCATGAATCTCATATCTGTTAGTCAGCTTGCTTCCCGAGGTTGCCTTGTTCTTTTTGATGCACTTTTGTGTCACATGCAAAATCGTCACACGGGGACTCTCATTGGAACTAGCCGTCGTCGTCGTGGGGTTTATGGACTCGACCATCTTCGGCTTCCTTCACTCATTTCGTTATCAGCTTTCCCTGCTACTTCTCCCATCTGTCTTTCGTCAGTTAGCTTTTCGCTTTGGCATCAACGTCTCGGCCATCAGAGTGGAGCTCGTTTATCCTATCTTGATCGTCAGGGTATCTTAGGTTATGTGTCTGTTGATCACTCGCACTCATGTACGGTTTGTAAGCTTGGCAAACACCTACAACTTCCATATCAATCTAGCGAGTCTTGATCATCCATTCATTTTGCTTTAGTTCACTCTGATGTATGGGATCCTTCCCCTTTTATTTCAAAAGTTGGCCATTGTTATTATGTTATTTTTGTTGATGATTTCTCTCGTTATACATGAGTTTACATGATGCGTTCTCGTACTGATTTCTTTTGCATTTACGTTGACTTTGTCTCCATGGTGCGTACTCAGTTCTCCACATCTATCTGCACGTTTCGCTCCGACTCATGGGGGAATTCTTGTCACATGTCTTTCGTGATATTTTGGCCTCTCATAGTACTCTACCTCAGCTCGCATGTCCCGGTGCCCATTCAAAATGATACTGCTGAAAGGAAGCACCGTCATATCATTGAGACAACTCATACTCTCCCCATTGCCTCTCATGTGCCTCCACACTTTTGGGCAGAGGCCATATCCATTGTTATATATCTTATCAACTTCCAATCATCCTCTTCTTTACAGGATATCAGTCCTAGTGAGCGTCCGTTTGGTTGTCCTCGTTATGACCACCTACGTGTGTTAGGTTGTCTATGGTATGTTCTTCCTCCTCGTGAGCGCACTAAACTATCTGCTCAGTCCACTGCTTGTGCTTTCATTGGTTATAACTCTGAGCATAGGGGTTATAAATGTTATGATCATGTAGCTCGTCGTGTTCGTATCTCTCGAGACGTTGCTTTGGTTGAGGACCGCCCTTTCTGTGTTTCCTCCTCGCCTTCGTCTCCTTTTTCTACTCACATTCTCACTACAGTTGATGACATTTTCTTTCTCTCCATTCCACCGCATGTGTCATCTTCCTCTGAGTTACCTCACACTCAGTCTCCACCAGAGTCACTGTCACCTGTCTTTCTTCCTGAGTCATCTCTGCAGTCTCCTGACCTTTCTGTTCAGGATCGTGCTCCTACTCTTCTCGAGTCTTCCCTACAGTCTCTTGACCTTCCTGTTCAGGTTCGTGCGCCTGCTCCTCCTCAACACTATCCCTACAGTTTCCTGACCTTCCTGTTCAGGTTCGTGCGCCTGCTCCTCCTCAACACTATACTCGACACTATGTTCGACGGCCTTGTCCTACAGATGCCACATCCGCCCCTCTGCATCTGGTCTCTTCCAGTGAGCTACTTATGGATGATCCTCCAGCACGATGTTATCCCACTCGTGATCGGCATCCACCCGATCAACTCACCTGCTACTCAATTGCTTGATCTACCAGTATTTGACCTATCAGCTCTTCCAACGACTACTTGTGGTGTTCCAGAGCCTAGTACCTACAGGGAGACTGCTATGTTTCCTGAGTGACAGGCCGCTATGTCTAACGAGTTGAGTGCTTTGGAACGCGAATCTACTTGAGATCTATTTCCATTACCTTTTTGTACAATCTCTATCACCTGCAAGTGGGTCTTCAAAGTGAAGACTCGCTCTGATGGCACTGTGGAGAGATACAAGGCCCGGTTGGTGACCCGTGGTTTTCAGCAGGAGCACGGTCGTGACTATGATGAGACTTTTGCTCATGTGGCCCACATGACTATTATCAGGACCCTCATTGTCGTTGCAGTCGCCCGTCAGTAGTACTTGTCTCAGTTGGATGTGAAGAATGCTTTTCTTCACGGTGATTTGTAGCAGGAGGTGTACATTCTTCCTCCTCTGGGCCTCTCTATTGATCCTGGCCTTGTCTGTCGCCTCCGTCGAGCTCTTTATGGTCTCAAACAGGCTCCTTGAGCCTGGTTTGTGTGCTTTAGTTCAGCAGTTCTTGTAACTGGTTTTCAGCCTAGTCACTATGATCCAGCTCTGTTTGTCTGGTTTTCATCACGGGTTCAGACCTTTCTCCTGTTATATGCGGACGACATGATTATCACTTGTGATGATCCCTCTCTTGTTGAGTTTTTCAAACATCACCTTCAACAGCAGTTTCAAATGACTGATCTTGGCACACTGTGTTACTTCTTGGGCATCGAGTTCTCTGCCACTCTTACTGGATACCAGTTATCTCAGCAACGCTACACTTCCGACTTACTAGCTCGTGCTGCTCTGTCCGACACTCACACTGCCATTACTCCCATGAAGCTCCACCTTCAACTGTGTCCAGGTGAGGGCTCTCCACTTTCCGATCCGACATGATACCGTCATCTGGTTGGGAATCTGGTTTGTCTCACCATTACTAGACCTGACATTGCATTTGTTGTTCATATGTTGAGTCAGTTTGTGAGTGCTCCCACAACAGTTCATTATGCTCACCTTCTGTGTGTTCTCCAATATCTTCGTGCTATTATGTCTCGTGGGCTATTCTACCCCCGCAATTGCTCTCTCCAGTTATAGGCATATCCTGATGCTACATGGGCCAGCGATTATGTTGATCGTCGTTCTGTCACCGGTTTTTGTCTCTTCTTAGGCTCTTCACTCATTGCCTGGAAATCCAAGAAGTAGACTGGAGTTTCTCGTTCTAGCACAGAGGCAGAGCTCCGTGTCATGGCTACTACAACTGAGGATATTGTCTGGCTTCATTGGTTGCTTGTTGATCTTGGTGTTGCTCCTTCTGGTCCTACCACTCTCTATTGTGACAACACCAGGGCTATCCGGATTACTCTGAACCCAACCAAGCACTCGCTCTCCAAGCATATTGGTGTTGATGCTTTCTTTCTTGTGATTAACACACTCATGATACTCTTGTTCCTCATTATGTTCCCACCGCCAGCTTGCCGATTTGCTCCCCAAGCCTCAGTCTCGTGCTCAGCATGAGTTTCTTCTCTCCAAATTCTCGATGTATGATCCCCCGTGAATTTGGTGTGTGTGTGGGGGGGGGGGGGGTAGATGTGAACCTCATATATAAACCCATAGATCCTTCAACTCACATGGTATGGTCTGGTTAAGGCATTCTCGAGAGATTAGAATGTTCGTTGCTGCGTATTCTCGTTGTGGATCGACTGGGCTCTCTGTGGAAGTAACATTTCTTAACATAAATGTGGGAAAAGGGTTGTTGGGGGGGGGGGGGGGATTTTGCAAGTGGAGTGGGGGATCTGGGAGATGAGATGGTGGCCAACAAAGGATGTAGTGGGGGTGGTCTATGGCCGGCTGTTGGAGGAGATAATGGGGGTTGCTGCCTAGGTTGTGGGTGGAGGGGGGGGGGCGACAAAGTGGACCCACATCAAGGGGTAGGGGAGTATGGAGGTGGCCGACTATATAGTGGAAGGAAAAGGGGTGGTGGGAATGTGGCTAGCCAAGGGAGGTTTGGATGGGGGTCGACTGCTTGGTAGGGAACCAAAGAAGGGGAAAATGGTGGGGAATGACAAGGCGAAGAGGGATCCAAGGTTTCACGTCCGGAACTCGGCTTCAGCACTAAAAATGACCGAAGGATGTTTTCTATGCTCCAATCATTCAATACTCAAAAGGAGAGCCTTCCCTCTATTTATACTGTATGGGGAAACGGACGGCTATGATTGGCCGATCATCCAGACTCAAAAAAATACGTAAAATACAACTCGAAATAAAAATGACAAGAATAAAAAAATACTATGATCGACAAGCCACTCAAGATGAGCAGTCTCGATTGTCGTGAACAGGAACGAGAGAGCGGGAGCGAGTTAGGTCAGCTCTGATACCATGTTGGAAATCAAATACCACAATATTTTACATTAAGGGAGCACTCCTCGTATATAGGAGTGGGGAAATACAAATTTTTACAAAGGATAAAATCAATAAATTAAATTCTAACATATTTGTTAATAACCTGTGAGATATTTATTGTTTAAATTATTGATAATGTTGTATTCTGTTAATGCAAATTTCAATTGTTCATAAGCACGTTCTTTATAAAGCCATGAGAAACACTTATGGAGGTGGAATAAAAAGCTCGTCAGTCACGCATGCAGACTTGCAGCACAATTAACATCAAAATATCTTTTAATATCATTATTTCCAGTTGGAAAAAGCAAACTACCAAATAGATGGCACAAGGCCAATGAGAATACTGGCGATGAGATTATTGTTAATAATGGAATTTTCAATTTGTGAAATCCATGCACAAAATGTTTCTATTTTCCCCTTTCAATAAAACCAAGTATTACACATCTTGTATCAAATTATGTAGCATGCCCATCTTGTATCATACTATCATGTCATGTGAAATTTTATCATGTTCAACTATCTTTTTGCCGTTTAACCTTGCAAAATTAACCATTCTCTATTGTTGTTCTCTTGTAATTTTAATTCACTTAATGGACAATTTTCACTTTTCAATTAGCCAGATTCATTACCTAGTCCCTCGTGGACATAAGCATGCACATGTACACGTTTTTCAAAGCAATGGTTATTATTAATCTCTTTACACCTATTTCAGATAATATTGTGCTCTTTGGCGAAGCTCTTTAACAGCTTGAAAAAGAATGCTACAACTATTGGAGAGGCAAGATCTTTTATCATTTATTTATTATTTATTTGATATCTTGCTCAGTAATTTGAGACCATACTCCTTTGTAGCAGGTCCAGGAATGATAAGGTTGCCTTAGTTATAGCCTCGAGGTCATTATACATTCATTAACATACTATCTCTAAAGCAAGACAAAGCAATAGGATTTGACGCTGATCTAAAAAAATGTAAAATGCTGTCAATAGTAGTAAATGCCCCAGAGCAGAGCACCGGTTTTGGGATTGCGAATAACTGGCACTTGAAGGGGTTATAGCCTAGATGTTTCCTTGAAGGTGATTGCGAAGAACCGGCACTTGAAGGCGTCTGCCACGCTGTAAATCGACGCGGCGTCCTCATACCACTGGAGGTGGTTGATCGGGTCGTCCTGCCCAAAATAATAGTTGAGCACTGGTTTGCAGAACCCAACGGCATCCGAGGCCGTCAGAATCTCCTCGCATAAGGGGTTGGTCATCTCTGGGTGTTGGCGAGGTGGGCGGAAACAGTCTTCCTGCTTAATTTAGGTCGTAGAGTCACCACTACGGAAGTAATGCGAATCTGCTCGATCATCTAACAATCTTCTGTAGTGGGCTCCTTTTATGTTCATCAGGGCGGCTCTGGTGTCTCTGATATGGCAAAAGCTGATGGGGGTGTATCCAAGTTCTCGGCCCCAGAGAAAACGTCACCTTGTAGTAGTTCTTTTATCGATTTCCTGAAATCGTCGAAGTCTGCCCCAGTGACGAACTCGCTTTGAGCATATAAGTTCTCCTGATCCAAACCCTGCTCATTTTCTCGTGCCATGGTGTCCTTTGTCGAGTTTTTCTTCTTCTGTCCAAAGTCTACTCTCACTGCACCAAGATGTTGACGTCGAGAATTTGGCCTTAGAGTTCAGACTGGGGTATGGGCTGAGGTTACTAGCACACCGAAGCAAACCCACGGTCCATGGGTGAGATTGGGAATGATGGGGGTTTGTTCACTCGAACAACTCTCAATGACGGCTAACTGTAACTAGGAGGTCTCAGCACACACCTGAGAGTGTATATGAACTCCCCCTCCCAAACCAAATGTTGTGCTAGGTCGGGGGAAGAGGAAGGCTCCAGGCGTGCTAGGGAGAGCTCGTGAGTTCTATGTGAGGTCTTCTATGGGCCCGTCAGCGGTCCTTTTCCCCTTCGATATGAGGCGTATTTATAGGCAACAGGGACCAGTGGGGGTGCCAACGAGTTGTGGCGAGATGGTTGTTGGGTTTTACTAGATGACACAACACTTGTGCACGCAGCGAAAATAGAAAACAAGAAAACCCAAAGTATTCGGATCGCCCATATTCATGAATCAAGAAGTAAAACTTGCTGTAAATAAAACTACCTTTGTGGGATTGAGTCAATACTCAACCTAGATGCTCCAGAAAAATCAGCCGGCCACACAACGGCTCGAGTTCTGAGTGCAGAAAGAATATCCGCACCTCTACAGGAAATCCACACGATCGGGAGAACCCGCAGCAGTTTGTCGCACAAGTGCTAGGTCGGGAGAGGACACTCAGTGTCTCCACAGACTGCTAGATCTGTTAGAGGAGAGGCGGCAGCGACCCTCGCCGGGATCGGCGACGACGAAGGCGGAACGACTTCCGTCGGCTTTCTAGGGTTATCAGTCTTTCGCATAGTAACTGCTCATGTGCTTAGACAAAATGATTAATCACATACACCTACTGTAGAAACCCTATAAATACAACAGCTCCGCCGCTATCCGCAGACCCAAGACTTAGAATCCAGAATTTCGGCCAGACAACCCTTGTCTCGACGAATCGTCGAGTATCCATGACATATACGACAAATTGTCGAGTATCATCTTATACTCGACGAATCGTAAAGTATCCATAAGATACACGACGAACTCAATGCCTACCTCCAGCCGAATCAACATTTGACATCGACGAAGGCGTTGAATGGACTCAACGCTTTCTGCGCCATGACGTTGAGTGCACTCAACGCACTCAACGCTTAAGAGCAGATTCGTCGAATGGCGTTGAGTGAACACAAAGCACTCAACGCCTAAGGCCAAATTCGTCGACTGGCGTTGAGTGAGCTCAATGCACTCAACACCTAAGACTCATATCCGTCAAGTCAATACTTTGACTCAACGAGTCGTTGAATGGACTCAACGCACTCAATGTTTAAGTGTAATACTCGACGAATCAACTTTTTGACTCGACGAATCGTTGAATGCACTCAACGCCACCATTCAACGAGTCAACTCTTAACTCGACGAAGGCGTTGAGTGGTCTCGACGCTTTTGCATTAGAATATTTTAAGCCTTTTTCAACTCATCATATGAGCTATACCATACAGATCCAATCTCCTAATTTATCCACAATCTTATGTGCGACCCTGATAGATTCATATTGAGTTGGCAGTGATGCTACATGTTTGATCACTTTCAGATCACAATTGTAACACCAACAATAGTATCGTCATCCAACAAGGTGTTGATGAGGCCTACGTAGCACGAAGATGAGATACGAAACAGATACGATAAACATGATTTAAAAAAACATGGATACGCGAAACGTTTTAAAAAATTAATTATTTAGATATAATTATTTAATATGGAAGTCGACCCCACCAAGGTGGGGATGAAGGCTTGAGTGTTGTTGTATTATTTAATATGAAAATAATACAACTAACAAACTAAGTGTATATGTCTTTAATTATAAAGAGAGGATTTTATTTGACTACATGTATTTTATATATCATTCACATTTCATATAATGCTATAAGAAATATAGAAAATAGTCATTGAGACAAGCGGTATAAAGACCACCCGAGGCTTTCATGACTGCTGAGAAGAGGGTGACGACGAGGGAAAAGGGCGATGGCGCAAGCTTCCACCTAAGACAGCTTTCACGACCGAGGAGAAGAGGGCGACATTGAGAGAGGAGTGCAGCTGCAACGTCAAAAAGTAAAAACGGACTTCCATATACCTAAACACGTTTCGGCATGATTACAAAAGGTGACCATGTTACAACGTAATTACAAATGACGGGAGTATCCCGCAAGCAGGATACACGACCCCGTAATATTCTTTTAAATTTAATCAAAAAATAGCATTTCCAGTGTTTCGACATTCGCTTCTCATGTCTGATGAGGCATTTTTAAGTATGTGTGCTTCATAGGATGAGGTCCATGGGGTTGCGGGGAGTTGTTTAGAGGATCTTGGGCGAGCTTCTGACAGGCTAACAATGGATACTCAACTTATGCGATCAGAGATATCATGAATTAAAGTCAATGGATGGAAACAAAGATATTGATGTAGCATAGTGATTGTGAAATATTTGTTGTGTATTGTTGACCATGTATTCCTTCTTGGAGGAGGATTCGCAGGACCGCATCTTCTTCTATAAACATATTGTAGTATCTAGGAATGCCATGGAATCAGAACTCGTAACTTGGATAATGTATGGGTTGAAGCCAAATGATTTAAAATTGACTTCTAATATTTCTCTTGACATGGTCATATGACGCGCCTTTGTCAATTAGATCATGTATCTTTTTTGTCTTTGGATTCCAAAAAGTACTCCAAAAGTGCTCCGTGTCACCCTCAATTGCTCGTACTTGCTCCTATCATCCTATGTAACTCAAAAATCCAGTGGTTTTTCTGATGCTTTTTTTTGTAACTCCCATGCCTACTGTGGGTGTGATACAGATCTGCCGAATAATGACCCAACCCCTCTCCACGGATCTAATTGGGTGCAACCGTTAATTCCAATGGTGGGGTGTTGAGGTTGGGGCTTGAATCCCAAACCTCCTAGGTAAGGGAACTCTAAATTGGTCTTCATCGCCAGACCATGGCCACCCAAGTTTTTTTTTTAATGCAGTATAGATAGATATAATCGTGAACAGTAGGGTATGAATGGAAAGTGGAGAGTAGAATAGAGGGAGAGAACTATTTGTTGTTATTCGCGAGAAAGGCCATGTGTTTTTACTTGAGAAACAACTTCATTGATCTTTAGTATACAACTGAAGAAACATATACTGCTTTCCTAACGCATATGCCCGGACCGTTGTAAAAAAGTTGTTGTAACGGTACAGTTGAACAAATCATATTTGGAAGCCTGCAAATCTGCCAGTGTCCCGACCGTCGGATCCTTGGAATTTACTGACATGTGCAGAGTGCTCGCTGATCAGGTTTATCTTAAAACTTGTTAAGCATTTTTTGGCATCTTCTCAAGTGCCCTCTGATTTATGCCTGCATTATACCCTCCTTTGCTCCAATGCTCAGGGCCTACTCAAACTTGGCCAGTCTAAAGAAGATAGATTGAAGAGAGTGACATCACAAATTGATATTTCAGAGATTTCTTTTGCCTTGAAGGTAATGTATATAGGTGAAACATGATGTTTTTCCCTTTTTTTTTTTAATAAATTGGGTCATTTACCAGGACCTGCTATAAAAACTTCTCCTGTAAGTTTACATTTCACCATGTACAAAAAGATTCCCCTAAAGATTTACTCCACAGGGATACTTTTGTGCATGAATGTTTTGAAATGCAAACTTATGGGGGAGGTTTTTTATTTCAAAAATAAGAGGGGCACAATCTGTAACTATACTAACTTTTAGGAGAAGTTTTGGTCATTCCAAACAAATATAAGAAAATAAATTGACTTTTACTTGCATGAGCAGGGTATCCGATTTTTTAAGAAGTTTCTGGAAGATTAATACCGTGTCTTCGCGATGATTCATATATGAAATGTACAACTGCTACAGTCTCATGTCCCCTACAGTTTAAGGTTGTAATCCTGTTCGTTGATTGCCTCGGCATTTTTTACATTAATTGGATGATTTTTCAATAAAAAAATATGCAAGTGTTCATAGAGAATCATAGAAAATATTATTTATAACATGATCGATTAGTATGTCTTCACTGTTTTTTAAGATGCGAATGCGCCCCGAAGTAAATTTTAGCGGGGTTAATTATATGTGTTTACTATTTCTTGGTAGCCCTAGGCCTCAAATATTAAAGGGCTTCTCTTTGCATCTTGCATTGTAATTGTGAAATACAGGAAGAACCCCTAGTGTGGCCGTGAAGTAGGCAGATTGTCAATTCACAAATCTCTGTTTTTTTCTTGGCATTTTTTCTTCGTTGCAGAGTGTTCATAGGCAGATTGTCAATTCCCAATTTAGCTAGTTAATAGGTGGTGATTTTTCAGTATTTTTGAAATAAATGTCAGTATTGTGTCCATTGTGATTTTACACGGCGTTTTGTGCTGTATTTGGGATCTCTCCCAAGACTGATTGGATCTCCGTTAATAGGATTTGGTGCAACAAGGGTCACACAACTAAAACATTTATGTGCGTGCCAGAAGCTCAGCACCGCGCGCATGAGCGGGAGTGTTAACAATACAGTTCCATATTGAAAACACTTGCAACCTTATGCATTCAATATATATCTAGCCCCTCAAACTATAGCCTATTGATTTTCGATCGTATGCTTCCATCCAAACATTTTGAGCAAAATTTTGCATCTAACAGCAATGCTCGATCACTTGAGAAGAGCAAAAAACTTCTAATATTTGGGATCTCGGCTAAGACCGATCGGGTCTTTGCTGATCGGGATCGAACTTGGTGCGGCTACAGGCAACAGTTCTGGTCCCCCTTTGATTGCATTGACGTGATCCTTGCTCTTTCCCCACAAGAGCGAGTAGAGACCTGCCACCATTATTATGCCCCCAAGCGTCCTGCACCAGTTATCAGTCAAGAAGAGCCGCATGTCTGATAAATATAAGTGGAACTCACAATGTTTGTTTGAAATTTACTCAGACTCAAGAAGATGGTTTTTACAATCTTTTTTTTTGAGTGTAATGAGACTTATATATATATCTATTCTATATTATTTTAAAAAAATATGGTGACATGCCAATAGCGTGAGTTCGAAAATATGAGAAAAATAGGAGGCTGTCGGTTTTGGGGCTCATGGACAGGGCTGCCGCCGGTGGTGGCCCTGCCCACTCGCCGCCGGACAATCACCGGCGGATTTGCCGGGATCCGGCGAACCTGCCGGTGGGCACCGGTCAGGCCGCAAGTGGTGGAGATGAGCACGGGGGTGCGGGTGGGGAAGATGAGCACGGGTACCGGCTGCTTTTAAAATATAATTTAATATATTATATTATATATAATATATTATATTATATATAATATATTATTTTTTATTATTTTAAAACATTAATAATTTAAAATATTAACCAAAAAATAATACTTTAAATTTAAAATAATACAACATTACATGATTCTGTCGCACGGGGCCGTATGGGCGGCCCGCCGGGGGACGGGCGAAGCCCGCCGTCGCTAGTCGGGTACTATGGTGCGTGGCCATCGGGCCGAAGGCTCGTACCTATCACTCGTGTGTGTGTGTGTATATATATATATATATATAATATTGAGAAAATAAAAATTATGTTGAGTATTTAAAAAATATTTTTTAAAAACTAAAAAACATAAAATATAATTAAAAAAATTGTCGAAACCGCCTAGTATCCGACCACAACATGTCGACTAAATCTGGACTGAGCTGGAGAGGACCTTAAAGGGTGGATAAAGCTCTCCCAACCAGTATCTTTTATCTGGACTGAGCCGGATAAAGCTCTCCCAACCAGCTGAGCATGCTTAAGGCTCAAACTGAGACCTATGGTTAAAAGCCAGAACAACCTCGTGCCAGTTGAACCTGCGCGTTGGTTGTGAGCCAGCAAAAGATTCCACAACCCCTAAGTTGTTGAATTACATGAGCGTCTCATCAGTCTATTGGGGGTATTTTCACTGTCATAAAAATTGTCCTGGTCAAATATTATGCATTCGGGGACTCCATTGACCTTAGTGTGTGTATATATAGTCAATGAAGTCCCCGAATGCGTAGTATTTGATCAAGACAATTTTCATGACGGTGAAAATACCCCCAATAGAGAGACAGATGAGCCACTCATGTAGTTCAACAACTTATGGGCTGTGGACTCTTTTGCTGGCTCACAACCATCGCGCAGGTCAGCTGGCACGGGGTTGTTCTGGCTTTTAACCATAGAGCCTTAAGTATGCTGCTCCGTTAAATACTGGTTCGGAGAGCTTTGTCCTTAAGATTATGTTTTTTTATATTTTAAATAACCAAAATTATGTTTGTTACGCTTACTATTTGGTGTAAATGTGCAGGCTCATCCGACGGTGAAACATTATAAAGGCAAGATTATTATGAACTGTTCTGATTTGGGAGTGATATGCGGCAATGATAAGGCCACTGGTAGTCAGGCAGTGACAGCTACGGAGAATGATATTGAGCTGGACAAAGAGTCCTTTGTGAAAGAAAGTGAGACTCCAGGAGATCGATCGGGATTTAAAGGAAAGGAAGCACCAAAAAGAAGAAGAAGAAAGATGTTGGGATTGATGCATTGGGAGATGTCATATCCAATGTTGCCACTAGCATAGATAAGTCATTTCAAACAGAACGGACAATTGTTGCGGATACATCAATGGCACATGCTCAGGTCATATATGATGCTCTTGGTAATCTACAGAATCTGGAGAAACATGAATTACTGAAAGCCATGAATATACTCTCACGCGATGCGATTAAGTTTGGGGTATTCATGAATTTGTCAGACGAACTTAAGTTGAAGTAGTTGCACATGCAACTTAATTAGAGAACTGCTTGGTTTTATGTTTTTCTGTTTGGATTTTAATGTGTGAGCACTAGAGTTATGTGTTTGAATTTTAATGTGTTTGAACATTAATATGTGTTTGAACTTTAATATGTGTTGGGACTTTAATATGTTTTTGGACTTTAATATTTGTTTGAACTTAATGTATGTTTGGACTTTTGGAATTTATTTTCTACTCAATTAATTTCAATTCCAATTTTGAATTCCATTCTACAGCTGAACAATAAAATTGGTCAATTCCAATTCCAAAAACAGGATTCTACACATCAATCGAACAGCAAAATTGGAATCCAACCAATTCCAATTCCTACTCGTTTTGGAATTAGTTGAATTCTAATTCTAGACCGTCGAACGGAGCCTTAAGCGTTCCCAGGCAATGATTCCTTCGTGACCACCAAAGCCGCTCCAAACGAAATTTAAATCCACTCATTAGTAACTACCAACATAGAGAGTGCATAATTATCCAGTGCAATTACAGTAATGGTAAGTTTAAATAATTCTCTGCAGCATAAATTCATACAGTAAATATTCATAATTTTTTTAAATGATACTTGCATTTATCCGATTAAAACATGGTTTGTTCAAAATAAAACCAACTTTAAAAACTAACCGCATGCATAATTCACAATGCAACTTATATGATAACTCTCATCATCTAAATTTTTTCATCAAAAGACAGACTTTGAAATATAACTGAAATCATGCTTTCTCTTGAATTTATTATTCAGATATTTAATACGAACTAATCTGATATGCCTATCATGCTTTCTCTGAGGGAGTGTTTTTTGTCAACGAATCTGCTATATTGTGTTATGATATTTTGTTAATATGTCCGCGCGTGTCAGGACCGACTCGGAACGATCCATTGAGTTTTGTATCACTAGAGTGTAATTACTCCGCTCAAGATAGTTCACTAATACTCATCGGTGTGGAATGACCTTATATAGTATCTCCAGCTAATTATATGAACGTAGTACAGTATAAGAAAACATGTGTAGAGTATTTAGGTTCTACCTAGGAATCCATTATCTGTTTTCAAAGAAACGATGTTATGAACTTCTGGATACCGCAACTATATATGTGTTCCTATGTGGAATATCAGGGTTACTGTTCTTCTAAAGTTAATTGGAACTCATCAAATGTGGAATGGAACCAATAAAAAGAAGAAGAGTCAAACCTAGTCAGATTGTGTTATTAAATATGGAATAACACTCTGCTCATAGATAAGGAAGACGAAACCAGATGAAGTTGTTAATATCAATTGTGGAATGAAACAACTCACCAGATTCGTACTCAGCAATCCCAAACATCAACGGAGCACAACACGCTTGCTTTGATAAAAGAAAGTGGAAAAATCAAAACATTTGAACTAAGGCGGAACTGAATCGTCTAACCTTGAACTAAGGCCGAACTTAGATCGCCTTGAGTCTCATTTCCCCCACTGTTTTGATTGATCGGTCTTTAGCCATTCCTTTCGTCAGTGGATCAGCCAGATTATCCTTCGATCGCACATCGATCAAAGTGATAATGTCTTGTTCTTTCAGATAATTCAATAGAACGTGTCTCAGTCGTACATGTCGCCTCTTAGTATTAAAAAGGTCATTCTTCATGACATGGACTGCAGCTTGATTATCACAGTACAAGCTCAGAGAATTGACTTAAAATCTAGACAAGGGAATGTCTAGAATCAAATTTCTGATCCAATCTGCCTCTTCACCAGCTGAAGCTAAGACAAACAACTCGGCTTCCATAGACTACAAAGTTATACATGTCTGTCTTTTGGATTTTCAACGTATGAGGGTAACCAGTGTAGCACAGAGCGTGATCTTTAGTGCCTTTCAGGTACCTCATCAGCCGATCTAAGACATCCCAATGCTCTTTGTCTGGACTACTGATAAAGCGACTCAGCATGCTTACCGAGAAGGCAATGTCTGGTCTAGTGCAACTTGTGACATACATGAGACTACCAATGATCTTTGAGTACTTTACTTGATCAATGTTGATCCCTTCATTCAGACTCAACTTGACATTCGGATCGATTAGTGTTTCAACAGACCTACAGTCTTTATAACATCATGTAGTGAAAATCTGCTAAATGTAATGAACTTGACTTAGAGTGACACGTCCATTATCTACTTTAAATTTCATACCTAACATGGGTATCTACAGGACCAAGGTCCTTCATGTCAAATGTTTTCGTGAGAACAAATTTAGTATCCCTCACTGCGACAAGGTCTGACCCCAGAATCAACATGTCATCCACATATAGGCATATGATGGCTGTTTGATTTGACATCGAGCGATAGTTGAGGCACTTGTCTGAGAGACTGGACTGGAATCTAACGCTCTTTACCACTTGGTCAAATTTAATGTGCCACATCTTAGGTGCTTGTTTAAGCTCATAGATCGATTTATCGGGCTTGCACACTTTATCTCTTAGATCCTTATGTACATAACCTTCAAGTTGTGTCATGTAGATCTCTTCATCAAGCTCTCCATTTAAGAAGGTGTCTTTACATCCATCTGATGAACTATAAAGTTCTCGATAAAAGCTAAACAAGAAGAATCTAAATAGTGGATAGCTAACATACAAGTGAATAGACGTCAAAATAATCAATTCCCTTTTGTTGTTTATAACTCTTAGCTACTAGACGTGCTTTATATCTGGCTATAGACTCATCACTATGCAATTTCTTCTTTAGTACTCACTTGCATCCTAGGACTTTAGCTCCTTTCAGCAGGTCAACTAGATGTCAAGTGTTGTTTTGTAGCAGCGAGTTCATCTCATCATCGATGGCTTCTGCCCACATTAACGTATCTCTAGATCGCATTGCTTCCTGATAGGAGAATGGATCATCCTCTAAGTGATAGGTGACGAAATTCTCACAAAAATTCTTAGGGATTCTATCTCTTGTAGATACTCTAAGAGAAACAGGTTTCACCTCTAGAGGTTGGGAAACAGTGCCAGAGGGATCAGCTTCAGGTTCTATAATAGATTCTGAAATCATGTCAGTAGACCCAGAGACGATCAAGCCATGATCTTTGATAAATTTGTGTTCAAAGAAAATAGCATCTCTAGATTTTATCACTGTATTAGTGGATAGATCCAGAAACCTGTCAACTGCACTATCTTCTACACTACCTAAATAAACGCAGGTCGTTATTTTAGGTCTCACCTTAGGTCTCATAAGGGCTTGTATTCTCACATAAGCAATACAACTCCAAATATTTAGAGTGTCATATCTACAACGATGGTCATGTCACAACTCATACGGAGTGGAGTTGAGCTTTGAGTGAGACACTCTATTTAGAATGTGATTTGCAATTAGGGTTGCTTCCCCCCCCCCCCAAAATGAATTAGGCATGCCAGCTATGAAGAGCATAGAATTCAACATTTCTGTTAAAGTTCTATTCTTACGCTCAGCAATACCATTCGACTGAGGTGAGTAAGGAGCGCTATGGTTTCTAAGATTTTACCCTCAGAGGCACAAAAGTCTTTAAACTAAGTTGCAGTGTACTCACCTCTTCGATCACTTCTAAGTCTTTTAATCTTTAAATTTAATTGATTTTCTACCCAAGATTTGAAGATCTTAAAGGTCTCGAATCTCTCATCTTTTGATTTCAATATGTAAACATGACAATATCTGGAAAAATCGTCGATGAAAGTAATTAGATATTTCCTTTACCCTCTAGTGGCGTGACTACGAAAGTCACAGAGGTCAGAATGTATCAGCTCCAGAAGTTGTGTGTTCCTAGAAACTGTCTTGAAAAGGTTTCTAGTGATCTTAATCTGGGCACAAACCTCACATCTATCAAATTGAATAAAAAGATCTAATGGGATGTTTTGACTCCTAACTAGATCTCGCATTTTCTTATAGTGAATATGCTCAAGTATATTGTGTAATAGCTTCGGATCAATCAGAGTTTAACTCACTTGGTTTATGCACTCGTTATTTATGTTAAGTCTTTACATATCATTGATCACGTAAGCGCAACCAAGTAGTGAGAATTAACAGTTAAAGTCATTCTACCGTTCGTGGTTGTGAAAGACATTCCAACTTTATCAAGCAAACTCATAAAAATCAAATTCTTAGTTAAATTAGGAACTACTTTAACATGTTGTAAAATTAAAGTTTTACATGAAGAGAGGACTAGCTCTGTAGTCTCAGCATGAGTAGCATCTGTCTCTCCTCCATTGCAGTTTTCAACTCTATCCTTGACCGTTGTGACCTTTGAAAGAAGTCCCTTGTCATTTGTGACGTGACAGATAGCACCACTGTCCAGCCACCACTCAGACGACGCACTACGGCGACTACTCCCAATCATAGCCACGAAAGACTTGGGATCAGAGTTGTCGACCACTATGTTCGCCACATTTTGTGGGGCTTCCTCCTTTTGTTTCTTCGGACCCCTGCATTCAGCGTCTCAGTGACCCCATTTGCCGCAGTTGTGACACTTGCCCTTCTTCCTTTTGAGAGAAGGCTGTTTGACCGTCAACGGTGCGGGGGTATCACCCTTAGGTGTAGGGGGCTTCCGAGAATGCTTACTAGGACATGAAACAAAGTTGACAGCCTGTGAGGGCTGCGCAACCTGCTCTAAACTCTTCCCACCGATGTTTTGGTCCTCAATATGGATGAACTTTTTGAGTTCATCCAAACTAATCTTCTCTTTCAGTCTGTGCATCTCGGTCATGAAGAAGAGCCACTTAGAAGGCAGCTTACTCAGAATCATGTACACAAAGAGGTTGTCGTCCATCTTCGAATGATCATCATCCAGCTTTTGACGCAGGTTGACCAGCTCAAAGAGTTGAGAAGTGATAAGCATATTCGCTTTGAATTTGAAGTTAAAAAACTTCTCTCCGATGAGCGACTTTGACAGTCCTTCCTCCTTTTGAAAATGCGCGTTCAGTCGATCTCATATCTCTTTTGCAGTCTTGTAAGCATGGTAGGTCAATGCGAGACGGAGATTCAGGGAATTCAACAGGTAATCCCTGCAGAAATCCTCATCCTTGTTCCACTGGTACTCGTCCACGTCCTCGACGGTAGAAGCGAAATCGCTCTGAACAGTATAGAAAATCTCGCGTTCCTTCATTCCTAGTTGGACTTGAATTTTCCAACTGAGAAAGTCGGAGGCGTCGAACGATTACAGTTTTACGGTATCGAGCGCGCTTTTCTTCGACATATTTCTAGATTTAAACAGAAATAAAAAATGCTAGAACGAAGTCACCTGAACCGTGTGAAGACGAGTCCAAAACTTCGGATCCAATACAGAGAAATAATTTGCTCCTCTCCGGCTATGGAAGGATCTTGGATATATGAGATGGGTCCAAGATTTATGAACACCAAGAAATTCCAGCAACAGGATCTGAATTCTCTGGAGGAGCAAATCCCCTCAAATAAAAGTGGCAGAGATGACATCCTCTTTTACTGATAGGAATAGGAGGATCAAATCCCCTCAAATAAAAATTGCAAAGATGAGATCCAATCGGCTCTTCACAAGTAGCAAAAGCACATCTCCTAGGCAAGAGGCTGGCTGATCCAGAACCTCGTTGGTTTTTTTTATTTTTTTTTCGCGATTGAAGAGCTCCAGGCGACGGGAAGGAATCCCGACCTTGAAATTCCTGCGGCAATAGCACCAAAAAGAAGAACGGAACAGATCTGGAAGCTTTCCTTCTCCAGTATTCAGAAACAATGATTCTTCCAGCGATCGGTAAGAGGTGCGGCAAGACACGATATCCTTCCAGATCGGGAGCACGGGAGCGGCGCCGAGAACAAAGAACGAAATCAGATCTGGTTCTCCCTTTGCGACCAGCGACGGGGATGAAGAACGGGAAGCGGCAACCCGGAAAATCCTGATCGAGATGTCTTCTTCCTTGTCGTGAGCACATGAGCAGCGACGTTAACGAAGAACGAGAAACTCCTCTCGCCGGCGGCTACAAGAATTCAAGACGAGAGTGATTCCTTCCTTTCGATCTGCTTCGCGAACCGAGGAACACCGGCAGGGACGGGATTGATGAATTCGCACGACGGCTGCGGGAAAAAAACGAGAGCGGACGGGAGCGGAACCCTAGAAAATTTTCTTAATGTAATGGCTCCGCTCAAGATAGTCCTCTAAGGCTCATCGGTGTGTAATGACCTTATATAGTATCTCCAGCGTAGAGCCGTTACCGAGTCCGCTCTCTCGCTCTCGCGAAGTTTCTCTGCGCCGCTTCTTTGGCGAGGAAGATCGTGGATTTCACCGTCGTTCCCGTCACCCTTGGTCGGGAAGTGGAAGATGTAGATCGTGGAAGGAATTTCTCGGCGGCGCTCTCCTCGGTTCGTGAAAGCCGTCCGTCGGCGCTCCAAATTTCTCTTCCTGAACGGACTTTCTGCCGTCTTCAATCGAGAAGAAAATCGGTGCCGTTGTTTGTCGCCGCTTCTTCACACTTGATCGCGAATCGAGGACTTCTGGAAGAAGATCAGATCCGGCCACCTCTGTGCAGATCCGGCCACCTCCGTGCAAATCCAGCCACCTCCGGGCAGATCCGACCACCTCCGTGCAGATCTGTCTGCCTATTGCGCCGATCTACCTTATGTGCTGCAAATCTGACAGCAACTGTCTTGTTCGGCCTCTTGTGCGAAAATCCGCCCGTCTCCTTTGCTGATCTGGCCGCTTCATGTGCTCTTGTTCGAAAGAAAGAATTTTTTTTGGAGATCATCCAGATCTATCCGTTTTGCAGGCTTTGAATTCCAGATCGACATCGAATTTTCAGTTTCGTTTCTCCATATCTACTGCGGAATAAAGATTCTAATTGGAGCTTCAGATCTAGATTAGTGAGATTCGTTTGCTTTAGCCGTTGAGAGGATCCCGTCCTTCCCTCCATGGTGTTCTAAGACCACTCTGGAAGAGTTTCTGTATGTTCTTCTCTTGACCGAGAGCCACAAGAACTAAGGGTCCAGTGACAAAGTTAGAATCAATCTGAGTTTATTCCTGCAAGAAAGAGCAAAAGAGGAGGAAAACTAAGTGGATTTTGAAGAGCTTTTCTTGACGATTGTGTTTCAGCCGGAGAGGAGGTGCATATAACTCTTGGATTGGATCCGAAGTTTTTTGGACTCATCTTCGCACGGCTCAGGTGACATCGTTCGAGAATTTTTTAATTATTGTTTTAATCTAGCGCGATGTCGAAGAAAAGCGCGCTCGACACCGTAAAACTGCAATCGTTCGGCGCCTCTGATTTCCTTAGTTGGAAAATACAAGTCCAACTAGGAATGAAGGAACACGAGATCTTCTATACTGTTCAGAGCGATTTCGCTTCTACCGTCGAGGATGTGGACGAGTACCAGTGGAACAAAGATGAGAATTTCTGCAGAGATTACCTGTTGAATTCCCTAAATCCCCATCTCATATTAACCTACCCCGCTTACAAGACTGCAAAAGAGATATGAGATTGACTGAACGCGCTTTTTTAGAAGGAGGAAAGACTGTCAAAGTCTCTCATCGGAGAGAAGCTCTTCAACTTCAGATTCAAAGAGAACGTGTCTATCACTTCTCAACTCTTAGAGCTGGTCACCTTCGTCAGAAGCTGGATGATGACCATTCGAAGATGGACAACAGCCTATTTGTGAACATGATTCTGAGTAAGCTGCCTTCTGAGTAGCTTTTCTTCAAGATCGAGATGCACAGACTGAAAGAGAAGATCAGTTTGGATGAACTTAAAAGGTTCATCCATATTGATGACCAAAACATCGCTGGGAAGAGTTAAGAGCAGGTTGCGTAGCCCTCACAGGCTGTCAACTTAATTTCACGTTCTAGTAAGCCTTCTCGGAAGCCCCCGACACCTAAGGGTGATACTCACGCACCGTTGGCGGTCAAAAATCCTTCTCTCAAAAGGAAGAAGGGCAGGTGCCACAACTGCGGCAAATGAGGTCACTGAGACGCTGAATGCAGGGGTTCAAAGAAACAAAAGGAGGAAGCCCCACAAAATATGGCGAACATGGTGGTTGACAACTCTGATCCCAAGTCCATCGTGATTATGATTGGGAGTAGTCGCCATAATGCGTCGTCTGAGTAGTGGCTGGACAGTAGTGCTACCTGTCACGTCACAAATGACAGGGGTCTTCTTTAACAGGTCACGGCGGTCAAGGATAGAGTTGAAAACTGCAATGGAGGAGTGACAGATGTTACTCATGCTGGGACTACAGAGCTAGTCCTCTCTTCAGGTAAAACTTTAATTTTACAACATGTTAAAATAGTTTCTAATTTAACTAATAATTTGATTTCTATGAGTTTGCTTGATAAAGCTGAAATGTCTTTTACAACCATGAATGATAGAATGACGTTAACTGTCAATTCTCACTACTTTGATTGCGCTTACCTGATCAATGGTATGTATAGACTTAGTCTAGATAACGAGTGCATAAACCAAGTGAGTTCAACTCTGATTGATCTGAAGCTATTACACAATAGACTTAGACATATTCACTATAAGAAAATGCGAGATCTAGCTAAAAGTCAAAACATCCCATTAGATCTTTTTATTCAATTTGATAGGTGTGAGATTTGTGCCAAGACTAAGATCACTAGAAACTATTACAAGACAGTTTCTAGGAGCACACAACTTCTGGAGTTGATACATTCCGATCTCTATGACTTTCGTAGTCACGCCATTAGAGGGAGAAAGAAATATCTAATTACTTTCATCGACGATTTTTCTAGATATTGTCATGTTTACATATTGAAATCGAAAGATAAAACATTCGAGACCTTTAAGATCTTCAAATCTCGGGTAGAAAATCAATTAAATCTAAAGATTAAAAAACTTAAAAGTGATCAAGGAGGTGAGTACACTGCAACTGAATTTAAGGACTTTTGTGTCTCTGAGGGTATAATCATAGAAACCATAGCACGTCTAGTAGCTAAGGGTTATAAACAACAAAGGGGAATTGACTATTTTGACGCCTATTCACCTGTATGTCACCTATCCACTATTAGGATTCTTCTTGCCTTAGCTTCTATCGAAAACTTTATAGTTGATCAGATGAATGTGAAGACAGTCTTCTTGAATGGAGAGCTTGATGAAGAGATCTGCATAGCACAACCTGAAGGTTATGTACATAAGGATGTAAGAGATAAAATGTGCAACCTCGATAAATCGATCTATGAGCTTAAACAAGCACCTAAAATGTGACATATTAAATTTGATCAAGTGATAAAGAACGTTGGATTTCAGTCCAGTCTCTCAGACAAGTGTCTCTACTACCGTTTGATGTCAAATCAAATAACCATCATATATGTGGATGACATGTTGATTCTGGGGTCAGACCTTGCCGCAGGGAGGGATACTAAATTCGCTCTCGCGAAAGTATTTGACATGAAGGACATTGGTCCTGTAGATACACTATTAGGTATGAAAGTTAGAGTAGATAAAGGACGTGTCACCCTAAGTCAAGCTCATTACATTGAGCAGATTCTCACTACCTGGGGTTATAAAGACTGTAGGCATGTTGAAACACCAATCGATCCAAATGTCAAGTTGAGTCTGAATGAAGGGACCAGCGTTGATCAAGTAAAGTACTCAAAGATCATTGGTATTCTCATGTATGCCACAAGTTGCACTAGACCAGACATTGTCTTCTCGGTAAGCATGCTGAGTCGCTTTACCAGTAGTCCAGGCAAAGAGCATTGAGATGTTTTAGATCGGTTGATGAGGTACCTGAAAGGTACTAAAGATCACGCTCTGTGCTACACAGATTACCCTTCTACGTTGGAAGGATACTCTGATGCCTTCTGGTGTTCAGAAGTTGGGAACAACAAGTCAACCAGTGGATTTATTTTCACTTTGGATAGCGTTGCAGTCACTTGAAAATCCAAAAGACAGACATGTATAACTTTGTCGTCTATGCAAGCCGAGTTGTTTGTCTTAGCTTCAGCTGGTGAAGAGGCAGATTGGATTAGAAATTTGATTCTAGACATTCCCTTGTCTAGACTTCAAGTCAATTCTCTGAGCTTGTACTGTGATAATCAAGCTGCAGTCCATGTCATGAATAATGACCTTTTTAATACTAAGAGGCGACATGTACGACTGAGACACGCTCTATTGAATTATCTGAAAGAACAAGGCATTATCACTTTGATCGATGTGCGATCGAAGGATAATCTGGCTGATCCACTGACGAAAGAAATGCCTAAAGACCGATCAATCAAAACAGTAGGGGAAATGGGACTCAAGACGATCTAAGTTCGGCATTAGTTCAAGGTTAGGCGATTCAGTTCCGCCTTAGTCCAAATGTTTTGATTTTTCCATTTTCCTTTGTCAAAGCAAGCGTGTTGTGCTCCGCTGATGTTTGAGGTTGATGAGTACGAATCTGGTCAGTTGTTTCATTCCACATTTGATGTTAACAACTTCATCTGGTTTCGTCTTCCTTATCTAGGAGGAGAGTGTTATTCCACATTTGATAACACAATCTGAGTAGGTTTGACTCTTCTTCTATTTATTGATTCCATTCCACATTTGATGAGTTTCAATTAACTTTAGAAGAACAGTAACCGTGACATTTCACATAGGAACACAGATACAGCTGCGGTGTCTAGAAGTTCATAACATCGTTTCTTTGAAAACAGATAATGAATTCTGAGGGAGAACCTAAATACTCTACACATGCTTCCACATATTGTACTACGTTCATATAAGTAGAACTAAATACTTGTACATCTTCCAATGTTGAATTCATTCTGAATGAACTTCTCTGTTGGAAATTACAGGAGTTGCTGCTGCCTGCTGATGGAGGAGCTCTTGCAGGTTGGGATCCAGAGGAGGATGACCTGCTGGACGCTGACTTCTAGAGTGTTTGTTTGGTTTTTTGTCTTTTCCTTAGAGCTCTGTTTAGCTCTCTTTCCTTTTATCTGTTATTTGAACTATTTTGTTGCTCTTTAGTTGGTCATGAGACACTACATGTGACAGTACCTGATTCTCTGATTATACTTTTGACTATCATGTGTTGCTGCTGAGTTTATGTTTTATTCTTATGTGTGCATACTAACTTCTGTTTCGTTAAGTCTAATTTATTCTGACAGATGTTGTGGACACGATTGTGTATTGAGTCGAATTCTGCTTGAACATTACACATACCACTCATTTTTCCGACGCCGGTCTCACCGCGGACATAGGAGGAGATTGTTAGGATATTTGATTAATATGTCTGCGCGTGTCAGGACTGACTCGGAACGACCCATTGGGTTTCGTGTCACTAGAGTGTAACGACTCTACGCTGGAGATACTATATAAGGTCATTTCACACCGATGAACCTTAGTGAACTATCTTGAGCGGAGAGATTACATACTGTCATTAGTCAGTACATTACATATGTTCACATTACCTCAATCGACAATCTCTCGAATGAGATAAAATGGCCTAAGTATGTGCTTGGAGTGCTGATGAGATCTAGACTTATTATCTTGTGCAATTACACCTTATTATCACAATTGAGATCTACCGGTTCAATAATGCTAGGAAGAATATCTAACTTGTCGATGAATTTTTTAATCCATACGGCCTCATTTGCCGTTTCAGAAGCAACAACATACGCAGCTTCTATTGTAGAATCAACTATAATCTCTTGCTTTCAAATCTACGTTCAAGAATAGGAGGCTTGGTGATGTAGGGTAGACTATGTATTATGCAATCTAGGTCGACTCGAGTGAGTGGACACGTGAAAACTATGATGAGATGCACGAAACCCGCTAGGCAATTATTCCAAGTGACGATTCACAACCACGCAAAATTAAATTAGACAACAACAATTCTTTTAAGGCGATCAAACAAGGCTTTCCTCCAAACAGAGGGCTAAAATTAAGCGCGCTGCGAATAGCTCCTTCCTGCAATCAATATTCTTACGGGCAAAATTCCACAATAAATATTCCAAGCAAGTACAAATATTCCAAACAATATCCAAATGTTGAAAACTAGAAATTCATACAACAAACAACTCACAAACAAAGGAATGTTCGAGGCGGGAGAGATCCGGCGGTTTTGGGAGTAGATCCGGGTTGGCGAATCGAGAAGGTGGCTGTCCACGGTGGAGGATGGCTGGAACCGGGTAGATTCGGCAATATTGTGACGGATCCGGGCTTCGGAAGAGGGGATATGAGAGTGGGTGGTAGATCGGGCAAGGTAGTGCTAGATCAAGATAGATCTAGGATTTTCGGGGTGGTTGCGAAGTGGATCCACGAAGGGGAGGTTAGTGGGGTGGTCGGCTAGGGCAGGGGAGGCAGTGGGGTGGTTGGGTATGAACGGGAAAAGGGAGGCGGAGGGGCTGGGGCTGGAAGCAGGGTCGGCGGCCGGATCTGGGTGGTTCAGCGGCGACGGAAAGGGAAAAGAGGCAGGGCAGCGGCCTGCTTGCAGGGCTGCAGGTCGGTGATGATTGGGAGGGCGTCTTGCGGGATTCTGGCGGTGGGAAAGGGGGAAAAGGGTTGGAAAATGAAGGAGGGGAATAGCGTTTACCTTGGGGATGAAGTTCCACCACTATGAGTCAACACCTAGGGCTCCACGGCGTCGACACCGTGGCGTGATCGCGGAGGTCCGGGAATATCTTCTCCAAAACCAGCAATGAGTCTTTCCAAGCCTCAACACTCCTATTTATAATATTCTAACATTAGGGCAACCCGGATTCGACAGCTATGATTGGTCGAAGAATCCATGTGCCCAAACATAAGCAAATGAAATTAAAAATAACAAAGTTATATATAAAAAAGATTCGTGCCGCGCATCCGGACGCATCCGCTGGATCGGATCGTCCCTTTGATCAAATCTTCCGGCGAGAATAGACGAAAGTGGGCCCCGCCTTGTCATGGGCCGATGGTCCCCCATCACTTGGTCTATAGATAAGAGTTTTGTAGGACTTAAAAATAAATAGTATTGGTTTGCATATAGTCAATATTGATTTGCATGGAAGAATGTCATATTTAATAGACGTCCACAATGAAATCTACGTTCATGGAAAATCTTCTCCTCTCATTTTGATTTGTGTGTCATTTTTCTTTCATATGAAACAATTTGATGATAAATGGAAACTTGATGATAAAAGTAAAATATTAGAATCTTAATAAAATAAATATAATCAAATAAATTAATGCTGCCTCCAAATTAGTGGACTTGCTTCATAGAATCCACTTATGGGCGATTATGCTCTTGCTCATGTCTTATCACAATGCAAATAAAACTACAATCACTCACAGCCAAACATAGATTCAGACAAGATATCTTGATAATAAATAAATACAATAACTATTTTTTGCACACAATTTAGGTCTCACAAGCTTCAAACACTTGTTATGATAGATTATTTTTCTTTATAAGTGTTGTCATCAAATTTTAATGAGCTAACTTTAATCATATGACTAAATAATTAGGTTCATGGGGTCAGCCTAATCACCTCTCTCAATCTCAAGACAACAAACTAATGTTTGCCCAATACAAAAACGAAACGATAAACACATAAAATCATACCGGGTCGATCAAAATTATAAAAATGTATGCACCAACGACAAAAAAAAAACTCTACATTAACAAGTGCATAGTACTTATGCTAATCTGACAATGAACTCCTTAGAGAGCATCTTTTTCAATCAACTCCTTATAAAATATATCTTGGTCAGCTGAATGGTATGCTACCATTTAAGAGCAAGCATCCAACAAAAGCCTGAGATAGTCCTAGTATAGTCTTGACAACTCATCATTTAAAAATGGGCTTCAAATAAAATCATTGAAGACCTACATCATTATTTTGATGTGTTTACTTTTATGGTAATTATTTACTTTATTTAGACATAATTTTTTTATAGTGATGGAGATCGGGTCATGTATGCTCAATAATGCAACTAATCTGGGATCATGTCCCTGTTTAGAACATGCTTGATTATTCATGGTTGGTCGGAGGCGATTTTAGTGAAATATCTATGTTTCCTTGACCCGTATTTGGTTTATTCCATGTTGGTTGTTATGGCCGATGGTGGTTCAAGGGAATGTGATTGCAATTCAATTAGTACTACTTAACTGTAGATGGCTTTCAGTGCAGAATATTAGTTATAATCTCCTTAATTACAAGGGTGTGATTGAGCATAGGGTGTTTTTTGCCTCAATAAAAGATTTCAAAGAAAAAAAGTTATGGTACTTGGTTGCGATTGTGGGCATGTGAGGCTACAATTCCTCATTTGAATCCCTTTTTGTTTCTTCCTTCTTCCCTTGTATGGTTTTCTTCCAACCACTTGTATGTTTCTTCTATCCTAATTGTTGTTATGGGCCTTGTGGCTGATTTAATTGCCGATTCTTGGTCTGATAATTGTTGTTTGAACTTTAATTCTTCCTCCATTGAGTGATTTAAATCTCATCTATTGTTGTTTTCCTATTGTTGTTTAAGCTTGATATCAGCTGTTAGTTGATGCTATTTATGTCACCTTTTTTATTGCTTTTTTTTTTGTGATGCAAGGATGTGCCTTTCCTGCATTTCTCAATCATTTACTACAAGTTTCAATTTACTATTTCTGTTAAATGTTTTCAAAAGATATTAAAGAAACTAGGTTGCATCAATTTTGTCAAAACATCTTAAGACTGCATCAAGCACCAACCCTACAGTGTTTTCTTTACAGTATATGCTTTCTAGAATGCAATCAAACCCTACAAAAGTTCAATATGCTAGGTTGCGTAAGAAATGCCAGGCAAATTCGATGCCGCAGAAACTGCACGGTGGACAGCTTAATGGTGTTTTCCCTCAATTTATGAAGCGGGAACTTGCAGACCCACCCAACCCTAACCTATTCCAAAAGGGCAGGGCAGCCTGGAGCATCCAGGAGCACAGTGCGTCCCCGCACAACGAGGGTTTGGGGAAGGGTCCCACCACAAGGGTAAAATGTAGGCAAACCTTATCCTATATTTTTGCAAGAGGCTGCTTCTAGGACTTCAAATATACAATTAATAAATTTAAGAAAAATCATTCTACAGAAAACCCAATGGCAAGTTAGCATTTAAAAGAACATAAATAATATAAACGGGTTTACAAAAACATAATGCATGAGATGTGCAATGTAAAGCATATATGTTGAAACTAATTAGTCAAGAATTATGATGCTATATCCAGAAAATTTGAAGAAGCAAATGCAGACGCTAATGTTGAAACTAATTATTATAACAACTTACGAGATCTAACGCTAATGCGAACATAACCACTGCTTGAACATCAGTTTACAACCAAATTTTATACAGTTGATGTGTCCCTACGCATATGATCTGTGGTAGAACAGAATCCAGTATCATGACTGGATCGACAAGCAAAGATGTATAAACTCTTAGAACAAATTCCACATAAAGGCTTGTAAGGGCGCGCTTCAGAAACCCGCACTAGTTTGGTATAACTTTCTACAGAGTTGTTGTAAGTTGTGCTCGGAGAGTAAGGCATTGGATCACATATAAAGGGGACCCACTCATTTGTATCCTCCGCAAGCACATGTGCATTTGCGGAAACTTTGAGTCCACATGGATCAAAAAGTGTTAGAGTGTGCAGGCTAATGAAAAGGGGGGATAAAAGCTAAGTGGTTAGTACTGTGGGTGGCTATGAGAGGTGATATCAGAGCAAATTATGTCAAAGTGCGATGTAGGCTCAACTTCAGAGCAGGTGCAAGATAACATCAACAAGAAATCCCAAAAGAAATCCCAAAAGATAACATCAACAAGGAAAAGAAATCCCAAAAGATTTTTAGGAATCTCCTGGAAGTATTGAAACACGCATGAAAAAGGTTGATACTGTCATAACTCATAATGGGGCAAGCAAACAAAGTCATCAGAGCATCTTAATGCACAGATAAGCTCAAATCTGAGTGGGATAAGGTCCATGAAAGATGGAGGGCATCTTGAATCCTTAAGTCAGCGAGCTTATGAGACGAGACAATACTTTATAAATTCAGTGGATATGCTAAGTAGAACTGTGTGAAGCTCTGTGCAGAGAAAGCAAAACACAAGTAAGTGGACTGAATCATGGGAATTGTGGTGTACAACTGGACTCCTCCGAGGCAAATGAGTTCAAAGAATTTTAGGTCTAATAAGGATGTGGATATTGTAGAGCTCAATTCAATACTTTCATGCAACAGGAGATGAAAATGGTGGGCTATGGAGAGGTGGACGTTAGGCTAAGTTTAGTTTATTGGAGCACAAGGGTGAAGTCCTAGAGCATATGACAATCATCTCAATTTGTTGCATCATTCATATAAGAGGGAAGATTTCTACTAATTCATAGACAAATCTGCAAGTGTGGCGATGCTCCAACTACAACACAATGTCTCCCTAAATTTCATGACAAGTATACTTTGACAATTCTTAAGACACTGAGGCAAAGGTTCATTCAGAATTTAAGCCCAAGAAAGAGAGCAATGGTAAGGGAATAAGAAGAGTCCAAACACAAGTGGAGGGATTGAGAGAAGTAGACAGCCTCAAGCAACACAGGGAAGGTAGCGCTAAATGATGGGTTTGGCAACTAATAAGAGAGATTGTCATATGAAGTGATTTTTATATGAGGGATCACAAAGTGTGCACGAGTGCCTGACGAGCAAAGTTAGCTGCTCTCAACAAGTATGATAAGAAAGAGCAAGAAGACATGGGATTTAGGTCATTGTAAACCCTTAATCAAAAAGGTTGGGAAGCTTAATGGTGCTAAGAGTGAAGCATAGGCTAGCTTGTAGAAAAACATATAATGTAACATCCACTAGCCAAAACTCACTTGAGATTGTGATGAAAGCACTTGCTAAAGCCAATCATGGTTGCGACAATATATCAGACAACATCAAGCATAGTTATCAAGGGTTGTGAATGTGTGATGAAAGCACTTGCTAAAGCCAATCATGGTTGCGACAATATATCAGACAACATCAAGCATAGTTATCAAGGGTTGTGAATGGAGTAGCATACAACATGTAAGTTTGTAAAGGAGTGCCATGAGAGAACAGATTGGGCAATGAATTTGCACGAGGCCACGAAGTGAAGATATATGTTAATCAAAAGTAGCAGCTTGTTGAGTACCAAATAGTCGGGGTGCTCGTTGAAAACCACAAACTGCACACATCAAATAAACTGGAACAATTTTTCAACGGCACTGCATAGTTTCGGTGCGGTGTGGTTTATGAGTTTTATAAACAGGGTATCAATTTTTAAACCGTATCACGTAGTTTCAGTGCGGTGTGATTAATAATTTTTGTAAACTGACCATGGTGCGGTGTGGTTTTTAGATCTTGAAAACACAAAAACTACAACACAGCGACTAGTCCACTTAATTTAAAAATATATAATAAAATATAAAACAATAATGTTAATGATGAAATTTTGGACCACAAGATATGAAGTTGAATGCGGGGATGAATATAATGTCAAACAGACTATCGTTTTATAACACCTGCTTCCAAATTTTGTGAGATTTTACTGGCATGTGAATTATCTAGTAAAACTTCATTATTTTAAATCATAAACTAATATTTGACTTAGATTTATATAGATGATTGTTTTATCATGAGGACATACACAGGATGCATTTGATTTACGTCATTTTCAAATAAGCAATAGGAAATTGAGTTTTTTACACGTTCTTTATTTTTCAAGACATCCAATAATTAGCATGCAAAAAAACTGCATCACAGCGAAGCCGCGTCATACCTAAATTGCATCGCATATTTTTGGTGCGGTGCATTTTGCTTGATCCAAAACCGAATCTTTGTGGCGCGGTTGCGGTTAGGGCCCAAACCGCGCCATGTGCATCCCTGCCAAAGAGGACTTGGTATTGATGAAGATGTGTGTGATCCTTTAAGCCAAGGATGTGCACGAGAGATACATTGGTTCAATGGTATAAAATCATTTTCAATTCTTCAAGAATGTGGGCTGGTTCTCGTACAAATTTGAGCTCGCATGGATGCTCAAGCTTCAACTGATGTTCATGCGAGTATGCCAATTCATTTTACAAGGATAGGATGGCTTAATAAGAGAAGAAAATAACTAACACTATGGGTGAAGGCTTCCGACAATGTTGAGTGCACATTGGTTGATCGGTCATCCGGGAGCAATATTATACTCCACAACCTAAATAAAGTTAGGAGCTTGAGAAAGCTCTGACAATTTTAGAAGCAAAACCATATTTTATGTCAAGTATGGGACAATGAATTATCGAGGTAGCTTAGAAAGAATTTCATGAACAACGAGACCGTCATTTGTATATATATTCATTTATCCAACATGAGATTAAGTCTCTAGAACTTCAAATAACAAACTTAAAAGAAGTTTCTAGAGCTTACTAGCTACCTTAAATTTGCGTGAAACCTTCTAGAGTCTTGTAGATATCCCTAATTTTGCATAACTTTCTAAAGCTTCTTGTATTTAGAGTCTAGAGTTAAGGTAAATTTCATTATACTTCTTCTAATTTGATATAAAGATCATGAGGCCTATTTAAAAAGGGAAAACCCCTCTCATTTGCAACATATACAACCACAACAACTACAAGAATCCTAAACACCACAAATCGAAGAGCTTATAAGATTTTGAGTTGTCTCACCCGTTCCCACTCTAGTTGCAAAAGCCCAATCTGAGCTCAGGCTCAGTTTGGAATGGTGGGGACGGGAAATTTTATTCCCACTGTCACAGTTGTTTGTGTAGGCGTTTGGTTTCACTGTGGTGGAAAATTGTGTCAAAAATATTTTGAATCCCTAAAATACTTCAAGAAAAGTTAAAAAGAGTTTTCCATGTCTTCATGCTGATACTTATTTCATCAGTAAAATCAGAAACTCATATACAGATCACTCTTAGCAAAGTTCATGATCGAAGTCCTAATTCAACCAAAAAGAGAGAAAGATAAGGGCGTGTTCGTTTGGTAAGAATTGACGGATGGAATTGGAATTCAAGGTCCCAATTCCAATTCAAGTGTTCGTTTCGCAATATTTAGGCCGGAATTGGAATTCGTTTGAAAACCCATGGGTTTTCAAAATTAAAAAAACCGCATGGCTCAAAACTTACCCCTCCCGGTCGGTTTTGGCGATTTTCAGAACAGAGCATCCTTCGTCGCTCCAGCCCTAGCTTCCGCAAAGCCGCTTTCCTCCCGGTGCCGCCTTCTTCGGTCTTCTCCGGCGGCCAACTCCTGCTCATCAGAGGTAAGTTTTCTCCTCTAGAAGAAGAACTCTCATATAGGCCTCCGGTTTCACCGATGAAATTTCTCATATCCTTCCTATTCTCCTTCCCCGTGCAGTTTTCATGGTCCGGCCGACTTCCTCAACTCCGAAAAACTCCTCCAGTGAAGCTTCCCTACGCCGGCCAGCTGTCAGGTATGTCTTCCTCCTCTTCAAGAAAGTAGGTTTTTTTGGAATGATGTGTGTTCCTCCGCTTAGGGCCACTTGTTGGTTTTTTTTTCTTTAGGATGCCCTGATTTTTTGTTGGTATGTATGTGTGTGTGTGTAAATGTATGGATTTGTGTGTGTGTAAATGTATGCGTTTGTGTGTGTGTAAGTGTAAATCATGTGTATGTTTAGGCCTTATTGTAGATATGTGTTTGTGTGTGTGTAAATGCATGCGCATGTGCATGTGTGTGTGTAAATGTAGGTGTGTGTGTATAAATGTAGGTTTGTGTGTATAAATGTTTGTGTGTAAATGTGTGTGTGTGTGTGTAAATGTAGGTATGTGTATGTATGTGTAGTATGTGTGTGTGTGTGTGTGTAAATGTAGGTATGTGTTTGTATGTGTAGTATGTGTGTGTGTGTGTGTAAATGTAGGTATGTGTTTGTATGTGTAGTATGTGTGTATGTGTGTATGTGTAAATGTAGATGTCTGTCTAAATGTAAATGTATTTAAGTATTTAATTTTCATGCTACTAGATGGATGTCGATATCGAGGTTTACAAACGGAAAAAAATGGCCATGAGAAAGAGAGCGATTGTAGCCGCTCTATCTTCCGTTGCGGCTGTTCTTTTGGTGAAAAATAGTCGATTTAGTTTGTCAAGCAGTAGAGAACATCATGCTACTCTCAGATCGACGATTTTAAATATGTTATATAATGGCACGGATATCAACTGTTATAATCAATTGCGGATGAGCAAGAGTGCATTCTTTAGGTTGTGTAGGATATTAGTGGATGGAGGTTTCTTAATTGAAACACAAAATGTACCGGTGAAGGAATCAGTAGCTTTGTTCCTACATGTCCTTGCACATAACACAAAATTTCGGGTTTTAGGTGGTACGTACATACGTTCCATTGATACCATAAGCCGTCATTTCAACCTTGTGTTGAGAGCAATATTGAAGATGACGTCAACGTATATCAAACGTCCCGCAACATCACAAGCACATAGGTGGGGTTATTTTACAGATTGTGTTGGTGCTATTGATGGTACACACATTGATGTCACTGTACCACAAAGTGAACAAGGAAGATATCGCAATAGAAAACAAGCTATTACAACGAATGTTCTTGGAGTTTGCGACGCAGACATGAAATTTGTATATGTTTTACCCGGTTGGGAAGGTTCCGCATCAGATTCAAGGGTGCTTCGTAATGCATTGGAGAGAGAGGATTGTTTTGAAGTTCCCATAGGTAAGAATTTTTAAAAGTGTCCACTTTATGTATATCCGACTATTTTCGGGCTAGTAACGTACAAGTTCTCATTATAGGTAAGTACTATCTTGTCGATGCGGGTTACACAAATGGACCAGGATATCTGGCTCCTTATCGGTCGACTCGTTATCATCTTCAGGAATGGGCAACTCAGGGCAACAATCCAACTACATATAAAGAGTTGTTTAATCTCCGACATTCGAAAAAAAGAAACGTTATCGAGAGGACATTTGGTTTATTAAAAAAAAGATGGGCTATCTTACGCCAAGCATCTTTCTTTAATATAAAGCAACAGGTATGACAATGAAGACATTAATGCTATATATGATTGATTATATTATGCAATATCAAATATGTAAATTGTTTATGCTTATTGTCCAGGTTCAAATAATTAATGCTTGTTGCGTGCTGCACAATTACTTGGTAGACCAGAGACTTGTAACTGATGTCAGGTTGTTGGAGGAAGTTGATGCAGACATTTTAACAGCACATAATACTGGGGCTAGTTTTGAGTACGCTGATACAGCTGAACCCATTCAGGCAACAAATGAATGGACCGCATTCAGGGATAACCTAGCCCTAACAATGTTCAATGAGTACCAAGATCGAATCACCAATATACAAACACCGTAGAATTAACTCGTACCATATTTGTCTCCATCATATGTTATGTATAAGAATGTTTTGGAGTATTGCGTTTTATTGCAGCACTATCATTTTGTTATGTACTCTATTTTTTTTAGTATCAACATCCATCATATGTTATGTACTCTCATTTTGTAGAACTATCATTTTGTACCACTCTTATTTTTAATATGTACAAGATTTATGCTATTAAATATTACAGTGTGGAAATGGACAAGAATAAGACTCAGGTACCAAAAGAGAAGGAGAAGTCGTACATAGTATGGACCAATGAAATGGATTATGCTCTATCGGCATCTCTTTTAGAGCAGCTACATCTTGGTAACAAGGGTTCGAATGGATGGAAAGGAGTAGCATTCACGGCTGCTATATCCGCTCTTTGGGATGAGTGTCGCGTCCATATTAGCAAGGAGAAAATAGCGGCACGGCTGAAAACGTGGAATAAATACTATCAAGAAATATCTGCAATGCTGGATACAAGTGGATTTGGATGGGATTGGGAACGACATGTGGTGCAAGTTGATAGCGAACAAGTATGGGCCGATTATATCAAGGTATTGAATTTTCTTTTATGATAAATGTTGTAAAAATTAATTTTCTACTTTACTTATTACAATATATTGAATTGGTTACATTAAATGCAGGCGCATCCGTCTTTGAAACACTACAAAGATAAAGTAATTGTGAATTGGGGAGATTTGGGAACTCTCTGTGGGACTGATCGAGCAAATGGTGCTAACACCTCAACGGGAGTGGAGTCATCGAATGATTTTGGGGTGGAAGAAATTCCTGAAGAGGAATTTCCGTCAGAGCAAAGTGGTCAAATGAAGAAGAAATCTAAAACTCCAACAGCAATTGATACGATTGCCGAAGCTGTCACATATATTGCGAAGAACATGGATAATCCAATCGAAATTGCCCCCATCGGAAAACCATCAAGGTCTAGGATTGAAGCGGTGTACAAAGCATTATCTGTTATGACTGATCTTTCTGAAGATGACCTTATAAAAGCCATAGATTTGCTGAGTGTTGACGCGACAAAGTGTGAGGTCTTCTTGGTTTTACCGGAGATTGCTAGGAGGCGCTGGTTACACATCCATATATCCGAGTAGTGTGTACCGTAAATGTTTTTATGTTTGTCATGTTTGAACTAATATGTTTTTGGACCCTATTTAGGGAGGTTGTATCTTTATGTATTCATATTTTCAAAACTGAACTCATATTTTATGTAGCTGTGTTTTCTATTTAATCTGTTTAAAATGTCGTATCCGAGTAATTGTATTAATTGTTTGCAGTGTTTGCAGCATTACTTGTACTAAATGTTTGAAGCAATCCTGTATGGTCTGTATGAATTAGGTTTTATGGGAGATGAGGCATGCCAACTTCCTTGTTTGCAATGTACTGTGATATGTAGTTTTTTGTTACAATATAAGTGATAGGTAGTTTATGATTTTTAAACGGTAATATATTGGTTGTAAAGTCATCATAATATAGAAATGTTGAGCAATTCCTGTCTCCGAATTCCATCCTGCAAACGAACAGAAATAATGAAAACTTCAATTCCTGTAACTGAAAACCTTCCTGCAAACGAACAAAGGAATTGGTTTTCAGCCAAAACCAATTCCTCTGCGCCGTAGGTTTTCATCCAAAACCAATTCTTACATTTCAATTCCTGCGAAACGAACACACCCTAATCAAAATCCGGCCATGGCCGTCAAGCAAGTCAAAAAAAATTAAAAGGCGTTGTAGAGCGGCATCTAAACAAACATGAACAGAGTAACAACTATGATCCTTTTTGCTCATTAAAGGAAACATAAACAATGGCGTACTCTGTTACTGCTGAAAGCACTGATGAGGCTTTTCCCCACAAACAAACTCAAGTTGTCTCATTCTCAGCCATTACCGCGAACACCTTTGCTCCACTTGCCCATGCTGCTCCAGGGAAACGTGATCTCCTCCTCCTTCTTCCTTCTTTGCCGGTTTTCACCTCCCCTCTTGCGCCTTTGGTCTCCATCGGATCCCCTCCTAGAAGCGGGATACCTCCCGCGCGACGCCACTTCATCGCGTTGCCTCCGGTCGGGATCGTCGAGCCAGTGTGTTCTACCCTCGTTGCCCTTGTTCTCCTCCACGATTGAGGATTTCCTTGACCTAGCAGACGAGGCCTGCGAGATCCGCTCGCGCTCATCCTGGATCCAGCGTATGGGAAAGATGGTGGGATTAAGGGAGAGCGGGGAGCGAAGGGTAACGTAGGCCTTCTTGTAGTCGGGCTTCGCCGCGAGGAATGGGCCGCGTTTTTTTTTCTTGCCTTCCATGTTGAGGGTGTGGACGTCCTCCACCTCGAAGCCGTATAGGGATTCGAGAACGCGACGGATCTCAATCTTCGTGGCAGAGGGAATCGTCTTCAGCGCGATCTCGCGGATGGATTCGAACGGCGGCGACGGCATCAAAAGCTTGATCGGGAGGTTCGCGAAGTGGATCACACGGCGACCCAATCTGCTCCCCATCTCCCTCCCAAAAACTGAACCTCTTCTTCACCCTCTGACTTCTGCTGCCTTCAGCTTTCTCGAGTTGGGAAGCTGCTAATCTCAGTTCTAGGGCAAAACTTTCTCAAACCAATTTTTTTGCTACGATGTCAAATGTGTAATATTCAAGATCACTTGTCCACGCCAAATTTTTTGCTCCGGGTCCTGCACGGGGAAAATTTTTAGGAACGGGTCTCGTTCCCAAACGTAGGAACGGGTTTAAAATACAGTTGCACTTCAAGAGAAAAATACAGTTGTATCCTAAAAATACAGTTGTAAAGTTCAATATTAAAATACAGTCGTACTTTAATTTTGAACTTCTACTGTATTACAGTTGTATCCTAAAAATACAGTTGTAAAGTTCAATATTAAAATACAGTCGTACTTTAATTTTGAACTTCTACTATATTTTTTAAAATACAACTGTATTTTTCTCTTGAAGTGCAACTGTATTTTAAACTCGTTCCTACATTTAGGAACGAGACCCATACCTAAAAATTTTCCCCTGCACGGAGATCACTGTCCGAAACCCGGATAATTTCTTGCGGTATTACTAATATATTTAGGCTACGACCAATTTCAAGAAATCCGGATACGCCTGTGCTCAGTTTTTGTTCATTTTTTTCTTCAAGAATTTTTATATCAGTTGTCCTCAGTTGTCATCTATGACAAAAAAATAACTTAGGCTTTGTTTGGGGGACTTATTTTCACCGATCAAGCGGTTGCGATCGCATGAATCGGGACTTAATTAAGGTCCGGTTCATGCAGTCGCAAAAGTTTGACCGGTGAAAATAAGTCCCCCCAAACGGAGCCTTAAGTTATGTTTGGGAAGACTTATTTTCACCGGTCAAGTGATTACGATTGTATGAATCGGGCCGTAATTAAGGCTCAGTTCTCGGCTATTTTTTATAATAGCTCACATAAAAATATAATTTTTTATTATTATATTTGAGATTTTTTTTTATTCGATTGAAATGAGTATTATTTAAGTTAATATTTATAATTTAAATACAATTTATAATAATATATATAATTTTTTTTTACATTTGAGTGAAATGAATATAGTTTTAATTAATATGTATAATTTAAATAAAGTTATAATTTTAATAAATTTGCAATCTCTCAAATAAAGATAAAAATGTAATTTTCCAACTACTTACATATGTAATAAATATTCATGTATATTTTAATAACTAACCTATATGTTTAATGTTTTCCAAACAAAAAAACACAAGTAAAAAAAAAGGAAAGACACGCGTCGAAATTATCCAAGCTCCAGACAATGATCTTCGTTCGGGGGCCCGACAAAAAATTTTTGCCTTGTCCAAGCATTGTCGGAGAATATCTGACTGCCCACTTCTAATTCATTGAAATTCTGATCGTACTTTAAATTCAAAAATCCGACCATATTTTTAGTAGAATCTGCATCGTATGACCGCGAATATTACGACTAAATTTAATCTCGCACGGTATATCAGGATGTGTTATCTGCACCGAAATTTGTGCCCCATTTAGCACTGTTTTTTGCTACCACAGTCAAAAAATTTGAATGTGTGTTTGGCATGACAAATGGTTATGACCACCATAAAAAATTTAGTTTTGGACATAAAAGTGGATGAAGTTCTTTCGCGATGTCGGGCAATGCCTCCTTGCCATGAGAGGAGATACTTCCGACAAGCCAGTGGAGGATCACATCTTAGGAGCATCATCATCATTCTTCCTTGCTTCCGCCCAATGTCCTCTCTTTTGTGGTGGAAGGAGTGCTTACCCTTGGTGGTGGTACCGCCGGTTTTGGAGGTAATATATGTTGGTATCAGAGGAGGGTGTTGATGTCGACCTTGGAGGAGTTATGGTACGGGCTTGGTGTGGAGGGCATGCGTGATTGTAGTGACCCTCAACAAGGTTTCTCTCCAATGGTGGTGGGGTTAGACATCGTACATCGACGTCGAATGTGAACCGTGTGCGTCCGTTAGGCGGATTACAGATCATATTTCATATTTTGACGCAGTTCAAGCATGTCCAGTGCATCCACGACATACGAACGATCATCTGATTCATCTCTTCTATTTGCATTTATATTGTGATATATATAAATTGTGTGTGTGTGTCGACGTGTTTGTCGATCATTATTATTGAATGTGTTTCTTGTTCCCACTGCGTGATTATAGTTGCACATGTGGGTATCGTACCCTTGTCCCTTACACAGGGTGTCAAAATGAGGTTTGTAGGTGTCTGATTGGGCATTCTGGTTTAGGTTTGGGTTGATGGTTGGTGACAATATTTGTTAGCTCCATATCTTCGTAAATCTAATTCATGAATTAATCAAACATCCCAGAGGTGTTGAGGGCAGCTATGATAGAAAAGGATGCATTGTTAGTTAGATATTCAGTGGAGAAGTTTGACGATGGTGAGAATTTACACCTATGACGGATTCAGGTCAAGGACATGTTTATCAAGGTTTGATGTGAGTGTTGCGGGGGCATAATTCTTTGCCCGCTCCGATGAAGAATTCTGAGTGACTTGAGTTGGATAAGTGCGCCACTAGTGATACCAAGATGTGTATCAATGACAAGATTGTTGTTTAGCATCGGTGTTGAAGGGTCTACTATCAAGCGTAATTCTTTGCCCACTCTAGTGAAGGAGTCCGAGTGACTTGAGTTGGATGAGCGCGCTGCTAGCAATATCAAGATGTGTGTCGATGACAAGTGTACATGTTGTTTAACATCAGTGTTGAAGGATCTGCTATCAAACAATGGTTGTGAGAGGAGATAATGTCGGCTAGCCATCAAAGGATCTCATCTCAGAAGCGTCGTCGTCGTTCTTCCTTTCATTCATCCCGCCATCCTTCTTTCTTTTGTGGAGGAACGAATGTTTACCGTTGGTGGAGCTGCCTGTCATAGACACAATACTGGGCTCGCACTCAAAGTCTTGATCTGTGTGGTCTTAACTTCTTTTTTCACCCTTCACAATAGCTAAGTCAGCATTCACCTCTTCTCTTACAACAAAATTATATGCATGCATAAAAGTATATGAAAGGAATGAGAGAACACTCAATAATACTCAAATTTCTATTCATGATTCTCTGGTTTTTTTTAACTCATGATTCTCTGGTTACCAACATACATTGTGTGGATTGATTTCAAAATTATTTTCAAGACTACCTCTAAAATTGCTTCCCTCAAATGAACATACGTATTTTTTTATAGAATTCCAAAGTGTTTCCCTCCAACTAAGGGAAGACTCTAGAAACACGCTATTATAGATTCTTTTTAACATATTATACACATCTCGCATAACTATGTACAAGCCTCCACACTATTCTACAATATCCATGAGTATTATTGACTATTCTATATTACTCTTGTTAGGTTTTTGCCTCCATTAACTCCCCAACATCGTACCAAACCTCCGGGCGCGCAGGAAATTTTTCCGGGGCGAATTTCTGCAATTTTCAAATTCTGGCCGAGAAGTCACAACCTCAGAAAAGGAGGTTGCAACCTCGCGAGTACTGCCTTTGGCTTTCATTAATTCTGAACCGGTTTAATTTTTTGGTTTTTTATATTATGTAATATTAAAGCCTATATATATAATTCCTGCAACCCTAGGAACAATAGACCCGATTTTTCTCCCCCCTTCTTCCGTCGTTTCCTTCTCCCTCTCCCTCTCCATTTTGTCTCTCTCTCTCTCTCTTTGCCTCTCGCTGAAGGAGGACCGCCGCCGTCGTCGCTGCTCTGACCGCCGCCGCCGACACTGCCTCGTTGGGCCGCCGCCGGTGCTTTGGAGAGCGGCCGCCGCCGCTGCTTTGGAGGAGAGCGTCGCCGCTGTGTGAAGGGAGGGTTGCCGGCGCCGCCACCGCTGCGCCGGGTTTGGGAAAGGCTACTGCTTGCTGCAGTTTTGGGGAGACGTCGTCGTCGTAGCGACGTCGTCGGAGTTTGGGTTGCCGCCGTGCTTGGCCGTGAGGATCTTCCTCTTTCTTCGGCCGTTTTGCCGCAAGGTATCCGGGAGTCACTTTTTTATCTCGTTTTGTATATGGGTAATTTAACCTCATTTGTAACACTGTGTATTTTGTGTTGAATGAGATTGTGACTTCCATTTCCGCCCGTGGACGTACCCATTCAGGGGGAACCACGTTATTCTGGTGTTCTTCTTGTGCTTTTGTGTTTTCTGTTATTATCACTTGTGCCAGCATCAGGTATTCTGTACGACAGCACCGCTTCGAATCCCAACAAGTGGTATCAGAGCGAGGTTGCGGGCTGACACTTTTGTTTAAAGGACGAGTTGTTTTCGATCTCGAGTGTACACTTGGGTGCGGTAGTTTACGACCGTTGGTCCGCTGGCTATCCCCTTAGTTGTGCACTGTTGAGGTCGCCAACTCAAGTTTTGTGTTCCGTGCAGTTTCTACGTTCCATTCTCGATGGCTTCGTCTATTCCTGGTGCTGTGGCCAAGTTTGATGGAAAACAAAACTTTGGTTTATGGCAGGTCAAAGTTCGTGCACTTCTTATAAAAGAAGGCTTACACCGTGCCCTACTGGGCAAGGCCAGTAAGGATGTTGAGGTTTCTGATCGTATGTGGGAGGACATGGATCTCAAAGCGTTGTCCACCATACAGCTTTGCTTACATGATGATGTGCTATATGGAGTTCTTTCAGAGACGACTGCCTCTGGCATTTGGGCAAAGTTGGAGAGTACCTATATGACAAAGTCTCTCCCCAACCGGATCTACCTCAAGCAGCAGCTATACAAGTTTAGCATGAAAGAGGGATCCTCTATTCATGACCACCTGAACAGTTTCAACAGACTGTTATCGGAGTGTCTCAGCATGGATATTCAGGTGGATGAAGAGGACAAAGCAGTGATCCTTTTGAACTCTCTTCCAAAGCTCTATGAGAGCATGGTTACTACCCTTACCTACAGTAAGGACGTCTTGGACTTGGAAGAGGTGACTGCGGCCCTACTCTCAGATGACATCCGGAAGCGGTCTTCAGGTTCTCATATTACTGAAGACTCTGTTCTATACTCTCGGGGTCATTCTGGTTCTGATAGAGGGGGCAAGTCTAAGTCAAAGGGCATCTCAGATTTATACTGCAAATACTGCAAGAAGAAGGGTCATGTGATCAAGGACTGCTGGAAGCTTCAGAACAAAGAAAAAGGGAAGTGCACTGGTGATGAAAAGGGGAAGTCGGACATATCCTTGTGCTTTGAGGATGTGGGGGACAACCTCAACTAGGTCATCCTTCTCTCTGCTCTTCTACTTTCCTTTTATATGTTCGTGCTTCTTGTTCCGTTTGTTCCCTATGTTGCTTGCTTTCCTTTCCCTCATTATGTTCATGTTATTCCTGTTATTCATGTTATCTTTATTATAACATGTCTTTGGGTTATTTATTCTGGTCACTACTCCGTTGTATGAATGCTTTTGTTTCACCCTAGTACCTAAGCTCTTTCATTGTTACTCCTTCGTCACATGAGCTTAGTGTGTGTGTCTAATCAACCTTTCCTGATTAGCTCGTATAGGGGTTCTCTTTATCCATGTTGAGATCAGTTTTGCTTGCATTCAATTGTTAATGTGTTTGCATTTATCACTTCTCTCCCCGCGCACATCACTTCTGGAGTCTGTGTTATTTCATTTGCTTTGGGAGACCACCGCTGGAGGTGGAGCAGTTAGACCTTTGCTTCAGGTGGAGCATTTCTGGAGTAGTCACGTCAGTCCAGTTTGTGTACTACTCAGATTGAAGGAGTTCACTTTATCTGCTCTTGGCGGGAGCAGATTCAGTTGATGCGATTTACATCGTTCTTGGTGGCAACTTGGTTGGTTGGAGTTATCTCGGTAGGTGGAGTTTGTTAGGTTTTTGCCTCCATTAACTCCCCAACATCGTACCAAACCTCCGGGCGCGCAGGAAATTTTTCCGGGACGAATTTCTGTAATTTTCAAATTCTGGCCGAGAAGTCACAACCTCAGAAAAGGAGGTTGCAACCTCGCGAGTACTGCCTTTGGCTTTCATTAATTCTGAACCGGTTTAATTTTTTGGTTTTTTATATTATGTAATATTAAAGCCTATATATATAATTCCTGCAACCCTAGGAACAATAGACCCGATTTTTCTCCCCCCTTCTTCCGCCGTTTCCTTCTCCCTCTCCCTCTCCATTTTTGGCTCTCTCTCTCTCTCTTTGCCTCTCGCTGAAGGAGGACCGCCGCCGTCGTCGCTGCTCTGACCGCCGCCGCCGACGCTGCCTCGTTGGGCCACCGCCGGTGCTTTGGAGAGCCGCCGCCGCCGCTGCTTTGGAGGAGAGCGTCGCCGCTGTGTGAAGGGAGGGTTGCCGGCGCCGCCACCGCTGCGCCGGGTTTGGGAAAGGCTACTGCTTGCTGCAGTTTTGGGGAGACGTCGTCGTCGTAGCAACGCCGTCGGAGTTTGGGTTGCCGCCGTGCTTGGCCGTGAGAATCTTCCTCTTTCTTCGGGCATTTTGCCGCAAGGTATCCGGGAGTCACTTTTTTATCTCGTTTTGTATATGGGTAATTTAACCCCATTTGTAACACTGTGTATTTTGTGTTGAATGAGATTGTGACTTCCATTTCCGCCCATGGACGTACCCATTCATGGGGAACCACGTTATTCTGGTGTTCTTCTTGTGCTTTTGTGTTTTCTGTTATTATCACTTGTGCCAGCATCAGGTATTCTGCACGACAGCACCGCTTCAAATCCCAACAACTCTCAATATCAACAAAACTCCATAACATTTTAGATACCTCTACACACATCTAGAGTTATCTATAAGGTTACACTTTTCTAAAATAATTTATAATACTCTATTATATTCTAAATTATTCTATACTATTCTAAAAATCTTTGCACAATTAACTAGAGTCTTCTACACGATTCTAAAATCTTCTGTAAGAGTACATATCATTCTAGAGTCTTGTATCATCTTCACGACCTCTCTCTAATGATCTGAAGACTTCCACATCATTTTTCGTCTTAGGATATATAATGTCCCAATTCAAACTAGACCTCTCGTGAGTGTTTTGTGTCACCGGGAGTTGACTCGGGCTCGATAGAAGCCCTAAGATTTTGAGGTAGTCATGATTGAGTCAAGGTTATCATAAGAGCTTTATAAGGCCAGTATCGACTGCATCATATGGATGCTTAAAGTCAGCTGGATGTTTTAGGTCAATATCGACTACATTAGCTGGAAGATTTATAAGGCCAGTATCGACTACATCAGCTGGATGTTTTAGGTCAATATCGACTACATCAGTTGGAAACTTTATAAGTCCAGTATCGACTGCATCGGCTGGAAGCTTTATAAGGTCAATATCGACTGCATCGACTGGATGTTTATACAGTCAATGAGCAAAACTTCTAGCTGACTACTTGAATCTACTACATCAACTGAAATCTTTATAATGCCAGTATCGACTACATCATGTAACGCCCCAAAGCTCGATTATGAGTGGGTTGTGTCAATTGAGCAACATGGCCTAAGACACGTGTGTGTCCGCAGCCGTGTCGGGCACACGGCCTAGGACACGGGAGTGTCCAAAGCCGTGTCCTGCTCTGTATTTGTCGGATTGTGTCGACTGAGGCACACAGCCTGGGACACGGGCGTGTCCGAAGCCGTACCTAGCACATGGCCTGTGACACGGGCGTGTTACAGGGCCGTTTCCTGTTTGGACATGACGGTTTCTGTGTCGATTGAGGCACACGACATGTGAACGGGCGTTTCCGGGGTGACACGAGCGTGTCCATGGTTAACACGGGCGTATTAGAGGTCGTGTCCTGTTCTGAGATCGACGATTTCTCTTACTATTGAGAGACACGGTCTGTGACACGGGCGTGTCAAAAGACATGTATGGCCCCAAGTAAACAATTTTAAAGGTCAATCGAGGTCGTTCGTTTTATTCCAAAGGGATCTGACGGCCCATCATCCCTCCTGTTGGTATAAGGTTGGGAAATGAGGGTTTGAGCCTCATTTCTTTTGACTCAATCTCTTTCTAAGAGGTAGAGAGAGGGGAGAGCAAAGGGAGAAGAAGAAGGATGAATCCCGCCATTGTTGGAGCTTCGGAGCTCCGAATCGCAAGTCGAGTCCAGATCCGCGGAGGCGAGTCCGTTGTGGTGGTTTTCGTCCAGCTAGTTTTCTATGGCGACAAAGTGAACCTCTAGGGTAACGATTCTCTACTTGGACATGTGAATTTATCTTCCTTTTTGCATAGGAAACTCCCTCCCGCGAGTGAGCGGTGAGTGTGAGGTATTCCTTCGGGTAGATATGGTTTATCCCCGTCGTTTTGCATTTAGAGTCCGGAATCGAAGTACGGATGTAGGCATGGTGTGTGAAGCCTATCCGGACGAGTTGGTCTGGATCGGTGATGTTTTCATTATGCTTGTATAGCTGGAGAAGACTCCGTGCCGTTTGTTTTTCGAGTTTTCTGCGTGGTAGATTGCAACAGGGAGCCTTGGGGACTAACTCCAAGGTGCACCCGGAAAACTGGGCAGAAACGCATTTCTGCCATCTTGGTTGCCGGGGAGCCAACCTTGTACATAACTAGGTTATGTAATATTGTTTGATCGGTACTTCGGGATTCATGGAAGCTTGACCCGCGTCGATGACTTAAACTGACATGGCAGTGTGAGCAATGGGCTGAGTGGAACCGTACCCGCTTTATGTGGTTTGGTTAAAGAGACCTAGGGTACATGACACTTACCAATGACATAGAGGGCGGGTCTTACGCTTCGGGCGAAAGAGACCTTTTAGCTCACGATGTTGCCGTCCTAGGGACGGTGGTGGACCGAGTTCGCCGAGAATGTGCCCTGAAAGCACGGGGTGTGTGGCCGTGTGTGCCTACTCCTGTGGTGAAGTGTGCTTAAATTGTACTTTCACTATCTTGTTTGGTTATGCTAATAAAATGCAGGGAACGAGCACCACCGCCCCGATTAAGGAGTGGGGTCGTCATAATTTGGTCAGCTTTAGCTGACCATTGCTTTGTTTTGCCACCGTGCGGTGGATTGTTCTTATGCAGGAACAGATGAGCCTAGTGAAAAATAGCGGTCTGAAACCCTTGTTGCTGTGCTGGCCCTCGAAGGCCAAAGCGAAGTGTTTTCTTTTAATTCTGTCATGTATGGTCGGCCTGCGTGTCGAAGTATGTAAAACACTTATTGTTTAAGTAAACTCTTGTAAGATCCTAAGACCGAAACTTTTGTGTATTTTGATATCATTTCTACTCTAGTTGTTGTGGACATTCATGTTATTGCATTTGGGTTCTTATAACTGTTTTAAAAAGCTTCTTCTGATAGAATGCTCTGAGTTATGACGCGTGTTCCTTTGGCAGTATTTTGGTATTAATACGTAACTCTGCTAACAGTTCGTGGTATATGGCGTGGGGCCCCGACCGGACCTTATGTTATATTTCATGTGACGAATGGGGGTGTTACACATCAGATGTGTTTTAGGTCAATATCGACTGCATCAGCTGGAAGCTTTATAAGGCAAGTATCAACTGTATCGGCTCAAAGCTTTATAAGGTCAATATCGACTGCATCGGTTGGATGTTTATACAGTCAATGAGCAAAACTTCTAGCTGACTACCTGATCTTCTAGTCGATAAAACACTTGGCTAATTTTTGATCTGTAGACTAATGTCGAGTGAGAGTCCCAATTTTACTGTATTACGCGGCTGACGGTGGACCCGTAACAACGACATAGCCCTTTTTATGCCTATACCGGTGCCCATGCCCTATCTTCCTTATTTCCAGGCTAGTGTTAATGTGTTGGTCTATTAGGAGGAGTACGTGTTGAGGGTGTCATTCCAAAGTCTGGGAGGTATTTTTTCCCATTAATTCATAGTCAGACCAGCCACCATTATTTCTCCCCTCGGACCCCTTGATAGTAAGCTTCATTCCCTCATCCAAGAGCTAAGCCTTCTTCCTATCCTTAGTCAAACTATTGAGCTAGCTATTTCCTTGGAAGAATCAAGCTCGAAGCAAGATCGTCGGAGACCACTGCCACCATGACATCAAGGAGACAAATCTGATCTATGACTTAAATCAGGTGACTTCCTCCACTCTCCTTTGGGGCTAGATCTTTAGATTTAAAAATATGAGAGACACTGTGCTCAAGAGAGCTCAATTTTGGTGAGATCAATGAAGTTTCATAGGAAGAGACCACGCTAGAACTTTCGTTCTAGGGCTCCATTCGTTGATAAAGTGACTTTGGTCAACTCCTCTCTTCAATACAAAGTTGTAGGACTTGATCTCATGAAGAATGATGGTATATTTAGGGGGTATTAGAGGAGAGAAGGCTGATCTTATATTGACCGTTGGTTGAAGGAAGAAGATGAACAACTTCTGTTAGATCTGCTTCAAGATTTGTGCAAAATCTGTTGTTATTTTATAAATAGAATCTGTCTTGTGCTCGCTGTCGGCTTAGAACTTCTTTTCAGACATGATCCAGCCAGATTCAAGCCACAGGCTTAGCACAAAAGTTGTAGCTCTCTGAAAGATCTTTCCAACAAGTGGTTGAACGTTTTTTTTGGAGAGCTCTGTTGCTCCCTTAAACTGAAATCGAAATTGGTGTGCCGAGAGCAATTATAGTTCAAGTATACTAACTGGTTCTGTCGAGTTTACACAGACAGGTTCAATATAAAAGTTGTAGCCCTTGGAAATACCTTTCCAGAATCTGGTGAAACATTATTTTTGGTGCACTGTAGCTCCCAGAAATTCTGTTATAATACGCAGTGACACATTCGTACAAATTTTAATGTTTTATGAATTTCTCTTAAAATAATTATCGAATGTTTATAAAATGTTGTAGATACACGCCTGTTGATATTGTTAATAGCCCTGTTAAGTTTCATGATTTTTGGACAAGTATTTGCAGTGATTTTGTCAATTGCATAACACGTAACACGCCGTAAATAATTATTGGAATACACAATGAACCTGAAATTTGGAGGAAATGTACGTGCAAAGTGATAACTACGAACTATGAGAGAAGTTTTAGGGGTTTTGATTTTGAATTAGTTTCTCAGATAAATGTTTTGTTATAAATTATTATGAAGAAAGTGAATTATTGCGTTGTCCAATTTGACAGAGATTTCAGATAAACATGCACATGTTAGTAGTTCTATATTTGATGGGCTCATGTCTTAAAAATGATAAGTGATGATTAATATTTATTAAATGTAATTGCATAAGGTTCATAAATGTAATTACGACCAGTGCTCGTTGTGACTTTAGCACATGGATGAAAATGACTAATCAATATGGTTAGACAAACTTATTCAGTGAACACGAACTTAGCCCCAAACACACAAATAGTCATATAGTATTATATAGAGTAATTCCATGACTTACACATTCCACTATATTAGAGTTACGATAACTCAACACGGGTAGCATCGATGACTTAGTGTGAATTATAGGATATGATTATATCTTAGGGTGTTATGTTAATGACCCAGTTTGTAGGTCCTTGGGTGCTAACTAACATCGGTTAAACTTATAAATAATGATTTGTGTAAGGACTCAGTTGAAGTTCTTGAGTGCTTGTTGGTATGACTTGATTATGAGAATTACATGGGTGTGTATGGTTGATACACGGTTGCATAATGACCCTGATGAGAGGATTACTTGTGGCGGGTCTACGGGCTTACTGGTTGCCACACCGGCGTGAGCTGACAGACAGACTCCTGTCCGGTAGGACTGTGGTCATTGGTGTTTCCCAATAACCCTTTTCTTTGTGCCATAAGACTTGGCTGATTTTAGCGAGCAATAGTACGCAGGTTCTCCGCTACTTGTTTCTTAGCGTCGAGCCGTACGTAAGGTCTAGGTCCGGTAGTGAGCATACCCACCTAGCTAGTAGTGGAGAAGCCCGTTCCACTGCCTTCGTCCGACCACGACGGGAGGTGCTTGAGTGGTTTAGCTACCATCAAAAAGCGGGAACTAAGGTCTTTGTCGACATAACAAATCAGAGTGCGTGAGTAAGCATGGGTGAGTCATCATACTATATTCATTGTATTACATTTCATTACACCACATAAGATTGCCATCATATAAATTTATTTGAACATTTTTATATGATGAGTTATTTTCTATTTTATCAGATTTTTATTTGTATGAATATTTTTATAAGTTAAGTTCAATTCTGTTCTTTATATATCATGCTTTTGATACATTTTAGTTAGAATGTTCTCTTATATACATGTTGATACCTACTTACTCATTGAACTGTTGTTATATTAACTGTTAGATTAACAACACCATGTAGTCATTTGCTTATTATACTACTACTTATATTGTATTTCTCCACTTTCCCTCTTTACGCCTGGTGCCTAAGAGTCGATGGGGGAGAGAATGTGAAATCACTTAGTCTTTATGACTAACAATGTTACACCACTATTTTTAGGAGCACATGCCACAGGAGCAAGAGTAGCAACACCCAATGCAAAAGGACAATCAGGTCAGGGGGACAGAGCCTAACACTATGATACCGTTGCTGCCTTCTATCACGGTTGTGAGATTATTGAGGGATACTTGATGTAGCATATGGACATTTTGTACTATGATTTTCAGAAGTCTCATGTAGCTTCATGTTTTATTTATTCTTTTCATGAACTTTTATATTTATTGTGGATAATGGACTTTGTTTTCATTTATTGATGGGTTGACTTGCAGTATTGGTTATTAGTTGCCAGGATAGGCGTCTTAAGGTACATGTTAGCCCGTGTGTTGACGCTACCGAAAGACGGCTGTTCTGGGCATAAGACTCCCCTCGATCATGTCTTGTGTTTTGGGAGGGAGATTTTACAGGATATCATGGGTATGTTCGTTTAGGCTTTATTCTTGACATGCTCCCCCTATGCATGATCATCTTAAGTATGAATCCATTCTTGTCCCAAGGGCTCCCACACCCAAGTATTCGACCTCTTTGACGCATTATCACCTCAACACATGGCTTATTGCAACATTTGTGCATGAAACCATGGTCATTGTTGCGCCTTGATTTAGCCGCCCATAACATTCCCCCACGCCCATTCCTTTGACGCCCTCGACGCAACCATACATCATGTAGCAACATTGTTCGAACCTTTGCACCTCTATCACAAAGAAGATCTCACTTCCAATAATTTATCACTGCTCGGTGGTCTTCAACTCCATCAAATAGTGTCGCTGACTCAGCGCCAAAAAATGATTTCTCCGCATATTCAAATATCACAATTTCACATGGTGTGTACTTCGCGTCGTCCTTTGTCTTACCCTCAAGCCAATCTTCAATATGAGCTTTCTTCCCGTGGACATCCGACTCCATGTTCATTTCATGCATTTTCGGATGATGGTAATCATCATGAAAAAATGGTTTGTGCATGTAACACATCAAAGATAACAATGTAGCTTTCTGCAAGCACGATTTTTTAAGCGTGATTGATCGAAAATACGATGACCGTACTTCAATTCGACTATATTACGCCTATATTTTCGCAACAAATTTCCACTATAGAATCACAGATCTTAGGGCTGTATTTGATCGCGCAAGATAAGAACCGTGAGTTATCTGTACCTAACTATCTCTCTATTATTAAGGTGTTCACCACTGTAGGAAAAAAGTAGATACGTTTAACAAACCTTAGATTACTGCGCACGACCATTGATCCCACCGCATATTTTCGCCCGTACGAATTTCCACACATAATTATCTAAAATACTACCACTTTTCAATCCGATCGCATTACACAAATACGACTGTATTACACAAATATGACCATATATTTTCATAACTAATCTATACCGTTGAAATCACGATCATACAAATACATTTACTCACACATAACTATTATTATCACGTGTTACCATACCTATTATTATCACGTGGATAAAAGCCCGATCGGGCCCGACCCGGGTTTTTTAACAAATGGGTTTGGCCCGGGTCCAGTCTGAGTTGGGCCGGGCCGGGCTCGGGCTCCCTCTCAAAGGGGGAGCCCGATTAGGCCCTTCAAGCCGGGCCGGGCCGAGCCGGCCTAAATACAGAAGGCGTAGGCGGGATTAAAAACCCTAATCATAGGCGAAATTTTTAATACCGCCTGGCGGAAAATCCCGCCTGGCGGGATTTCTGTTTAGCCCGGTGCTCGGGCTTTGCCCGACCCGACCACCGGGCCAGGCAACCGGCAAAAATGGGGGCTCGGTAAGGGTCCAAGCCCGGCCTTTTCCGGGCCGGGCCTAGCCGGGCCGGGTCCGAGCAGGTTTTCCGGGCCCGGGCTATTTCCCCACGACTTTGATGAATGGCGTTTTAAAAATTAGGACTTCACTCCTTTTGAGGTTTGTACCTTAACTCTCCCGCTGTGGTGAGAAAACTTTTTCCGTGTGGGTAGCGTTCCTAGCTTTGGGAGCGAGTAGTCTGCTCGCCGTTGGATGACAGATCTAACCATTAGCAATAAAGACGAGAAAAAAATTAAAAAAAGGCGTGTAAACACTTTGATCGGATGACTCGCAGGATTGATCTAACGGCGAGCAAGCTACTCGCGCTCCTTCCTCTATGAATGCTGCCCTTGGCCAAAAATTATTTTTGTGGTGGAGTGTGTTTTGGTTAATTGCGAATTTATGGAGAGTCAACCATATGATAACTACCGAAGTCAATTTCCGTCTTATTATTGGCTCAGCCGCCGTGGCGTCAAAATTGGCGGCTGCCTTCGTTACTCAGCTTACGCCTCTTCACTCCACTAAAATATCTGAAAAACCTCCGCATCCAATTCGACATCTTCTTCTGTTTCTCAGAAACCCTAGTTTCAGTTCCGATTTCGGAGAAGGTTCACCCGCCAGATTTGGTCTTATAATCCTCCAGTTACTGATTGAGGCTGCGGTCGGACAATATCTGCACGGGTGTTGCAGTCACTGCTTGCGCCGGGGTCAATTCGCTGTTACTGTATTTTCTCCGGCCTTTTCGATGTCGGAAGGCCGCTCATCAGGCACTCCCCAGCTTGGTAAGGGTCATTGAATTAATCGATCCTTTGAAAAACTATATGTCTCTGTTACGATTTTAAGTTGAAGGTAGCCACTGTTTATGATTGTTTTTTTTTAAATTTTCTGTTTTAATTTTGTGATTTATCGACCCGTTGTAGTTGTTATCATTTCCCCATGGCCTATGCGATCATTTTATATGTTATAGCCTTCTAGGGCAGGATGTGTTTATTCAACGAGGATAATGCCTTACTGCAATACAGATCCATAATCAAATGATAATTGGATTTCAAGACAATCTGGTAATTATAAATGTTAAGTTGGTCATACGGTGAAATTTTGAGGAAATAAAATATAATTTAACATAAACATCTTGTGAAAGCTTGGTATTTTTAATATTTACTTGTTAAATCTCCACGGCCCATGCCAACCATCAAAGTACTTCCTCTAAACTCCAGGTATGTTGAGACTTAAGACTTTTAGTTAAATTAGGTGGTTTCACCTGTTGCGGCTGAACTCGATGTTCCGGATGGTCCGGAATAACCTGGACCGCCTTAGCTCTTGGAATGGTCGAGCGCGCTGTTACGCCCCCGCTACGCTTTACGGGTCGCCACTATGTTCGGAGGAGCAAGGACGCGCTAAACAACGGGGCTGAACCTTCCGGTTCAGCCCCCACTCAGTGAACCGGCCGGCCAGGGGCTGAACCAGGCGGGTTCAACCCCCATGGGAGGGGCGACCGACCCCTCCATGCCCGGATATATATATATCCGGGCAGCCCCCTTTAGGGGTTTATGCAAAGTATGATCAGGTAGCCTCCTTCTTCTTCCTAACCCTAAATCTCCTCTTAATCTCTAGATCTCTCTCTTTAGTTGCTCTTTAGTAGTTATTCCCTAACATTTGGTATCAGAGCATTCGTCCATGGTGACCACTCGCACTCAAGAGGAGTCCTCACGGATTGAAACCCTAGAGGAGAGCGTTGTTGGCCTAACCGATTCGATGGCGGCCATGGAAGGGCGGATGGAGGCCCGGATGGAGGAGTTGAAGGCGTTGTTGAAAGGAAAAGAACCGGCTAGTGAGGATTCGGCCGGATCGGGCGCCGAACTGGGCGGAACGGGCGGAAATCAACCCGGCGCGGGCTCGGCAGCCGCGTATGGCGGTTTGGCGGGTTTGATTCCGCCCGGAATCGGCGCAGGAGGGTCCGGTGGCCCTGGATGGGCGGCGTACGGGCCAGCAGGGGGCTCGACAGCGATGCAGGGGGGCTTGGCGGGGCCGATTCCGCCCGGATTCGCGGCAGGCGGGTTCGGCGAGACTGGACTGGGTCGCGGCCAGGGACGCCGGGGCTGGGAAGAACCCGGTGGGTTTCGAAGGCCACCCGATGTTACGGGACAGCCAAGGGGAGGGCTCCTCCCTCCTCCTCGTGGATTTGGGGCACCAGGAGTGGCCGGTTTTGGCCAAGGATGGGGCGGCCAGCCACAACCCCCTCCTTGGGGAGCAGGTCCGCATCAAGGCTACGGAGGTTTCGAGCAAGGGGAGCCCGCAAGACGGGAAGGAGGTCAGGGGGGACAACGTTTAACTCCCGGATTAACTCAGATGTACTTTCCGGAGTTCGAGGGCGGCGATTCCTTGGAGTGGATCCAAAAGGCGGAATTATTTTTCCAATACCAGGAGGTGCCTGAAGGCCAGTGGGTGCAGCTAGCGTCCTTCCATTTGAAGGACGACGCTTTCCAGTGGACGCAGTGGTTTCTGCGAGGGCGAGAGTACGTGCCTTGGGGGGAATTTGTGGAGGGATTTTCGGCCAGGTTTGGTCCATTGGAGTACAAGAACTTTGAGGCCCTCCTTCAGAAGCTTCGTCAAAAAGGGTCGGTGATGGAGTATCGTACGGAGTTCGAGAAGTTGGCAAATCGGGTTCAGTGGTCAGAGAAGACACTCTACAGCTGTTTCATATCTGGTCTCAAGGAGCACATTCGTGACGAGGTGCAGGCACTCATGCCTCGATCATTGAACCACGCGATTACCTTGGCTCGTATACAGGAGGAGAGGTTCAACAGGCAGAGGGCTCGCATCATGAGTAGGCCGGCTTTGACCCCTGCGACCGCAACACGACGAGAGCAGCCTACGGGTACCAAGCCGACTGTGACTCGGTTATCTTGGAGTGAGTTATCCGCCCGAAAGAAGAAGGGTCTGTGCTTTAACTGCGACGAGAAGTTTGTGCCAGGTCATAAATGCCAGAAGATACAGGTGTTCATGTTACATCAAGACGCGGACGAGCCGGCTCCGGATGAGGAGCTGGAGGTAGATGTGGAGGCAACTGAGTTCAGGGTTTCTCTACATGCTCTTGAGGGTTGCGCTCCCCCGCTTACTATGCAGCTGGCGGGCCGGATTGCCCAAGAAAGAGTTACCATTCTGGTGGACAGTGGGAGTACCCACAACTTCATACATCCCGATGTGGCACGATGAGTTGGGCACGTGATTGACAGGGGAGCTGCCTTTCACGTTATGGTGGCGGATGGCAGCAGGCTGCAGTGCGAGGGGGTGTTGAGGGGAGTGGAAATGCGGATACGTGACTATGTGGGAAGGACTGACGTCTACCTGTTACCTATTCGGGGCTCAGACATGGTGCTGGGAGTTCAGTGGTTGCGCCAGTTACAGCGGGTGACGTTTGACTGGAAACATATGACTATGGAGTTTGTGCACGGAGAAAAACAGTTTTGTCTGCAAGGGATCATGTCATCTCCTGTTAAGGAGGTTTCTTTTCGCAGCTTGCAACGGTTGAGCGGGGACAGACATCTGATGGCCGTCCTTCGGGAGGTCCAGACCGGCGATTCCACGCCTTATGAGGTACCGGTTCAGTTACAGTTACTTCTGACAGATTATGCTGATGTTTTTCAGGAGCCACGTACTTTGCCACCGCCGAGGTTTCGAGACCACCGTATTCCGCTCTAGGCGGATGCTGAGCCGACGAATGTTCGGCCGTACCGTTACCCACATGTGCAAAAGGCGGAGATTGAACGGAGTGTCCGCGAGATGCTGGAGGCCGGCATCATTCGGCCGAGTACGAGCTCCTTCTCGGCTCCTATCATTCTGGTCAAGAAAAAAGACGGGTCTTGGAGATTCTGCGTGGACTACCGGGCCTTGAACGACGCTACTGTCAAGGATAATTTCCCGATTCCTCACATCGAAGAGTTACTGGATGAACTGCATGGGGCGCAACGATTCACCAAGCTGGATCTTCATTCCGGCTATTATCAGATTTTGATGGCTCAGGAGGATGTTCATAAGACGGCGTTCCGGACGCATGACGACCATTATGAGTTTTTGGTTATGGCCAATGGACTGACTGGAGGGCCTGTGACATTCCAGGCCAACATGAACGAGATATTCAGAGATTTCCTGCGGGAGTTTGTCCTGGTTTTCTTTGACGATATCCTTATCTACAGCGCCACCTGGGAGGACCACGTGCACCACGTGGGGCAGGTCCTTGCGAGACTTCGCCAACACCATCTTTATGCCAACCGTTCCAAGTGCTCCTTCGAGCAGGAGGAGTTGGAGTATTTGGGCCATTTGGTTTCCGGTCAGGGCGTTCGAGCCGATCCACGGAAGATTCAGAGTATGCAGTCTTGGCCGCGACCGGTGACAGTCCGGGCCTTGCGGGGTTTTTTGGGCCTCACCGGGTACTACCGACGGTTTGTCCAGGATTATGGGAAGATAGCCCGACCATTGACCCAGCTGCTGCAGAAAGATTCTTTTTCTTGGAATGAGGAGACGGAGGAGGCATTTCAGGCTCTCAAACGGGCCATGACCTCCACACCAGTGCTTGCACTACCCGATTTCACGAAGGAGTTCGTTCTGGAGACGGATGCGTTGGGGGTCGGCATCGGGGCGGTTTTGATGCAGGCGGGGCGGCCAATAGCCTTTTACAGCAAGGCCCTGGCTCCTCGTACCTTGGGTCTCTCGGCCTACGAGAAGGAGATGTTGGCCATCATTCACGCGGTGGCTGTGTGGCGGCCATATTTGTTGGGCAGACACTTTAAGATCAGGACGGACCACCAGAGTCTGAAGCACTTTCTGGACCAACGGGTCTCTTCGCCTCTACAGCAAAAATGGGTTACAAAGCTTCTGGGATACGACTATGAGATTGTGTATCGCCGCGACAAAGAGAATGTGGTCGCCGATGCCCTCTCTCGCCTCCCAGGAGCTGCGCTCTCCAATATTTCGGGGCCGTTGGTTGACTCTTTGGATGATATTCAGGAGGAAGTGTTGCGGTCGGACACGCTTCGGCCGTTGGTGGACTCTTTACAGCGGGGAGAGACGGGGCCGACCGGCTATCACTTGTGTAACGGCCGGCTATACTATCGGGGACGGGTGGTCGTTCCCGCCGATTCAGCTTGGAAGACGATTCTGATGCATGAGTTCCACTCGTCTCCCACAGGAGGACATGCGGGGGTGCTCCGGACCCTCCAGAGGGCGCGAGCAAACGTGTTTTGGGCAGGAATGCGACGGGACATTCAGCAGTTTGTTCGCCACTGTGACATCTGCCAGCGGCAGAAATATGAGACTTCTTCTCCTGCCGGGCTCCTCGTGCCATTGGATATTCCGCAGCTTATTTGGGACACAGTCTCCATGGACTTTATTGATGGGCTGCCTAAGTCGAAAGGCAAGTCAGTCATTTTGGTGGTAGTGGATAAGCTTTCAAAGTACGGCCATTTTCTGGCCCTCAGCCATCCGTATACCGGGGAGTCTGTGGCCGCACTCTTTGCTCGGGAAATTGTTAGACTGCAGGCCTTCCTCGGGCCATTATTTCGGATCGCGACCCCACCTTCGTCAGTGGGTTCTGGCGGGAGCTATTCAGGTTGCAGGGTACCCGCTTACACTTCAACACGGCCAATCATCCGCAGTCGGATGGTCAGACGGAGGTCCTCAATCGGGGTGTCGAGACATATCTTCGTTGCTTTG